>JBBPBT010000229.1:1877414-1914834 GCA_037974875.1 Cicer bijugum
TATAAAAACATTGATTTTATTTATAACTACTATAATGACTCGTGCATTACACTATTATAGGTTTATATTAAGTTTGATTTATATAGTTTATTATGCGCAAGCATTACATGCACAAATTAAGAAATGATCCAAAAAGTTTCTATCTAAAAATAAAACTTAAAAAAGTTATAACATAAAACTAATAAATAAATGTTATACCAAAATAGATGATAAATAAAAGTATACAATTGAATAAGAAAATTCTATATTTAAATTTAAATACAAATAACTAATATGTATTTTTGTTTATAACTTCTCTCCAGTTGACTTAATCTATTTAAGCTGCGTTTGACAAAAAAATATAGGTGCTTCTCTTAAAGGAGTTTCGAATTCGATTTACATGTGTCATATTTATATTCTTAAACATACGTGTGAAAGAAAATCAAATAAACTACATTCTAGTTTAGACTCTCCGATGTGGGCGTTACCATCCTTGGTATGACATGTCTAGGGTGATGTAAGAACATCCCATTAGTGAAACTCATGAAACCTACACTATAACACCCCGTTTTTCAAAGCGAGGGTGTATTTTTTTTTTTTCAAAAAAAATTAAAATACAACTGAGAAATAAATAAGGTTAAACCTTTGGATACATATATAAGTCCTTAAAATTTACAAGCAGCGGAAAAAGTTTCTCGAATCATCAATCCAAAATATTTACATATCAAAATGCGGCACAGTTTTCCAGTTTAAAAATAAACACAAATCAAAAGAGAGACATATGATCCCTCTATGTCAACCTAATCTGATCATTCTACCAAAAAGCTATACACCCTGAGTAATCACCACCCGTCCCGTAGGATCCTCCTAGCATAGCTCCAATCAAGCATTCCCATCTACATTCCTATCCGTAGAGTACGAACCGGTAGGATCATCTTGGCTCTCATCTGAGTGCAAAGCCCAGATTTCCACAATAGTTGTAAAGGGTCACCAACCGAAATTAACAATTAACACATAACGTTTACTTTTCAATGCACAAATAACCTTTTCAACTTATCATGCATCTTAGAAGGATTTTTCTTATGCGAAAAGTTCATATAATGCTTGCCAAATAAAATTGAAATCAAAATAAAGTTATCAATCCATCAAGTAATACATAACTGACCAAAACATTGATAAGTCAATTGAGCAATCGATTATCTAACTCAAAATAAGAATTTCCACTAAGCCAATCGATTGGGAAATCGATTGAATGGATAACTGAGCCCCCGTATTAAAGCCAATCGATTTCCAAATCGATTTCCTGAAGGTTTTTAGTGAAATTTGAACTCTGGGCTTAATTCAATCGATTGACAGCATAGCTGAGCCACTGACTTAACGTCAATCGATTTCCAAATCGATTTACTGAATGTTCTTAGTGAAATTTGAACTCTGGGCTTAATTCAATCGATTGGGCAATCGATTGACAGCATAGCTGAGCCACTGACTTAATGTCAATCGATTTCCAAATCGATTTCCCTGCATATTCTTCCAAAAATACATAAACTAACTCAATCACGTTCATACACAACTCCAAAACTTAACACTTAGCAATTCCCACAAAAACACCACGACAAATTGGGTTTCAAAATAGTTTTGCAATCAAACATACTATCACACAATTCCAAAACATCCACACTTGACAATTAAAACCCAATTACCACGACATCATGAGCCTCGAAATAGTATTGCAATCAACATGTTATCACCAAATTCCAAAACATAACACTTAACACTTATAACACAATTACTACAACATCATGAGTTTTCGAAATGGTATTGCAATCAAACATGTTATCACCAAATTCCAAAACATAACACTTAACACTTATAACACAATTACTACAACATCATGAGTTTTCGAAATGGTATTGCAATCAAACATGTTATCACCAAATTCCAAGACATAACACTTAACACTTATAACACAATACCCACACGGACAAAATGAACCACAATTCACAATTTAACAGGGTGTAGTCTCTCACAGACAAACACCTGTGCAGTCTCTCACGGACAAACACAATTCACCAAGAAACGTAAGTCGTAAACGTACTGCCTATCACGGGCCCGTACTGTTTACCGAGGTGCCACCTATCACGGGTTTGCACAACTTACCAAAAAGCGTAAACCATAAACGTAGTGCCTATCACGGGCCCGTACCGTTCACCAAGGTGCCACCTATCACGGGTCTGCACGGTTTACAAGGTGTAGTCTCTCACGGACAAAAACCTGTGCAGTCTCTCACGGACAAACACAATTTACCAGGGCGTAGTCTCTCACGGACAAACACCTGTGCAGTCTCTCACGGACAAACACAATCCACCAAGAAACGTAAGTCGTAAACGTACTGCCTATCACGGGCCCGTACTGTTTACCGAGGTGCCACCTATCACGGGTCTGCACAACTTACCAAAAAGCGTAAACCATAAACGTACTGCCTATCACGGGCCCGTACCATTTACCAAGGTGCCACCTATCACGGGTCTGCACGGTTTACTAAAACAAACATTAAGTAAACAAGACATTAAGAGATTCCCCATTCTTAATACCCGGTTAACTTAAACAATTTTCAAAACAACATTAAGTAACCAAGACATTAAGAGATTCCCCATTCTTAACGCCCAGTTAACTTAAACGATTTAGAAAACAACATTAAGAAAATAAGTCATTAAGAGATTCCCCATTCTTAATACTTATTTAACTTAAACGATTTTCAAAACAAATATTAAGTAAACGAGACATTAAGAGATTCCCCATTCTTAATTCTCATTTAACATAAATGATTTTCACAAACAAACACACATTAGGTAAACAAGATATTAAGAGATTCCCCATTCTTAATACTCATTTAACTTTATGGTTTTCAAATCCCATACAGAACAAACTCAAACATATTCACAATTTATTACACAATTCACGCCAAAACACGACAATTCATTTCTCCACAAAATCATTTTCACGACGACATTAAGTAAACGCAGATATCAAGAGATTCCCCATTCTTAATACTCATTTAACTTAACGATTTCCACAACAAACATAAGCAAACAGACATATTAAGAGATTCTCCATTCTTAATATACTTATGACTTAAAACGATTTCCACAACAAAACATTCAATAAACAAGACATTAAGAGATTCCCCATTCTTAATACTTATTTAACTGAAACGAATTTCAAAACAACCATTAAGTAATCGAGGCATTAAGAGATTCCCCATTCTTAACGCCCAGTTAACTTAAACGATTTTCAAACAACATTAAGTAACTAAGACGTTAAGAGATTCCCCATTCTTAACGCCCAGTTAACTTAAACGATTTTCAAAACAACATTAAGTAAACAAGACATTAAGAGATTCCCCATTCTTAATTCTCATTTAACTTAAACGATTTTCACAAACTCACTTTAAGTAAACGAGACGTTAAGAGATTCCCCATTCTTAATACTCGTTTCACTTAATGGTTTTCAAATTCCAAACAAAACAAACTCAAACATACTTTCACATTCAATCCATAATTCACACCAAAACACATCAATCAACAAACATCAAGTATGAACACGCCGAATACGACGACACAAATCAACACAATCCATCACTCAAAAACAACAAGTTTCATATACTCAAAATCATACATAAATGGGTTTAAAATTCATTATCCACAAAACATTACTTTAACCCTAACCAAATTCTTTTCCACACAACTACAAGTAAGTCCCTAAATGCAAACTAAAAGTTTGGAAGGAGCCCTTACCTTCACGTTAGATGTAACGTGCGATTACAGTACCGCGAGTAAATCCGGTAAAATCTCCGCTCGCAACGCCGCTTCCAAAGTTGGTCCCCTAGCACCGTAACGTGGTAGTGAGCAACTTTCCCTTCTATCTCTTCACGAAACGAAGCTTAGATCTAGATGAAACGGGGAGGTTTGTGTTTGAATCCCTAATACCGTTTTTCTTCGTTTTCGGATCAAAGAGAAAGAGTGAAGTTGAGTAATCCTTGTCCTATCATCCACTAAGCCTTGGGTTTCTATTCTTGAGTAAAAGGAAGCAAAGAAAAGCGAAAATGGAAGAAGAGGGGGAAGGTTCTCGCACGCGCAGAGGGAGAAGAACGAAAATTTTGTGTTTCTCTACCTTGGCTTTCTTTCCTTTGTTTTTCTCTCCTTTATATTTCGTTTCTTTTCCTTTACATTTCCTTTTTCCTTCCAATCATATACTTATATAATACTAATATTAATAATATATAATATACATATATATATATATATATATAATAATTAAACCTAAACCAATAAATATCTAACAACTCTCACATCCATTACTTCACTCACATCTCCAATTATTTTGATAAAAATATCTACTCTCGTCGCAACTCAATTGTCAAATACAATTTTCAGCAACCTGAGATATTTTGAACAAAACCGCCCAGAATTAAATTCTTCGAAACTTGAATAAATTATTCTTCGACAAATAATTTTAATCCAATTTCCAAAAATATATTTTTGGCCTTTAACTCACTAAATACCAAAAACTGGGTTTAAAGCCTAAGCAATTTAACACAAAATACCCTAAAATTGTATAACTTAGGATTTAAAATTACGGGTCTTACATTACTACCCCCCTTAAATTAGTTTCGTCCTCGAAACTTAAAGTACGAGTAACAATCCACACTTGGTTTGTACCCGAATTCATCATATCAGTCACAACTTATTTCACCCGGCCTTCTCGAAGAAAGTGTTGTCTACCCCTTTTCATAAGGTGCTTAATAACTCTGCACCCATTCATAGTCAGTAAGGCTCGTCCGTTTCATTCAACATGGTTTTGTCTACTATCGACAAGAGATTAAGGATGATCAGTCCCTCAATTTGTCAATAAATAGCCAACAACCATGATAGTGGCTTAGACTATCTTAACCGAACTGTAGTAGCGCTCCTTGCAACTTATAATTGAGGTTATCTTAATGTACAAGAATTCAACAATCTTCTCAAAGTCCATTGTGTTTCCCTTATTTTCCTATAACTTTGATACTGTCGACGAAGTAAAATATCCCATACTTATGTCTCGTAGTCTCATTTGCATCCACTTGGTACGAAACATCCATTTGGTACCAAACTGAAACACTTAGAATGACCCTAACACACTGAGCACCGAACAATCACTACATCCGAGAACTCCTAAATTTCTCCCTTGTCCACCAATCCTCGATTTTTCTTAAGTCGTACAACTACGTCAAACTATAGTGTTCTTATCAGTATGTTATTCCAGTTATAAATTTAATAATCCAATCTCCACATATGCTTGGTGATCAAAGCTTCCTCAATTATTTTCGAAATCATGCCAAAGACTATACTATTTAGGACACACAAACTTCCTTTCAGTTTAGTACTTCATTTCAAGAGTCACGTTTTCCATTAAAATCCAACTTGAATTTAATTCACAGATCAAGGTCTACATTTGTCTCATGCCTAACACCTCAAATTCATCCTTCACTAAAAAATTTTTTACATTGTCCGCAATTATGCATAAACTCGAAAATAATTCTCCTACCTCTACTGCCAACATTCATTCTGATACTTCTTAATTTTGATGTGTCCTTCATTTGCATCTTGATGATTATCCTTTCATTATGACAGGTCAACCGCATTGTATTCACTCCATCAATTTTCCATTTATACCAACCTTAAATTTCTACCTCGAACCTTGATATATCTTCATTATAGTGATTCCAATAAATCAAGGCTTACTAATTGCCACCAAACCTTTCCATTTCATGTTCAATTGTTTCCCATCAAACAAACATTGAACTCCTTTGGTTGACGAACACAATAATAATCCCCATGACATGTACTCAAGTAATGTCTTTATATCATTGACATACCTTTATAATAATAAAGTCTGAATTATAGGTGAGATAATTCCTTTCCTGAATCTTTAATCGTCATAAGCTACATCTCTATGTGCTGCTCCGACAATTTCTTGGCACATTTTCCAATATTTGTTTCACTTGCTGGATTCTTATTCCTTCTCAACCTTCACCGAGATATAAACTGAAAGAATCCTAACATTCGAACGTTTTAAAGAATTATTTCTCAAACGTTCCCCATAAACATTTCCAAAAAGATAATTATCTATAACTTCATCCTCATAATTTTTTTTTGCAGTACAATATCTCAAAAACCCACATACCTTTCTTCGTCCATCTAGTTACTGAAATGATCACTTCAAATCTTCACGCTTGACTTCCCAAGACCAACAACTAAACCATAAATCAGTTGTTACATTTCTTCTCTTTCACTTTTTATCATTGAATAATATTCTAAAATATGATCCTCGAAATCTCCAAACACTTCCATCCTTAACATGAATTATTTATCACTTGCTTGTCTCAAGTCCTTCGATTATGAAAGTTTTAAGCATCACTTGGTCCTCCCTCCAACCTTGCGAGATTTTAAATCATCAGCTAAAAATCAACCATCTTAGGGTCCCAAATCAAATCTCGAATAATCCTTCAGTCCTATCAAAATATTAACATCCTCTTAGTAATTTCCATCCTTTAATAGACTCTCAAACTTATATTACCGCAATCTCAAGTATTCTCGTACTCGATTACTTCAAATTCCACTTAATAGTAACATAGAGTTCAATACATCAAGGTTTAACTCATTAGGTTTTTCTGAACATCGCTCAAAATTCACACTTACGTGTCTATAAATTCATCCAATATTACTATCCATACTTAATAATCCAAGTTAGGAATCTAGTCTAACTCGAATGCTCAACTTTTCCCCTCAAGGTATCGACAATTCCTCAAAACGTATTTTATCTATCCAAATGAGTATTCACTCCTAATGTGCAACGCTCCCTTAACTTCACTACCAGTCTCTTTCATTGACACCTAAGCACCAAATGTTATTCCAAATGGAAGCCTTATCTTCTCAACAATTCCATGATGTTCACATCTCTTTGACAGTTGTCAAACTTCATCCAAACTCATCCTGAAATCTACCAGGGAAAACATCTAATACTTTTCTTACCAAAAGTCCTCCACTTAGATCTTTACTTGAAATCCCTCATTAGTCTAATATTAATCCATCCATACTCATCATCTTCGAGTTAACATCAACACATAGCTTCTAGCTTATGTGTCCTTGGAACCATGTCATAAATTCCATGCCGTCATGACTTGCTGCAACTCTGCCTGATACTCCGTCATCTCGAAGATCTTTTCCATTTCTTGAATCTACTAATCAACTCTTTTCCTGAGTCCTCATCACCCTTGAACTTTGAAGGATGGTAACGAAGAAAATATTCTAACCCTCTTAATCTTAAGAGCACAAATCTCTCTTTTCCTCTTCTCCAGATCCCGCAGAGTCTTTGCAGCAGTTCGTGCAACAACAAAACATCCATGTTATTTGTAGCTTCAACCATTTGATCATCCCTATTGACGTTCACCCTTGCAACGTCGTTCCCTCTTAGAGGTAGTGTTTCCGAAAAACCAATAACAAGAAGAAGTGTTAACACCACTTCGAATAATTCCAAAACTAAGTTTCGAATATATCAACACATAATAACCACCCCTGATCTAATAACTCAGACCAATTACCCCGACGTATCATCAGACAACAACTCCTAACCTCCAATCTAGAACCTAAGGTTCCACAGCCCCCAAAGAAAACCAAACCAAAGCTCTGATACCACAATGTAACACCCCGTTTTCAAAGCGACGGTGTATTTTTTTTTTCAAAAGAAATTAAAATACAACTGAGAAATAAATAAGGTAAAACCTTTGGATACATATATAAGTCCTTAAAATTTACAAGCAGCGGAAAAAGTTTCTCGAATCATCAATCCAAAATATTTACATATCAAAATGCGGCACAATTTTCCAGTTTAAAAATAAACACAAATCAAAAGAGAGACATATGATCCCTCTATGTCAACCTAATCTGATCATTCTACCAAAAAGCTATACACCCTGAGTAATAACCACGCGCCCCGTAGGATCCTCCTAGCATAGCTCCAATCCAGCATTCCCATCTACATTCCTATCCGTAGAGTACGAACCGGTAGGATCATCCTGGCTCTCATCTGAGGGCAAAGCCCAGATTTCCACAATAGTTGTAAAGAGTCACCAACCGAAATTAACAATTAACACATAACATTTACTTTTCAATGCACAAATAACCTTTTCAACTTATCATGCATCTCAGAAGGATTTTTCATATGCGAAAAGTTCATATAATACTTGCCAAATAAAATTGAAATCAAAATAAAGTTATCAATCCATCAAGTAATACATAACTGACCAAAACATTGATAAATCAATTGAGCAATCGATTATCTAACTCAAAATAAGAATTTCCACTAAGCCAATCGATTGGGAAATCGATTGAATGGATAACTGAGCCCCCGTATTAAAGCCAATCGATTTCCAAATCGATTTCCTGAAGGTTTTTAGTGAAATTTGAACTCTGGGCTTAATTCAATCGATTGACAGCATAGCTGAGCCACTGACTTAACGTCAATCGATTTCCAAATCGATTTACTGAAGGTTCTTAGTGAAATTTGAACTCTGGGCTTAATTCAATCGATTGGGCAATCGATTGGGCAATCGATTGACAGCATAGCTGAGCCACTGACTTAATGTCAATCGATTTCCAAATTGATTTCCCTACATATTCTTCCAAAAATACATAAACTAACTCAATCACATTAATACACAACTCCAAAACTTAACACTTAGCAATTCCCACAAAAACACCAAGACAAATTGGGTTTCAAAATAGTTTTGCAATCAAACATACTATCACACAATTCCAAAACATCCACACTTGACAATTAAAACCCAATTACCACGACATCATGAGCCTCGAAATAGTATTGCAATCAACATGTTATCACCAAATTCCAAAACATAACACTTAACACTTATAACACAATTACTACAACATCATGAGTTTTCGAAATGGTATTGCAATCAAACATGTTATCACCAAATTCCAAAACATAACACTTAACACTTATAACACAATTACTACAACATCATGAGTTTTCGAAATGGTATTGCAATCAAACATGTTATCACCAAATTCCAAGACATAACACTTAACACTTATAACACAATACCCACACGGACAAAATGAACCACAATTCACAATTTAACAGGGTGTAGTCTCTCACGGACAAACACCTGTGTAGTCTCTCACGGACAAACACAATTCACCAAGAAACGTAAGTCGTAAACGTACTGCCTATCACGGGCCCGTACTGTATACCGAGGTGCCACCTATCACGGGTCTGCACAACTTACCAAAAAGCGTAAACCATAAACGTACTGCCTATCACGGGCCCGTACCATTTACCAAGGTGCCACCTATCACGGGTCTGCACGGTTTACTAAAACAAACATTAAGTAAACAAGACATTAAGAGATTCCCCATTCTTAATACCCGGTTAACTTAAACAATTTTCAAAACAACATTAGGTAACCAAGACATTAAGAGATTCCCCATTCTTAACGCCCAGTTAACTTAAACGATTTTCAAAACAACATTAAGTAAATAAGTCATTAAGAGATTCCCCATTCTTAATACTTATTTAACTTAAACGATTTTCAAAACAAATATTAAGTAAACGAGACATTAAGAGATTCCCCATTCTTAATTCTCATTTAACATAAACGATTTTCACAAACAAACACACATTAGGTAAACAAGACATTAAGAGATTCCCCATTCTTAATACTCATTTAACTTTATGGTTTTCAAATCCCACACAGAACAAACTCAAACATATTCACAATTTATTACACAATTCACGCCAAAACACGACAATTCATTTCTCCACAAAATCATTTTCACGACGACATTAAGTAAACGCAGATATCAAGAGATTCCCCATTCTTAATACTCATTTAACTTAACGATTTCCACAACAAACATAAGCAAACAGACATATTAAGAGATTCCCCATTCTTAATATACTTATGACTTAAAACGATTTCCACAACAAAACATTCAATAAATAAGACATTAAGAGATTCCCCATTCTTAATACTCATTTAACTGAAACGAATTTCAAAACAACCATTAAGTAACCGAGGCATTAAGAGATTCCCCATTCATAACGCCCAGTTAACTTAAACGATTTTCAAACAACATTAAGTAACTAAGACGTTAAGAGATTCCCCATTCTTAACGCCCAGTTAACTTAAACGATTTTCAAAACAACATTAAGTAAACAAGACATTAAGAGATTCCCCATTCTTAATTCTCATTTAACTTAAACGATTTTCAAAAACTCACATTAAGTAAACGAGACGTTAAGAGATTCTCCATTCTTAATACTCGTTTCACTTAATGGTTTTCAAATTCCAAACAAAACAAACTCAAACATACTTTCACATTCAATCCATAATTCACACCAAAACACATCAATCAACAAACATCAAGTATGAACACGCCGAATACGACGACACAAATCAACACAATCCATCACTCAAAAACAACAAGTTACATATACTCAAAATCATACATAAATGGGTTTAAAATTCATTATCCACAAAACATTACTTTAACCCTAACCAAATTCTTTTCCACACAACCACAAGTAAGTCCCTAAATGCAAACTAAAAGTTTGGAAGGAGCCCTTACCTTCACGTTAGATGTAACGTGCGATTACAGTACCGCGAGCAAATCCGGTAAAATCTCTACTCGCAACGCCGCTTCCAAAGTTGGTCCCCTAGCACCGTAGCGTGGTAGTGAGCAACTTTCCATTCTATCTCTTCGCGAAACGAAGCTTAGATCTAGATGAAATGGGGAGGTTTGTGTTTGAATCCCTAATACCGTTTTTCTTCGTTTTCGGATCAAAGAGGAAGAGTGAAGTTGAGTAATCCTTGTCCTATCATCCACTAAGCCTTGGGTTTCTATTCTTGAGTAAAAGGAAGCAAAGAAAAGCGAAAATGGAAGAAGAGGGGGAAGGTTCTCGCACGCGCAGAGGAAGAAGAACGAAAATTTTGTGTTTCTCTACCTTTGCTTTCTTTCCCTTGTTTTTCTCTCCTTTATATTTCCTTTCTTTTCCTTTCCATTTCCTTTTTCCTCTTTTCCTTCCAAACATATACTTATATAATACTAATATTAATAATATATAATATATATATATATATATATATAATAATTAAACCTAAACCAATAAATATCTAACATCTCTCACATCCATTACTTCATTCACATCTCCAATTATTTTGAAAAAAATATCTACTCTTGTCGCAACTCAATTGTCAAATACAATTTTCAGCAACCTGAGATATTTTGAACAAAACCGCCCAGAATTAAATTCTTCGAAACTTGAATAAATTATTCTTCGAAACTTGAATCAAATAATTTTAATCCAATTTCCAAAAATATATTTTCGGCCTTTAACTCACTAAATACCGAAAACTGGGTTAAAAGCCTAAGCAATTTAACACAAAAAACCCTAAAATTGTATAACTTAGGATTTAAAATTACGGGTCTTATATACACATTGATTGCTGCGAAAAAAATAGATAAATTTAAGACTAAATAGCATCCGGGGTCCCTTAACTTAATTTCAGTTAATTAACGTTTTAGTCTTTTATATTTTTTTCTTCTCTATTTGGTCTTTTATTTTAATTTTAAGTGTTTATTTGATCTTTCATGTTTTAAAATGTCAACAATGTTATCCTTTTCCTTACAAAAATTCATCAAAATTTTTAAACAAAATCCATAAAATTAATTATCATCTTCAATATAATGCAAATTTTATCAAATTCATAACTTAAATATTTAAATAGACTCATGTTTTAATTTTTTATTTGATGAATTTGATGTTGTTGGAGATGAAAAAAATGTGTTTATTTGAATATATGAGTTATTGATTTGATGAAATTTGCATTATATTTAAGAAGATTATTAATTTTATGAGTTTTGTTTGAAAATTTTGATGAATTTTTTTAATTTTTGTAAAAAAATGATAACATTTTTGACATTTTAAAATATAAAAGATCAAATTGTCACTTAAAATTAAAAAAAATGATCACATCGGGAAAAAATTAAATAATTAAAAGGTTAACTAAAAATCATATTAAGGGATCGCATATACTATTTAGCCTAAATTTAAAACTTAAACACGTATCATAGATAAATAAATGTTGGGGTAAATTAAATGAGGAAGTATATACACTTAAATCTTAGTATAATTAATATGGTTCCCACAAGGATTGTTTATGTCAATAATTTCAATATTTTTATAACACATTCGAAATATTTGTTATGAAAGGAAAAATGTTATCATTTTTAGAGTAACAAGTTAAAATAAAATTTAATTTTGTAATAGCACGTGTGAGTTAGTAATCGAATATGTACAAATAACATTATGGATACAAGTTAAAGACATAATCCGTATTGAAATTAGTGTGAGTCTAAATGATATAGCATGTATGTAGTATTACGAACAAATTAGTGACTTCAGGGGTGTTGCAACTCTGTCATTATGGTTTTCAAGTGTACTACATTCATTCATGGATTCATGTTGATGTCCAAAAATGCTATCTTTATAGTTTCTCCTTGGTTCTATAGACTTAAATAATATTCCTAGTTAATGAATGTCAATCAACCTTCCAACATTCTTGACTTCATCAAAATTAACAAAAAAAATCCATTTTTTTCTTCCTTATTCCAAGTTTAAAAACAAGCAATAAATCTAAAGTATTCAGATTTGGACATAAAGACAACATTAAATGACCTTAAATATATAGTGTAAATATACTATAAAAATATTAAACAGTAAACAACATTCAAGGATAAATTTGAAACAAAAATATATTCTAATTTTTTTGCCTATTTTTTTGAAATAAAAAGTCAATTAATATTGAAATATTTAAGTTTGTGTTTTTGAATTAAACACACATTAATGCATGAATAGTTTTCAAACTCCACATTAACTGACCCTACTATTGAATAACACTTAATTTTTCTCTCAAAACTCATCGATTCTTCATTTCTCTTCAACATTTATTCCACTATAATAGTTTCACCCATTACCCCCTTAATATTTGTTATTAGTCATGATTTTATGAATATTTTATATTAAACATGTTGACTCCTTTATTTAACTTTTTTAGTTCAATTTTCTCTTTAAATCAAACATCAGTTAAAAATAATGGAATAAATTAAATAAAAAAAATATGATAAAAGTACTAGGAAATCTATCCAAATCTTAATAACATTCTAATCGATTTATTTTTTGACAAGTCCACTGCCAATTACACTTTAGATTGGAACTGAGGTTGGAACTATTGACAATTAGAGTCTTAAATGGTGGCTTTAATCTAACTAAGGAAATAGTAATAAAGTGTTGCTTGTGAATAAAAAGCTACTTGGTAGATTTAAGCCAACCTGGTACAATCAGTAGGCTTAAACGATACAACCTTTTTAATGAGGTCATAACCAACCAACAAATTCTGTTGAGCCAAGTTCCCAAAGATGGAACCAATTTGAGATGGGATAAAACCGAAACAAACCGTCCCAGTTTCAATTGGAATAAAGGTACTAATAGAATGCAACTTAACGTCTGCACCTCTGAAATTTGCTGTGATTACAGGAAAATCATATGCATCTGATGTGAAACTATAGCAAAGGCTAAATATATTATTTGGATCTTCAACACGGTCTAGGTCAACCAATTTTGCTACAGCTGATTCCAAATTAGTATAATCATCGCTTGGTAAAAGCGTCAATGTAGTACCTGAATCAATAATGATGTTACCCTCATCAGCAACACTTGAATCCCCAACGAATTCTATTCTTTTGTTTCCTACTGTAAATGCTTCCAATATCAAATAGTAAAAAGGTTGTGGATTTTTTTCCAGTAAAGGAGTTGACACAACACCTTGTCCTGAAACTAGAGCTGCATCTCCAAAATGGAGTTTGCTTGTCCCTTTTGACTCAACCAACAATGGCACCAAACAGTAAGAGAACTTTCCACCTATTGTTGATCCCAATTGTGTTATAAGGGACACAGATCCACCTCCAAGGCCGACTATACCAGAGGTCTTACCACTAAATGTCCCAGCATTTTGGGTTCCACATCCTATTACGGTTTTAGGAAATGAAATAGAACGTCCATTGGAGGAATCTAATGTAAGAGTCTCGACACTAAGATCTCCTTGTGAATGAGATTGATCACCATACTGAATGGAATATTGGCAAGAATCTTTATCAGAACAAGAAGTGTCTCTCACACCGTTACATGTTCTAGACTCACAAGGAATGTTTTTGTAACTTGATGATTTTGAAGGATCAAATATAGGGGTAGTTTGGTTGAAACATTCTTCGCATGGCTTACATTGAAGCCAAACAATATCACTACCCGTATCAGCAATACCATATAACTTAAATGGTGGGGTACCAACTGAATAAGTCATGAGATATCCACCTCTATCGGGGATTACAGTCGATTCAGGACTATTAGTGACTGAATCTTTGTAGAAATGGTTAACACGGCTAATGGATTGACGTGCGGCATTGACAACACGTTGGTATTTGGTTTGTGTAGGTTGGTAGAAGGGTGATTTTAAAGAGTCGATGTGGATGAGTACAACACTAAAACCATTGTTTAATGCATGAGAAAGAGAAACGATGAAACAAAGGGAAAATAAAAAAAGGTTAAGAAAGGAACGTGTGTACATTGTTGCTGTCATGAGAGGTTGGATGTGAAAATATAATATCACAATTATATTCTTTGGTGGCTTTTTATAAGAATATTTTTGAGTTATAGTATTGTTGGAATTGCATAGAATTGAGAATGTACATAAATGCGTTCATAAGAAATGAAGAAATTCTACGTAATTAATCCATCATCATTCCTTAAAGTAAAATCAAAGTCAAAAACAACTAAAGTAAGTTATTTAAGCCTCACATTTTTAAAGCACACATTTAAGTTGCTTTATTATCATGTAAATATACGTAATTCATCGATATCATTGAAGATTTTTACTGAATTTGGTTACATGTGATATATTTTCATTCCATACAAAATTACATATCTTAATGGTATTAATAAATTGTTGAAAATAAACAATAAATATTTTGTTTTAAGAGTTCAATAAATAAACTTTTTAGCACAAATACTATTTTACAAGGTAAAATAATATTATACCTTTTAACTATAAAATTGATATTATACTTTGATAACTAAAAACTAATATTTATACCAATTATGTCAAAATAATTGGTATAAGAATACATATAGAAATAAAAAGAAAAAATTATATCATACCTATTGAAATGAAAAATAAAAATAAACCTATTTTTAATTTATTGAATTTGAGATAGGAGTTCAAACTTATTTGTTTATTATAATGATTTTCAATCAAATTAAGTGAATGGTAGAATACTTACATTAATTGCAATTACATTTCTTTATGGTATTTAAATATTATATAAAATACTAGTTCTCAGTGATAAAATTTTAAAATCACTTTGGTACGAGACTATTTTATCACTGTAGAAATTGAACATTTATAAAATTTGTCTCAATAATTTTGCTTAAACTTTATTTGTTATATATTTTAGACAATTTTATCTCGATTCAATGTTTATGCTAAAATTTATATATTTTAATGTGATGTTATCAGTATAGTAGATACGTATTAAAGATTTGAAGGCTACTTAAAACAACTTTCATGTATAATTGACATAAAAAACCATTTCATTGATTTCAATAACTTTATAATATATAATGTAATTATGATTGTCTTTTACCAGATTCATTAAAAAAGAAATATTTAAATTATTATTATATCTTCTTTTTATATCTCTTATGATTGGAAATGTTATAAAAGAATAAGATATAATTACATAAAAATTTGATTTTAGTTGTGAACTTAATTAACAACGTGAAGTAGTAATTTTTTTTTTTTATAAACAATTGTTTAAATTAAAACTATCACAATTTATCATATCTATAAAAACATTGATTTTATTTATAACTACTATAATGACTCGTGCATTACACTATAATAGGTTTATATTAAGTTTGATTTATATAGTTTATTATGTGCAAGCATTACATGTACAAATTAAGAAATGATCCAAAAAGTTTCTATCTAAAAATAAAACTTAAAAAAGTTATAACATAAAACTAATAAATAAATGTTATACCAAAATAGATGATAAATAAAAGTATACAATTGAATAAGAAAATTCTATATTTAAATTTAAATACAAATAACTAATATGTATTTTTGTTTATAACTTCTCTCATGTTGACTTAATCTATTTAAGCTGCGTTTGACAAAAAAATATAGGTGCTTCTTTTAAAGGAGTTTCGAATTCGATTTACATGTGTCATATTTATATTCTGAAACATACGTGTGAAAGAAAATCAAATAAACTACATTCTAGTTTAGACTCTCCGATGTGGGCGTTACCATCCTTGGTATGACATGTCTAGGGTGATGTAAGAACATCCCATCTGTGAAACTCATGAAACCTACACATTGATTGCTGCGAAAAAAATAGATAAATTTAAGACTAAATAGCATCCGGGGTCCCTTAACTTAATTTCAGTTAATTAACGTTTTAGTCTTTTATATTTTTTTCTTCTCTATTTGGTCTTTTATTTTAATTTTAAGTGTTTATTTGATCTTTCATGTTTTAAAATGTCAACAATGTTATCCTTTTCCTTACAAAAATTCATCAAAATTTTTAAACAAAATCCATAAAATTAATTATCATCTTCAATATAATGCAAATTTTATCAAATTCATAACTTAAATATTTAAATAGACTCATGTTTTAATTTTTTATTTGATGAATTTGATGTTGTTGGAGATGAAAAAAATGTGTTTATTTGAATATATGAGTTATTGATTTAATGAAATTTGCATTATATTTAAGAAGATTATTAATTTTATGAGTTTTGTTTGAAAATTTTGATGAATTTTTTTAATTTTTGTAAAAAAATGATAACATTTTTGACATTTTAAAATATAAAAGATCAAATTGTCACTTAAAATTAAAAAAAATGATCACATCGGGAAAAAATTAAATAATTAAAAGGTTAACTAAAAATCATATTAAGGGATCGCATATACTATTTAGCCTAAATTTAAAACTTAAACACGTATCGTAGATATATAAATGTTTGGGTAAATTAAATGAGGAAGTATATACACTCAAATCTTAGTATAATTAATATGGTTCCCACATGGATTGTTTTTGGTTCCCACAAGGAAATATTAATTATTTATAAAAAGATTTGATCAAGATTATCTACAAGAAGATATGAATGATTTACAAGAAGATATGAACTATTTACTAGAAGATGTGATCAAGAAATTTTTACAAGAGGAAACATTCACAAGATGATACATTTATTATTTGCGAAGATATGATTTAAATTTTGACAAAAGACAAATACTGAATTGGACTTAGTCATATTCCTACTTGTAAAAGTTCAAGAACCGGTCCGTCACTATGTTCCCGCCCTGATCAAAGCATGGAATAGGAAAGAAGTTTCATTTGAAAATTTGCGAAAACAATTTTAACAAAGTATGAACAATATCAATTTTAAGAACATACAAATTCAATCTAAACAAAATATGGACAATATCAATATGAAGAATTTACAAACTTTAATATGAAAATAAATATGAACAATATCAATCTGAAGAATTTACAAACTCAATCAAAATAAAATATAAACAAATTCAATCTGAAGTTACAAATTCAATATGAAAAAAATACAAGTAGAATCAAACTAGAAGAACTACTCATATTGGATTTGGAAATAAAAACTTGGCTAAAGAACATATTTTCAAAAAGAATCTTGTTCAAAATTATTTTTGAATAATATCATTATTGACAAAGCTAGGAATGAAGATACAACTAAGAATTAAATAGTGACTAAATTGAAGTCTAAATTTTATTCTTAAATAGATATTCAAGGATGAAGAAGAAGATCATTGAAAAATCAGAAAACAGTATAAAAACTAAAGCTCAAATTTATCTTGGAGTTCAAAGAGAGAAAAAATTGTTTGAATGAGAAATAGTTTTGAAGCGTTTTTCTTAGAGTGTGATAATCATTGTTATAATCAGCTTGTTAGACGCAACTACTCAAATTCTAAACCTTTATACTCAAACTCGATAATGGTGTTAGTGTGTTTTCAACAATCTGTGGTTTTCAGATTGTGTGGAGAAAACTTGGCTGGTAGAGTCAAGGTGTGTGTGTTCCTCAAAAGTCTGAGGTTGTTAGACTATATGAGAAGACTGGCTTGGAGGGTCAGTTGCTCTATTATTAGAATTGTGGAATTAGTGGATTAAATGCTTCTGAGTGAAGGGATTGGATGTAGGCAAGTTATTGGTGAACCAAGATAAATTACTTGTGTCACTTTATTCATGCACTCTTTTTTTTTTTATTGTTTCTACTCCAAGTAAATCATCAATTGTGAACTAGTGTAATCAATTAATGAAAAATGTTATCAGCTTAGTCAAACATGATTCAACCCCATTTTCTTGTATTTGAACCTTCCATTGGCATTAGAGTCGGTGCTTAGGTTGAGCACTTTATAGGGTTTGAGTAAAGATCCAAGGGTTCAATATGTCTAGATTTAGTGAAGAAGTTGTTGGAGGAAAACATCTGCAGACCACTTTAAAGATGCAAACACGAGAAGGGGGGGGGGGTTGAATTAGGTTTGATAAAGTTGACAACTTATTGCTATTTTGATGAAGCCTAGTTGGTTGTTATGAATTACTTGGATAAGAAGCAATCAGATTTAGAGGTAGCAAAACAATGAAAGCATAAATAATTTGACTCATAGATTGATCTTGGTTCACCACGAATTTGGCTATATCCAGTCCCCTCGTTTAGAAGGCTTTAATCTGTTAATTCAATTTCCTTGAATTACAAAACACCTGAACTTCTAAGCCAGTCTTCCTAAACAACCTAAAAACCCCAAACTTTTGAGGAACTAACCACCTTGACCCTACCAGCCAAATCTTCTCCTAACAATATGAAAAACCCAGATTGAAGAAGGAACTAAACCACTATCAAGTTGGATACAAAAGATTGAAACTTGAGTAGTTGCTTCTAACAAAGCTGATCATAATAACTCTCACACTCTAAGAAAAGAACACTTAGAAAATATCCCTAACTTGAACAAGTGTTTCTCTCTTTGAACTCTAAGACTACTTTTTTTGCTTTTCGATGATTTTCTTCTTCAACCATGAGTATATTTATAGTTAAAATTTAGGCTTCATTTTAGGCCTTGTTTAATTATGAATTGTATTTTGTTCAGATTTGGTTTGTAAATTCTGCAAATTGATTATCTTCCATTTTGTTTAGATTGATAATGTAAATTCTTCATATTTATTATGTTTATATTTTGTTGTAGATAAATCTGGATCAAATATTCTACAAATCTTGATTGTATCTTCTTTCATACTCTTGGAAGTCAAATATGTTGTTCTCATAAAATACTTTTGTTATCATAAAAACTCTTAGTATAAAATCAACTTGGTTCCAACACACCTCTATTTGATGGAGAATATTTTGAGTATTGGAAGGACATGCTATGAAGAAGATATAGAAGATATAGAAGATGGTTATACTTCTCCAAAGAATACTAATGGTCCCACGAATGAGATAGATGTTGATCTGAAGAAGATATAGAAGATGCATCATAAGTTCATAACATTCATCATAAATGCAATCACTTTAAAGGAGTTTGACAAGCGCACCAACAAGGAGACAAGAAAGAGTATTTATGATAGTCTGATTTTGACCTATGAAGGAAGCAAGCATGTTGAAGAAGCAAAGGCCTACCTCATAGTCAAAAAGTATGAGTCATTCAAGATGAAGGAGGATGAAGACATTGAAACGATGTTTTCCAAATTCCAAACTCTAGTCTCAGGATTAATGATAATTGGGAAGAGTTATACGACTTGTGATCATGTGAAGAAGATACTAAGAAGTATATCAAACAAGTGGAGACCTAATATCAATGCCATTTAGGAATTAAAGGATATGAATACTCATAAGCTGGAGCAATTAATCAACTCTCCTAGATCGCATGAAATTAAAGTTGTAGAGGATAAGCTCAGGAAGAAGCAACCAATCTTGGCTTTAAAAACCAAGGAGAAGAAGGTTCTAAAGGAAACAACAAAATCAGAGGATGATGATACAAAAGATCAGAATGAAGACTTAGAGGAAGAGGAATTGACTTTCATATCAAGATACATAATCATTATAATTTTATAACATCATTAATGATACATAATCATAAACATCATATAAACTCATCAAAATTTTATAACATCACTAATCATACATAATCATAATCATCATATAAACTCATCACAATTTAAGAACATCACTATCATCGATCAAAAATCATCATTATCGTCACGCATACATATATCATACCGTGCATCCATATTTTATTATCACATTACATAAATTCATCTAATCAAACATATGCATCAAATTCATTTGAAATCAAATATCACAATAATATCAAATACCACACATTTAACAAAATTAAATCAATCAACACCCTATAAATATTTCTATTCCATATTTTAATCTAACAATTTTTATATTTTCACGTTAATCAATTTATCACTCAAAGGGCTACTGTCGTACGTACCGAGTCCCGGATGAATCATTGGAAAATACGATTTTCATATTCATCTCACATTATATTATACTCATGAATTCAAATGCTCTCTCACCCCTTACCTTATTTTGACGCTTTCACACAAGAATATGATTCCACGAGCAAACAACCTTTGTTCTTTAACTCTTTTAATCGATCTAACTCGACAGTTTATGGGTAAACGTCAAAAATAAATTATGAGAACAATATTTTATGATAATTACTAAATCATAATATATATATATATATATATATATACATGTATATATATAATCGCAATTCCAAAATAAGTATATAAAAATAAAGAAAATCAAACACGATATTACTACTATGTCAAGATAATTATTTATAAAATAAATAATTGAAATAAGATATCTTTAGAAATAATTAAATATAATTAAGTGCATTTTTAATATTAGTCAAACACACAAGAAAATATGATATTAATTATTTAAAGTATTTACACTAATATACTATTATTTTTTAGAAAAATATATAAAATAATAAAAAATATAACATTTATTATTTACATCACTCATTTAGTCAAATATGTATAAAACTAGCACATTGTAGAAAACACACATATAACGAAAATTAATCCCAAAATTATCAACATATATTATAAAATAATTTTAACATCATAATAATTAATAAAATAGTTTATTATAAAATTTGGGGTGTTACATATGGGATGATTATGATGAATCCTACAAAGATGATGAACAAGTGTATTTCGCTTTGATGGCACATACCAACTCTGCCTCTAGATCAAACATGTATTATGACTTTGGAAGCGAATGCACATGTGAAGAAATTGAGGTATTTTCTGATTAAACTTGATCTGATTTAATTGCTATTATAAACGACTTCTTGGAAAAGAATCACAAATTGCTCTTAAAACTAAAAACATTTAGGAAAGAAAATGCAAACCTAATTGAAGAAATTAATGTTTTTAAGAATCAAAGTACCGAAGTTAAAATAGAAAATGCAACTATGAAAATAAATATTTGTGAACTTAAGGCTAAATTGATATTGCTCAACATCAATTGAAAATACCAGATGTAACTCTTATAAGCATGAAGAAGTATTTCAAGATTTTATTGCTAATGGTATGAAAAGAAGCAAGTATCCTTTTATGATTTATGGAGTTAGTCGAAATGGTAAAAGAGGTCTAGGTTTTGAAGAAATGGTAACTGAACCTAAACCCATTCCTTTGATATCTTGTGTAATGTTTTATTTGAGAAAGTTGACTCCAAATTATCTTGTTCAATGTTAAATACAAGGAAAGACAAAAAAACCTTTCAAGACTAACAAACAAGAACCCAACTAAATTTGTGTATCGACGAACAAAATTGTCTATGTTTTCAGAGGTCTTCATCAATCAAGTTAAAACACCAATCATGGTACTTGGACTGTGGATGCTCATGACAAATAACGGGAAAAAAGTCTATGTTCCAAGAACTAACATTAAGCAAAAGAGTCACAGTGACTTTTTGAGGAAAGCAAAAAAGCCAGATCATTGGTCAAGGTGCGATTGTTAATGGTAGTTCCCCTTCTATTAAAGATGTCTTGATTGTTAAAGGTCTGTAGCATAATTTATTAAGTATTAGTTAGTTAAGTGATAATAATTATGATCTTATATTTAATTAAAAAATATGAAAGGCAATTATTCAAAAAATAATCAAAAATTAGCCAGATCTCTTTGGGGCCAGCGAAAACAACCTTTCAAAGTGGAAAAAGGTATTGTTTTGCTATGGTAGATGATTACACTAAGTGTACATGGATAAAATTCTTAAAAATTAAGGATGAATTCAATAAAGTGTTGGAACTAAATTCATTTTATACTTATATCTTTTATGATAACAAAAGTACTTTTACGAGAACAATATATTTGACTTCAAAGAGTTTGAAAAAAGATATGGTCGAGTTTCGTAGAAGATTTGGAGAATATTTGATCAAGATTTATCTACAATAAAATATGAATAGAATAAATATGAGGAATTTAGAAATGCAATCTGAAAAAAATATGAACATAATCAATATGAAGAATTTACAATCTCAATCTAAACAAAAAAGGAACAAAATCAATCTTAAGAATTTACAAACGCAATATGAACAAAATACAATTCAGAATTAAATAAGGAATAAATTGAAACCGAAATTTTAACTATAAATAGATACTCAAGGCTGAAGAAGAAAATTATCGAAAAGGAGAAAATAGTAGTCTTAGAGTTCAAAGAGAGAAATATTTGTTCGAATGAGAAATATTTTATGAGTGTTCTTTCCTTAGAGTGTGAGAGTTATTATTATTATCATCTTTTTTAGAAGCAACTATTCAAGTTCCAATCATTTGTATCCAAATAGATAGTTGTTTAGTTCCTTCTTCAATTTGGGGTTGTTAGGTAGTTAGGAGAAGACTTGGCTTGTAGAATCAAGGTGGTTAGTTCCTCAAATGTTTGGGGTTGTCATGCTGTTTGGAAAGACTATCTTGGAGGGTCTGGTGCTTTGTAATTAAAGGTATTTGAATTAATGGTTAAAGCTTGTTGACTGAGGGGATTCGATGTAGCCAAGTTTGTGGTAAACAAGGATAAATCTACGTGTGAACTTATTTAGCTTTCATTGCTTGCTGCCTTTGAATCTAATTATTTCTACTCCAAGTAAGTCACCAAAATTGAACTAGTTTTATTTATTTATTTATAAATTATCAAATGATTGTTAACTTTGGCAAACACAATTCACTCTCCCTTCTTGTGTTTGTATCGTCACAAAGTGTTTATCACATTTTGCAAACAAATAACAAATGGAAAGGGGTTTAAGATTGTAATAATTAGAAGTGGTCATGGAGGATAATTTGAAAACAAGTTCTTTTAAAGTTTTTATGATAAGAATGGAATCTCTCACAACTTTTCCTCTTCGAGAACACCCAAACAAAATAGAGTTGTAGAAAGAAAGAATAGATCACTCCAAGAAATTATCAGAACTATGTTAAATGAGATGAATGTTGCAAAACACTTTTGGGCTAAAGCAATTAACACTACATGTTATATTCAAAATATAGTATTAATTAGGTCTATATTGAATAAAATACCATATGAATTATGGAAAGGTAAAAATCCTAACATCTCTTACTTTAAACAACTTTGTTGTATTTGTTATATGTTGAATACTAAAGATTGGTAAATATGTTTATAGATCTTAAAAGTGTACCTTCATTGGATACTCTGAAAGATCTAAAGCTTATAAAGTGTATTATAGGGAAACTCTGAAAGATATATATGGATTGTGATAGAATCCATATATATTAAATTTGATGAAAACAACTTGACCTTAAAAAGTCAAAGCAACATGATGATAGTGCAGGTTTACCGGAACCAGAGGAATCAGATGTAGACAAATCAAAAGAACTTGAAAAATCAGAGGATACAAGCAAATCATAAGTAGATGACAAACCTTCAGGGGATGAATTTGATCAAGTCAGAAAAACAATCAAGATAAGTTAGATGGAATATCTTGATGCAAGTACAAGTCATCTCATCCTAAAAACTCTAATCATTAGACGTGAAAGTGATCATTTGAGGACCATATTAACAATAAAAGTAATCTTACTCCCATCAATTGAGCTTACCTCTGTTGATAAAGTGTTGGCACATGATGGATGGATTCTTGTGATTCAATATTAGTTAAAGGAATTTAGGAGGATGATGTTTGGGATTTATTACCTAGACCAATGAATAACATTATTGGACCCTAGTTGGTTTT
Source organism: Cicer bijugum (assembly GCA_037974875.1). Lineage (NCBI taxonomy): Eukaryota > Viridiplantae > Streptophyta > Magnoliopsida > Fabales > Fabaceae > Cicer > Cicer bijugum. Next base: position 1,901,866 of record JBBPBT010000229.1, read on the forward strand.
CAGAAATAAGCTAAATGAAAAAGGTGAAGTGGTCAGAAACAAGGAGAGACTTGACGCACAATGCTACATTCAGCCATATAAAATTGATTTCACTAAGACATTTGCTCCAGTGACCTGGTTAGAATCTATTCATTTCCTACTTTCTTTTGCTAAAAAATATAACAACCAAATAATAAGTTAACAACCACAAAATATAAATATAAAATCTTTTTGTAATAAAAGATTTAAGGAAATTGATTTTTGAATAATTCACAAAGTTTTATCAAAAGTCATAAAATATGGCTAAATAATTCAAGTAGCACTCACCTAAAACACATTATTAGATTGAAATAAACATAAAAATATATGCAAGTTAGGCATGCTCCTAAAAGTATATGACCTGAATATAATTAGTCATTAAGGTGTCCACAAAGATGTATATGATATGCCATGTTAATGATAATGATGTTCAAAATGTACATATCACCATCCACATAGGTAACTAAAAAGATAAAATGATCAAAATATAAATCACCAGACACTTAGACAACCACAAAGATAAAATGTTCAAAACATAAATCACCAGCCACCTAGGCAACCACAATGAGAACAATGTTCAAACCAAAAATCACCAGCCACTTAGGTATCCACAAACATAAAATATTCAAGATTAAATTTTTAATCACATATGACATCAAATTTATATATTCATGGATGTTCATAATCAGAACTCAATAACTTCAACATCTCAAATATGGATTACATATGCACCTGAATAAATATTTCAAAATTACCACTTTCATTTTAATAATCTAGAAAACTCAATTTGAATACACATCGTTGATAAAAATTAAAACACATAACACCAAGAACACACATGAAAATAATTTTTTTATTCCTTTCATTATAAATGTTTTCCATTACTACTCTTTTAAGCCTAAAAGTCAAAGTGTACAATAATGCACTTCAATAATAAAGTTTCTCATATTGTCATAATTTAAAAATATAAAATTTTCATCAATTTCCTCAAGACAGATATTGTTCATAAAAGTTAAACTTTTAAATTAAAATACTCAAAAAGTCAAATCTTTTAATAATATACATACATCATAACAAACATATTACTAATGATATCGTAATAAAAATAGAAATTTTATAATTAAGTACACTAAGGCAAATAAGAATCGCAATTTTACGTTAAACCTTTTCACAACAAACATATTTATCATGTTATAATAATAAAAATATAACATTATAAATAAGTTCATCAAGACAAACATATTACTCAAAAAACAAAACACTATAGTTAATTTCCTTAGATAAACATAAAATCAACAATTTTCTATTAAGAAATCATATCAATATCTTTCAAACCACTAATTAATATCTAGACTAACTTTGCATGGGGAAAAACTCTTACCTTAGACGCTTTACTTCCTAGCAACATGTTCTAAGCCTCGCAAATCAAAGAACAAGAAAAATGTCCAAACTTTATTTCCGATGGTATTAAAAGAATAAAGAAAATTCACTACAAAAAATGATAGATTTTGTGAGGGCCAAAAGCCCTCACAAAGGGCAAATAGCAGCCACAAAGGTGGATTTTGTGAGGGCTTTTGGCAGCCACAAAGAAGCTGGTCACAAAATTTTGTGAGGGCTTTTGCAGCCACAAAGTGCCTGAAACATGTTGGCATTTGTGAGGGCTTTTGCAGCCACAAAAGACAGGTATTTGTGAGGGCTTTTGCAGCCACAAAAGTCTGCCTTTGTGAGGGCATAGGCCGCCACAAAGGACAAGCTGAATTTTTCTGATTGGACCTTTGTGAGGGCCCAGGCCGCCACAAATTCCCTCCCTCCTTTGTGAGGGCTTTTGGCCGCCACAAATGCCATACTGATTAAAAAATAATATATTTTGTGAGGGCTTAGGCCGCCACAAAATAATACGTATTTAATAAATTAATTTTTAAATTCAAAATTAATAGTTTATTATAATATTATATATAATAAATTAATATAAATATAATATTAAAATTATAATTAAATTAAAATTATAATTAAATTAAAATTAAAATTAAATTTAAAATATAATGTAATTATAAATTAAATTTATTATATAATAAACTAATATTAATTTAATTAAAAACTTAAAATAAAATATTTAAATTAAAATTAAAGATTAATAATTAAATTAAAGATTAATTTAAATAATAAAATATTTAAATTAATAACAAAATATTTTGTGTAGAGAGAAGGAGGAGAGAATAGTTAGAATAAGATTTTAGAGAGAAGTTGGATGTGAAAAAATGAAGGAGGAGGGGAGAAAAATATATATAGTGTTACCTTGAGCATTTGTGGCGGCCAAAGCAGCCACAAAGTCCACGTAGGTTTAAAATTTTGTGGCGGCCTTTGCAGCCACAAAGTCCACGTGTGCATTCCTTTGTGGCGGCCTTTGCAGCCACAAATGCCACTGGTCACGTCAGTCCTTTGTGACGGATTTGGCCCTCACAAATTGATTTTTTGTGGCTGTAAAAGCCCTCACAAAATCCTTAAATATTTAACTGGATTTTGTGGCTGCCTAAGCCCTCACAAAATCACAATGTTGTGATTTTGTGAGGGCTTAGGCAGCCACAAAATCCAGTTAAATGTTTAAAAATTTGTGAGGGCTTTTTCAGCCACAAATAAAGACCAATTTCAATTTTGGCATTTGTGAGGGCTTTTTCGGTCACTAATTTGTGAGGGTTTTATTCAGCCACAAAATATTTATAAAGTTGGCCACAAAATGGTGTTTTTCTTGTAGTGATTGTAATCTTACTTGGCGATAATGATGATGATATTGATGGTGTGAGAAAAAAAAAATAGAAAACTATGTTTCTCTTTATTTTTTCTTTCTTTTATTTGTGATTGAAAGTTTGGGAGCCTAGGAGAAAATAAAAATAGGTATGGAAATAGAATAGGAAGATGTGTAGATTACCTTTAATTTTTATGTGCTTATACTAATGACATTAAAAATTGCCTAGAATTCTTTTTGTAGAGAATTAAAATAAAATTATAATCTTGGTTTACGATTGAGGGAGACGTGAGATATAACAAAGGAGGATAGTCTTTTGTACAAAAAAAGATAAGACCTATAATTAAATTTGTAGCCTTCCTTTCAAAAATGAATTGAAGGTGTTAAGACTGAGGGAATGGACATGATCTCTTCTCTTAATTCATTAAGATAAGAACGTAAAGTCTACATATGTCAAGATAACACCATGTAGCGTCATAAAATCATGAACCAAGGTAATCACATTTTTTTATATTAAAGATGAATGAACCAAAAATATTTTCAAGCAAGGGCACTCATACATGAGAGTCGGGTCTCAACAACTCTTCTATCTAAAATAAAACTAATAAATTATACAACTTCTATAAAATCTAATTTACTCAAATAATTCAACTAACATTTTAATTAAATAAATACATCAAGCAAGACAAAAAATCTCAATGCAGGTCTCGCATAACAAAAAAATAAAATCAACATATCTTACACATCAATTCCATGATTATTGAAACTAATCAAGTAAACAACATACACAATAGTCCATTAAGGAAATAAGCATGTCTTAAATCGTCCTCATGTAATTGTCACGCCAAAACAATTAAATAAAAACAAAGGTTATAATTATTTAGGTAAATTAAATGGTGACAAAGTTTAATTTAATTTCTTTACACAAAGAATAAATTAATAATTAAATAATAAATTACAACAATTACTAAAAGAAAAATATGTAATATATATAACAATATTAGGGTGTTATATCTATTGTGGATTAGCTCTCAAAGGATCAAAACCAATCTTCCAAACCTTATTTTGAAACATATGAGGTCATGCGTCATAAACTTTTGGCCAAGAAAGATCAGAACAATCCCCTACCCTAGATTCATCTTTTTTGTACTAATGAGAACTCCCCTCATTAAAGCTCTAGAGGAAGTAGGAGGAACTATTCAAGAGGAACACGCGGTTTCTTTGTTTGTTTCCTTGTTCAATATTTCCAACGTCACCAAGATTAGGCTGATCTCTCCTAAGAATTGCATTCGACCTAGTGATGATGCCATAAGGATATATGGTCAAACCTGTGGATCTCAAGCCTTTCCTTTTGTGGTTGAAGACTTTTATGCTACTATAAGGAAGAAACAAAAGCTACCCTCACTCTAAGGAAGAAACAAAAGGTAACACCAAACTTAAGCAAACTACTCCTACTATTTTTGGTAATACGAGTTTTAATGAACAACATGTACATCTCATTCCCTTTACCCCACATAGGAACTTAGTTGGCCCATCCTTTAATCCTGCACCTAATACACTTGTTGACTCTAACACTAACACCTCAGGCAAAATGTTTGAGGCTACCTTAGCATAACACTTTGCATCCCTTAAATATAAAAAACATTATCTTCTTCTCAAGACCAATACTCCAAACTAAACACTTTTAGCTACTCACACTAATCCTCCATAAATACCTACCAAGTCTACCATTCCACAAACAAATACCATTTCCACCCCAGCATGTGACCTTATCGCACCAAGGCTTGTCAATCCCCTTCACCAAACAGCTAAGACAACAACTCAAGTCATCATTGACTTAGTCTTTAATACATCTTCATAAGAATCTTCTACTCATCCATCACACCATTTTCACAATGAACCTACCACCTCCATTATCCCTTTACACCTCATTCCTCTCGTACATTGCATTCCTTCTAGCTTTTCAAACCTCGACTCATTCATTACTTCTCTTACTTCCAAAATCACTTCAGCACGCAATAAGAACACTCAAAGGTTTGACCCTAGTGACATTTTAAACTAGTGAAACAAGGTCTTGTTTGTTACAAATGGGATAAGATACAATATGAATCATGGAATGCAGTTGGCCATCCAAAATTCTACTACTTTTAGACAAATAGGTGAAATCCTCCAAATTTGGATCTTGTAGTGTTAGAACCATGTTGGTTTGAAGAACTATGATCTTACTTGTTTTGATGATAACAAAATTATTGTACGGGAACAATTTAAAACACCAATGTTATGTTTAAGTATGTAGGTCACATATCTGATTTGTTTAGAATAACTTTACACCATTTCCTTTGATGTTTGGATACCAAGACTCTACTATGATTATTGTAATCTAAATATGATGAATTTGCTCTAAAATGGGCCTCTAATGATTATGTTATTGCAAGCAATGCTTTGATTAGTTTTGCTCTAATGACTATCACAAGTATCTGATAATTATGCCTCTGACAAGTGTGACAAGGAAGTGGTCGTCTACCTCTGATAAATCATGCCAAAGATCTAATTGTTTGACTCCGATTAAAATTCAATGTTCTAATGAAAAGGCAACATTCTTAAAAGTCAACTATTTGTCCGAAGGACTATCTGACATACACTAATCATGATATAATTTGCTCTGATTTTCGTAATCTTAATATGATGAATACTCTCTAAAATGGACCTCTAATGATTATATTATTGCAAGCAATGCTTTGATTAGTTTAGCTCTAATGACTATCACAGGCATCTGATAATTATGCCTCTGACATGTGTGATAAGGAAGTGGTCGTCTACCTCTGATAAGTCGTGCCAAAGATCTAATCATTTGACTCCCATTAAAACTCAATGTTCTAATGAAAAGACAACATTCTGAAAAGTCAACTATTTGTCTGAAGGTCTATGCGACATACATTAATCATGAAATAATTTGTGCTCTATGTCTGCATAGCAAGATACAAAGAATCAATTACAGGAACTATTTCTGGACAAGATTTAATGGTGAATCAATTTTTGAAGATTTGTTACAAAACTTCATGATACATGTTGGTTTCTTACAATTAGGGCAACAACTAGAAACCCTAAAGTTTCTCTATACAAGGATGAGCAACCCTCATTGATATATACAACACAAGTGTTGAGAAACACTAATTCGTCTATGCAAATTTGTTATGTCCAAGTGTTGAGAAAAGTTTATGATAATAAAACATTGTAAATACCATCATGTGAGAGTATTCATAAAACCCTTAAAATTACTCTTTTGTAACGTAGCCCAGTAGTGGCTGCATTTCTTAACAACTTGACTAGACTAAGCTAGATGGTTGAGAAGACTTGAACTTAGTCAGTTTGACTAGAAGGTGTGCAATGGAAGTGTAATTCAGTTAGTGAATTAGTAGATTAAATCCTATAGTTTTAAGCGACTGGACAAAGCTAATGTGTTAGTGGTGAACCACGATAAATTGGATGTGTTGTTTTGTGTTTCTACTTTATATACATTTTTTCATCATTTTGTTTTAATATTGTTAAAACATTTTTTAAAAATAAAACACAATTCAACTGTCCTATTTTATTTTGTTTCTCATTTTACACACAACTTCAAAAAGCCTAGAGTAATTGATCAAGAAAGCTACTGACTGCCACAACAAAAGGCTCATCAAGGAAAAACCCATATCCCTGTAGTGGTGTTCATATGGAAACCCCAATGGTTGTTCCCTTAGCACCATTACAGTTTCATGTGACTATTTCACATGTTGAGATACCTTTCTTGGATGTTCTTGCTACAACTATTTCAGGTTCGACATAAGCTTCCTATAGAAGTAAATTTATCATACCTTCTAGCACCGTGTTTGACCATTCCTAGTTTGTCTAGAAGAAAAAATTTGATCGATTGGAAGCTAAGACTGAGGTGTTCATGAAACAGATAGCCAAGAATCAGGGGAACATTCAAACTATCCAAGGTTGACCAGCCTATATTTGTAGTTCTTTTTTTGTTTCTGAATTATTTCTTTTCCTATTTTTCACTTTTTATTTTCTACTTGTTTGTCATCATTAAAAACGGGAAATTGTTATAACCATGTTGGTTTGAAGAACTATGACTCGTATTTGTGTTGATGATAATAAAATTATTTTGTGGGAACAATTAAAGCACAAGTGCTCTATTTAATTGTGCAGTTCAAAATCATGTATTTTACACGAGTTTGTATTGTATCCTCTAATTTTTGGTCTGTAAAATACTTATCTTTTTGATGAAGACAAAGACCAAGGAAAGTGATCAAGTTGCAAGGTCAAAAAAAAGTCAACAATCAAGTCAACTATGGCCAATATGCTAGAAGTCTTATAATGTAATGTATGCGATGAAATCTAATATTTTTATATTTCAAATGCATGTTATAGCAAAATACAAAATCAAGTCAGTGGAAAAATTCAATCATCTGTCTTCGACTACAAGGTGTTATATTCGAATACAAGGTTAAAACTTTCCAATAAAACTGAACGTTACAGAGGTGTATTCGACTACACTCCTAGTCGAATACAACTACGAATCAATTCAACTTTTTTAGTTTAGATTCAACTTGAATCATTTCATTTGTTTATCAAACCTCTAGGAATGATTGCCACTGGTCTGAAGTGATGTCTAATGAGTATAAATGCTTCTTAGTTTCTGATTTAAAATCAATCTTTTCAACAATCTTTACTTCAATCTTAAAACAACTTCGAACAAACTTTCTGAAATATTTTGATTTATTCAAAGTCTTACTTATATATTTCAAGTACATATTTTAGTCAAAGTCATTGTTGTAAACCATTCAAGTTATGGTGTAAATTGAGGTGTAATTTCTTCAAGTGTTGTGCTATCTTAGGTTGATTGTTAAAAATTTGTAACAGGAGTCTTAAAGTTAGACGTGTACTTATTATAACAAATAATGGAAAATCTCTTATAGTGTGCAAGAGGACTAGATGTACTCTTTGTTGTTAGGGGAGCAAAGATAAATTATTGTGTTTCTTATTTTTCTGCCATTTACATTTTTCCCTAAGTCTCTAAACACCATAAAATTTATATGCACCTAATTCACCTTCCTCTTAGTTGCGCCTCTGTGCTAACATGATATAAGTTAAAGGATCAACAAGACTATGATTTGATTTTCGTATTCTAAGTCTAGTGAATGGGTTTTCAAACGCGCCTCTGGTGAATCTATCTAATACAAGAAATACTCTGATATGTTTGCTTCTAATGTATATAACCAACATTTTTTTACCTCTGCGGCTAATTTTCTGCCACTAATAATCTCGTCAAACACCAAATTATCTACCTCTAATAATTTTTTCTAGCATTTGATCGTCTGCCTCCTTTAAATAATCAATTCTTTGATACAAAGTTCACACTCAAGATAGTCAATGCTCTTATGAAAGCAATTACTCTAAAATGAGAAGATTTGATAAAGTCAACACTTTGAAATAATCAACACTTTAAGGAAGACAAATTTTTGTATCATATAGTCAACACCCTTAATTCGTTATTTGTCTAAAGAACTATGTGACATACTCTAATGATCATATCGTTTACCCGTTCTGATTCCTTATCAAGATACACAAAATCAATTACAACGACTATTTCTAGACAAGCCTTAATGGTGAATCAATCTCGAAATCATTTGATGCAAAAGATCTTGATTCATTATGATTTCAAGCAATCATGACAACAACCAGAAACTCTAATGTTCTCTATAAAAGGACGAGCAACTCTCATTAAAATATATAACAACAACAATAGAATAACATAGCACAATAAGCACATTGCAATCGTCTTGTTTTGTCTTAGTACTAAGAAATTAGTTTTTGAAAATACACTATTGTAAACACCCTATTGGGAGAGTTATTCCACAACACTTAAACCTCTCATTTTTGTAACCTAGCCCATTAGTGGTTGCATTCTTCAAAAGCTTGAATGTACTAAGTAAGAAGGTTGAGAATACTTTAACACAATCAATATAACTAGCAGGTATTTAGTGGAAATGTGATTAAGTTGGTGAATTAGTGGATTAAATCCTTCAGATTTGAAAGGACTAGACATAACTATTATGTTGGGGGTGAGCTATGATAAATTGGACGTGTTATCTGTTTTGTTTTCATCATTAAATTCCCAAACCATCGCTCGAAGTCCAACTGAATGATTTGGAATTTTAGCGGCAAACTCACACAGAAATAATTGAGCATCACCATTCGTCACCAACTTATTTGATGTTGGATTCCATGTCGCCTGTGTACAAATATCAACTTTCTACCCTCTATTGTTTTTTCTTTTTCTAGTAGGGCCCTTGAGATCGACATACGCCAAAGTCTTCTTAAGTCATATTGGGTGTTGTTTATAGAGGATAAATCAGAACTCTAGTTGAAATCACCTCATTTTGACCCGTTTCATCTTTGTTGGTGGGAAGAGGAGAAGAAGACGCTCCTAGATCCTTAGGGTCGTAGTTCTGCATAAATGAAAGATAAGTTGTTTTTCCTGTAAGAAATATATGCTGAACAAGTTAGGATAAAATCAAGAGAGAAACAATGGTTACCTAAAACCAATTAAGGAAGACACCTAAAAGAACATTGGGTTCAGGATGAACTTGACAAGCCAATAGCTCTTCGGTATAAATACAAAGAATTTTGTATTACAATTCGTTATTATTGTTCTATAATGGAACCCCATTCTTGTTGTACCAGAGTTCCTTTTCAAACGTTTCCACATAGGCGCATAAAGGATTAGCATTGTTAAGGTCAACTTGGTTGAGCTCTGTAATCTTAGAAGTTAATTCTTCTCTCTTCTAGAGGAAATGATGCTTTCTCCAACATTTGGAAATCAACTTTGACAAGTCATCACGGGCTACCCCTTCTTTTTTGTCCATAATCGGGTTCCATCCTCACCAGCTACCCCTTTTGGCGCATAGAGAAACTTAAACAATGCATCGATAAATGGGCAAAGGATACCACTCCATCAATGAAATAACCATTCGTGATCTAAATTGAAGTAGCAATGTGCAACTTTTGTCTGAAGTCAATTCAAAAACCAGTAGAGTAATTAAGTTAACCCAACAAGTAGTGTGGTCCAAAATAATCAAGGATGGGAATTATCTGAACTCAAGTCAATAATTGTCTTTGTCAAATAATTGACTTGACAAATGTTTTGGGTCGAACTCATAATAATATAGTCCAAGACCAGAAAAAAGATAGGTCCATTTTGGATTGACCTGATCCAACTGATAATAATACAAAAGCTTCTGGAAATTAAAACATACTCCACTCAATTAAGAGATCTGAAGTTGATGACCATAATAACTCACCTACACCCTTAATTATAGCCACCAAACGGTCAAAATGGAGACGATAGCTCACCTATGTTCATATCTTGAGCTACTTGATGACAATCTAATCATAATTACATTCAATTATGGTGAATATCACCATTTCTACTAGGAAAGGCACGTGTCTCATCATATGGGGATCCGAGAATCACATATCCCCTCCCAAATTATCTTAACAAAATTCTTTTAAAAAACTCTAGAGAAACATGTATAAAGGAAGGACAACTGAAGCAATAAAGGTACACTAAATTCTAATCTAAAACACATTGCACTCTCCAACAAAACTTGTGTTGGATCTTTTGTTGGGGGTATGCTGCAAATTATGAACAAGAAGATGATGAACTCGATGATGATGAAGGTTGCACAAATAAATTCCAAAGCGTGTGTATCACACTAAGCTTTAGGTTCGATTCGCCCCCACCAATCTATATATATTGGATGCAAATGGGTTAACCGGCGAATCCCCTTCAGGATACTTTGGAATCGTTGAAGTGAATTGCACATTCACATCAAGCATATCGATCAACGGTATTTTATAGAATAAAGTTTCTTCGTTTACTCTCGTGCACTAGAGAAAAGAAGAAATGACTCAGAAATATTTTTGACTTATGTAACATGAATTTTTGTTGTTTTGTCTTGTTTTTTGTGTTTTTTCTGCCTCTAAAATATCTCTATTTATAGAGATACTCATACCAATTGGTGAAAGAAAACAACTTTTCAACTCATACCAATTGGTGAAAGAAAATAACTCTTGTGAAAGATTGCAACTTTTGATAACTTAATAGATGGATTGGTTTGAATTAAACCCAATCATTGTAACCACTTGACCAAGTGATACATTCAATTATTTAATTTTGCTACATTAATATAGCTATTAGAAAAATCCAAATATATTTTGGAAATTTCCCTAGCAATCCCCCACCATTTTCAAAATATATCTAAGTCCCTTATTCTAGAAATGTCATGGTTTCAGATAAAGGTATCTTACGATTTGAACCATTACTTAGTAAATTATGTTCTCACTCATCCTCAAATAGATTGGTAGACAAGCTTTGAACCAACCATTCATTAGAACAAGTGTGCATAACTTACACATAAAATCTCGACACCATTGATCAAATTATAAAAATGACACATTTGTTAAGGCCATGTGTCTCATATCCTTTTCGTGAGAATTTAAGAGTCAAGCTTTTGAACTCTATGAAGCGGCCCCACTTCATTCTCATATAGGTGGACTATATCAGGAATGCACCCATAATTATACATTCCAGCAAATACATGCTATATATCCATTAAGAGGAGACCTCATCCTACCACTTTTATTTTATGGTCCAAGTACTTTTATCCTTTGGGATGTATATATTGTCAAGTACTTTTATCCTTTGGGATGTATATATTGTCAAGTACTTCAATCACTCTAATAGTGTACTTTCATCATTGAACTCAAGACTTGATGCTACTCAAGTGTGAGTTGACGTTTCCACCATTGATGATTATCTAGATATGAGCTTGAATCACATCCCTAATGATGTTTTCAACATCGTGTCCTTTGTCAGACCTTTCGTCAAAGGATCTGCAAGATACTTTTCAATTCTTACAAACACTATGGATATCACTTCATTAAATCATTTACATAGCTATGCATTAAACCAATATGTATTGATTTTCTATTATATTCTTGGTTATATGCTATTGATAGTGTGTATTGACTATCCCAATATATGGATACTTGTGTCATTGACTTTGGCCAAATTGGTATCTCTTACAACAAATTCTTAACCATTCAGCCACTTTACTACCTGCAACTAGAACAATAAATTTTGCAGCCAAGGTGGTGTCCATAATGCAAGTTTTTTTTTTGTACCCCAAGAAACTGCACATCCACCAAGTTTGAAGGTGCATCCACTTGTGGAAGCTTGATCCACAACATGATTTATTCAACTGACATCTGTATATCCTTCCAAGTATAAATGATATCCACTATAGATTAAACTATAGTTAATTTATCCCTTCAAATATTTTAATATTTTACTAGTATCATGTCAACGTTCTTTGCATGGATTGCTTGTATACCGACTTAATCTTCCAACAACATATGTTATATCAGGTCTGGTACAAGTCAAGCATCCGATTACCATTTATATTCTTGATAGTGTTGACCAATTATCACCAAACTATGACTTTTTTTTTCTTTTATTTAATCTCTTCATATTGTATCACATACAATTTATAAACATTTCAATTATCACAAACACAAAATTTTATGCCATTCTACCTTTTACCATATTTAATATGCATATCAATTTAAACTTCTAATTATCTTTTCAATATATCTATATTCAAGATATAAAACATTGAGTGCATTAAATATATACTACCATAAGTTAACAAAGCATGATCATAAAATTTTATCATAATCAAATATCAGAAGGTGGATCCAAACATGTAAGTCATCTACTTCTTAACAAATAAGAATTCATTTCATTTCAATTAAATACATTATTTCTTCATAGTTATATTATAACTAATACATACACCATGAATTCTATTTGTTAATTCAAGTTTAATATTTAAATATGGTAAATCCAAATAAGTATCACAATAGAAAATAAACAATTAATAAAATCATTAAGATTTTCTATCAGTTTCTTTCATAAACATTTGTCAACTTATAATAATTTTAAAATATATATCCAAATCATTTTTAATATCAAAATAAGTAAGAAATTGACATATACTTTTATACCATCATACACATATGATACGATTTAATCAATTTTTGATTTAATAACTTCTCACATGAAGCATCACTATCAATGAGACATACACTTGATATTA
>JBBPBT010000229.1:1915186-1941355 GCA_037974875.1 Cicer bijugum
AAAACATCAACCATAGATAAACAAAAATTTCATCAAAACATATTATCTCTAATTCCATATTATTAATTTTCTACATCGTATCTCCATATTATTATATATGCATTCAAAAATAAAAATTTATTATATATGCATTTCAAACATGAATGTAATATATATAAATATATTAATATTAAATAACTTTTGGTGTTCAACCCTGAATTTTCATATGATTATTTCTAAGACTTTAATTAATCTTTAAAAATCCAAACAAACAAATTTAATGCATAAACTATATTAAATTCACATACTTAAATATATTCTAAATCATGCATATCAATCTAACCAGATGTTAAATTTAACATAAACAAATATAATTACTTTGAAGAACCACATATAAATTTAGAACTTCAAACATATCATGTATATTTATATAAATTAAATGTGTACCTTTCACCATGATGAATAAAGTCCATCTCCTATAAAAGTTGCAGTCATCATAATCGAAAATTGAACCTAAAGATTGTTGGATCTTTTGTTGGGGGTATGCTGCAAATTATGAACAAGAAGATGATGAACTCGATGATGATGAAGGTTGCACAAATAAATTCCAAAGCGTGTATATCACACTAAGCTTTAGGTTCGATTCTCCCCCACCAATCTATATATATTGGATGCAAATGGGTTAACTGGTGAATCCCCTTCAGGATATTTTGGAATCCTTGAAGTGAATTGCACATTCACATCAAGCATATCGATCAACGTTGTTTTATAGAATAAAGTTTTTTCGTTTACTCTCGTGCACTAGAGAAAAGAAGAAGTGACTCAGAAATATTTTTGACTTATGTAACATGAATTTTTGTTGTTTTGTCTTGTTTTTTGTGTTTTTTCTGCCTCTAAAATATCTCTATTTATAGAGATACTCATACCAATTGGTGAAAGAAAACAACTTTTCAACCCATAGCAATTGGTGAAAGAAAATAACTCTTGTGAAAGATTGCAACTTTTGATAACTTAATAGATGCATTGGTTTGAATTAAACTCAATCATTGTAACCATTTGACCAAGTGATACATTCTATTATTTAATTTTACTACATTAATATAGCTTTTAGAAAAATCCAAATATATTTTAAAAATTTCCCTAACAACTTGATCATCAGAAGTCCTTCGCCATCACCTTCTTCAAAGACAACATCATATTTTCTTCGGGAGCCATAAGTCAAAGTTCACTTTTGAACAATATTAAAAAATATTTTGGGTTTGTTATGGATACGTGTCAACGTGACATGAAGTGTTTGGTTTGAATTTTTCAAAATTGTTTTAATTAATCTGAATCAATTTGATCAAACATGGTGGTTTGGCTCGGACAGATGATTCATGGTATTTAACCTAAACTATTCAAAAAAGTTGTAAACTTTTTATTTAATCTTGTTAATGTAGTTTTAGATTTTTATGTTTCAATCTAGAAGATTTTCAATTTATTTCATGTGTTATATTAAAAAATTTATGAAATGAAATGTTATTTAATTTCACATTTTTTTATTACTTTTTATGTAAAAATTATGTCTTAGGACTCAAACTAACCTATTTTGGTATTTTTTTTAAGTAAAATTTTATCTTAGGTTTCTTTGGTTTGATTTGAAAGAAAAACAACAGTTTTTGTATTCAACACAATGAATGTATTAATTTGATTCAGTAGGGTAAACGAGTTTGGTCAAAACTAATATAACGTGATCAACGAGGAAAATAGCATGAAAAAAGGAGAACATATTGAAATGCAAATACCATGAATTTGACAAACGTTTTTTTTATAATTTAATTTAATAAAACATTGGACTATCGACATGGTGAAAGTAATACGTCGAAAAATGAATCCTATGCCACTACATATTATACACCATATTTTATCAAAATTATTTAATTTTCCTTAAATCATAATAAATAAACATAAAAACCATGATCTTCATTTGAATCAAAAATTTTAGAACACTGAGTGGACGAGAAAAATTGAAATTTCTGGTGTTGAAAATATTATTTGAGCTTCGAAAAACTTTTAAAAATCAGTTTATGCCACCGAAAATTTAACTTAGTTGAGTCACATATTAAGTCGCTCTTTTTAATATATTTTGCGACACTGCCTAAATTGTGCAAGACGAACTGTCAACCACGAATTCCCTATGATAAAACAACTCAGATACACTTTATTTGAGTTCTATTGCACTGTAGAAAACTGTTATAGAATTGCATCCTCAATATGGGAGTCAGATGGCTGCAACTCATAATATGATACTACGACCACTCGAAAGAAAAAAAAAAGAAATAAGAAAGAAAGGGGAGAAGTAGAGAAAAGCTTCATATTTAGAGAGTTTTTTTGTGTGTTTTTCCAACTGGAGAGAACCCTCTATTTATAGAGAAAATCCACAAATGGATAAGAGAAAAACAAGTGATCCATCAATCAAGATTCACAAAACATGCGCTCTAATCTTCCCTAGGTTTTTTTACCACATAAACGTGCGCTCGAAATTGATACACGAGTCCACAAAAAAAACGAGAAAACATCTAGAGTTTGAGTACTGGGATCTGTGTGGAGGCGGTACTTATCCCCCAGGTACCGGGCTCGAATCCCACGGAAGACAAAAACTCACTATTTCCAACGGAGTGGTTAGGGGGGGCGAGAAAGTCGTGAGGTAGCATCGCCGATAATGGGAATGGACGAGGTGTTACACATATTCTATCAATGAGTTTAATTTGTAATATGTGATTCTATTCTTATTTGACTATAGAATTGATCAAACAAGCATAATCAACCCTATGTAAATTCGGTTTCTTTGACTGGATTAAGCATCACAATCATCAAAATATTACAATCAACGATCAAGCATCACAAAATTATATTCAATTAAATTAGAAACCAAAACCAAATTATATCAAATGAATTTAATCGATCCTATTGAAATTCAATTTAAGCAAACAAAATATTAATATAATCAAATAAACAGAGATAGAATCATGAAGCGAAATTGGCAGTGTAACCTAAATCTCAAGGTGTTGATGAAACTTTCAACTCGTGGATTAATCTTATAAAATTAGTTTTCCATGAAATTAAAATAAAAAGTGTTTATTTCTTATAGCAATCTGAATCCTCGAATTTCATCTTTAGAAAAGAAAGAAAACTACCAATATATAGTACTCGATTTTGGGCTTTAGGGTTTAAAAACAAGTGTCCTGCTATTTAAAATTATTATAAAAGTTCAAACTACGAAACCTGCAATTTAGGCCCAATAAAGTTTGGTATTGGGCTTTTGTTCCACCACAAAATTTGTAGCTCTGTTTTTTAGCTTTCCAACATCTTCTCGTATGCGCCAATCCGACATGCAGAGCTCATGTTATGGCCTACAAAGCGAGCAAGGGTTAAGATGCAAATAATAAAATTATAATTCAATTTCGACCCAAAGTTTAGAAATAAGCTAAAAAATTATTCTAAGCTATAAAGAACCGTTAAAATACCAAACTAAAAAGCTAGAAACATGTGCCTAAATGTTGTGATCAAATTTCCCCCACACTTAAGCTCTTGCATTCTGAGCAAATCAATGCATGTGATTCCAAATATTCTTATGTATGCAAAATGGTGAGAGAAAAAAAATATTTCTAGGTTAAGACAATCATGAATAGTTATTTTTATCACAACCAAGGCAAATAAGAGGACAAGCTAAATAAAGAATGCATCATAAGTGGTAGAGTCCTCTCAGGATATAAAATTCTCTCAAAGTGTTTACACTCAGAGTGTTGGAGCTATTGTTTACAGTCAAAGCACATCATGAAAGCTACCACTAGCATAGGCTTGACAAGCCTCTATAATCTATATTTGAGACACATGCACATAATGATCAAAAGGTATTTATTCAGGTTGTAACGTGGAAAAGGTAAGGGTGAGATAATCCTAAGGAGACTAGGGCTGAAAATCAAAGAAGATAAATGAGTAATGATTAAGAGAGAAAAACAACATTAAGAAGTAACTCAACAAAATATCATTGACTTTTATTATCACACTCTCTTTGCTCACAACACAACCATTTTCCTCATTTTATTCCTCATATTTTTTTTCTTTTTTTTTTAAATTTATTTTTAACTATCAAATTTAAACAAACAAGTTGAGCATCCCCACACTTATTTAAACAAATACTCCTTTATCCCCCAAGATTGGGTCAATTCATTGTTTTTCACTTTTAGGCTTGTAATGAGCTATATAACAAAGAATGGGATAATAAGGCTCTAAGGGGCTTAAACAAATGGATAATTGTATATATGGTAAGCTTATTTGGCTAGTAGCTTAACAAGAAACAAATGCCTAGATCATTTCAATATATGCATGCGGACAAGAGTCAAGTCAAGTTCTAGCGTAACTAACAATCATGAGTGAGATAACACACAGGAAAGAAAAAATGGAAAAATGTATTTCATTCATAATAAGACTCAAAAATCTCACAAAGGTTAATGATCTATCACAAATGATACACAATTTAGCATTTTAATCCAATTTATTTTACCAAGAATGCAAAGATACTATCCAATCAAGTCAGTCCAAACAAACTCACAACATTTACAACTAACAAATCTGATGAAAAATCATGCAGTGCAATGTCCACTATTATTATTATTATTATTATTATTATTATTATTATTATTATTATTGAAATATAACAAATAAAATCATTTTTTTTTATTTTTTTTGAAATGTAACAAATAAAATCCTAAATAATACTCCCACACTTAAATTATACATTGTTCCCAATGAAAGTAACAAGTATAAAATAAGAGAAAGGAAAGGGAGCTCCCTGTTCAAGCTTCAGGGTAGGTGGGCTTTTCGAAGGAGAGTTCTTCTATGGTAGTATCTTCAAGCACATAGCTCTCATGGAAAAGCTTGAGGCATTGTATATTTACTTTGAACACTTTTTTGGTGTTTTCACTGTTTATTTCCACTGCACCATGAGGAAAAATGTTAGTAATAATAAAAAGGACAATCCACTTGGATCAAAGTTTCTCCTTATTGATCCGAGAGTTTTTCATAAGCTCCAAGTCTAAGCTCTTCAAATTGTTTCAATTGAAGTTTTCTCTCCAAAACTACTTTCTCCATCTCAAGGTTACAACTCTTGACCGCCCAATAAGCACAGTGCTCTATTTCCATTGGGAGGTGGCATGAATTACCAAACACAAGTCGACAAGAGGACATCCCTATTGGTGTTTTGTAGGTTGTTCTATGAGCCCAAAGAGCTTCTTCAAGTCGGTGGCTCCAACCTTTCCTATTTGGTTGCACCATCTTTTCTAAGATATGTTTGATTTCCCTGTTTGAGATTTCAGCTTGCCCATTAGTCTGGGAATGATAAGGTGTAGAAAATTTGTGCATAACCCCATACTTTTGAAGCAAAGCGTCCATGGTGCGGTTGCAAAAATGAGTGCCTTGATCACTTAGGATTGCATGGGTATTCCAAACCTGTAAAAAGTATTTGATCTGATAAAACATGCAACAACTTTAGAATCATTAGTTATAGTGGGTATTGCTGCAACAACTAGTAAAATGCAGACAAAACCAAAAGACACAAGAAAATGGCCCATAAAGTCAATGCCCCACACATAAATTGCTTCACATAAAAACATAGGTTGTTGAGGCATCTCACTCCTACAAGTGATTGTAGTTCCTACTATTTGGAACTGTTCATAAGTTTTGTAAGTCTCAAAAGTATATTTAAACAAAGTGGGCCAAAAGAATCCTGAGTCTAAGAGTTTTCTTCTTGTCCGTTGAGGACCAAAATGTCCCCCCAGCTTGAGAGCCATGAAAAAAATGAAGAATGGATTGAGTCTCATGGTGGGAAACACATCACCTAATCATCTGGTCTCTACATAATTTCTACATATATGGATCATCTCACACATAGTATTTGGCATCACTTTTAAGTTTGTGTATTTGTGTTCTGGATGCATCTGCAAGAAGGACTCCAACAACTAGATAGTTAACTAAATCAACAAACCAAGGAGTTACCTCATGCAATTGTAGTAGTTGCTCATCAGAGAAGTCATCTAGAATGGGGATGGGTTCCTCATCCATTTCTATTCTGCTTAAATGATTTGTCACCAAATTTTCAGCACAATTCTTATCTTTAATCTCTAAATCAAATTCTTGGAGTAACAACATTCACAGAATCAGTCTCGATTTTTCTTCTGGTTTCTTCAGTAAGAACTTCAAAGTTGCATGGTTAGTAAAAAGTAACTACCTTCAAACCTAGCAAATATGATCTAAACTTATCAAGTGCAAAAACAATAGCTAAAAGTTCCTTTTCAATGGTAGTATAATTAGCATGTGCATAATCTAAAGTCCTAGAAGCATAATAAATAACACGGGCAACCTTTCCAACCCTTTGTGCAAGGACTCCTTCTACTACATAGTTAGATGCATCACACATAATTCCAAAAGGGAGGGTTCATGTGGGTGGCTGAATTATGGGAGTAGAGGTCAGTGTTGTCTTTAGGAAATCAAATGCCTCCTTGCATCTGTCATCAAAGGTGAAACCGAGATCTTTTTGTAGAAAATTTGACAACGGAAGAGTTGTCTTGCTGAAATCCTTGATAAAGTGCATGTAAAAACATGCATGGCCAAGAAAAGAACGAATATGCGGATGCAAGATGGGTAAGGCAAATTAGAAATCACATCAATCTTGCAGGATCCACTTCTATCCCATTTTTAGAGATCACATGTCCCAAAACTATGCCCTATTAAACCATAAAATGACATTTTCATAATTCAGCGAAAGGTTAGTTTCTATACATCTATGCAAAACTCTATCTAAATTATTCAAGCATGCATTGAAAAAGGAACCATACATAGTAAAATCCTCCATGAAAACTTCTATACAATTTTCTATCATGCAGCGTTGGAAAATACCAGGAGCATTGCATAGGCCAAAGGGAATCCTCATATAGGCAAATGTCCCGAAAGGGCAAGTGAACTTGGTCTTTTCTTGGTCCTCTAGTGCAATATGGCTCTGAATTAATGAGTTAAGTCGCCTTTGGGGTTGCCTGACTGATTTTACCCCATCCTCCAGTTGTATCCTATGCATACACATTGATGGGCTAATATCAAGAATATCAGCCAAGGTCCATTTTAATTCCTTCCTGTGTTTTCTCAAAATCTGCAACAGCTTCTCTTCCTGTTCATCTTCAAGTCTGGCTAAAATAATTACATGTAACTTGCCACTTCCTTGTAAATATGCATATTTCAAATTTCCAACAAGTGGTTTAAGCTCTATAGTCGATGGTTGTTCAATGGAAGGTACAACACCAGTGGCTGAAGGTAAGTCTGCAAAATCAACTATGTTAGTAGAAATATCAATATCAGTACAATGATCAACCTACAAGGCAACTTCGATCTCAACACAAACAGAGCACAACTGAGTATCTATACATAATTCACAAGTATAAGTATCATCAAAACCAAACAATGAAGGATAATCAATAGCAAACATATCGGGGTAAGTATCATCAACCAAATCAGCAAGCAATTCAGTTTGAAAAATAGAATGCTCTTCCATGTGGTGTTTCATAGCATCAAAGATGTTAAATTTTACAATGCTATCATCAAATTCCATGTATAAAGTTCCAGCATGTACATCAATTTTTGTTCTAGCTGTTTTCAAGAATGGTATGCCTAAGACGATAGGTGCTTTGTTAGACTTATTCTCTCCCTCTATGTCCGTAATGTAAAAATCTGCAAGAAATATCAATTCATTAACTCGAACCAGTACATCCTCCACAAGTCCAGCAGAATGAGCATTGCTCCTGTTCGCCAATTGAATGGTAACACTTGTACTCTTTAAAGGTTCAAGAGCAAGAGAGTTAAAAATAGATGTACGCATAACATTAATGGAAGCTCCTAAATCTAACATAGCATTTTCAAATTGACTATTGCCTATGGTACATGGAATGGAAAATGTTCTTGAATCTTTGCATTTCTGAGGCATGGGCTGAATGAGGGATGAAACATTTCGCCTCATTTTTACTCTTTCATTACCTTTTAACCTTCTCTTGTGTTTGCACAAATCTTTTAAATTTTTTGCATATATTGGAATATGTTTAATTGCTTCAAGGAGGGGAATGTTCACTTCCACCTTCCTAATTTTATCAAGGATCTCCTTGTCCCTTTCTACCTCGTCCATTTTATTAGTCTTCACCGCCCTTTAAGAAAAAAGAAGTGGTATATTTGCTCAACATCAACTATTTCAGATATCAAAGTTTCATCAACAACCTTGTTATTTTTCACAACAATTTCAGGTATCTTTGGTATTTCAATAGCTTTCCTAGACCTCAATGTAATTGCACTGACATTGGGAGTGTTTGGATTTACTACTGACTGTGCATGAAATTGGTTTGACCCCTGAGTGTGCAATTGATTAATTGAAGTGGCTAGCTGACCAATCTTTGTGTTCCAAAATTTGAATGGTGGAATATGTTGTTTGTTGAAATTGGAGATTCTGGACAATCGTTTGCTTAACGAGGTCCTCTAATGAACGTCCATTGTTTTGCAGTTGTGGAGTATTTTTTTTGCTATTGCTGCCTAGAAAAGAAAGAAAACTCCCAATATATAGTACTCGATTTTGGGCGTTAGGGTTTAGTGTTTAAAAACAAGTGGTCCGCTATTTTAAATTATTACAAAAGTCTAGATTATCAAATCTGCAATTTAGGCCCTATAAAGTTTGGCACTGGGCTTTTATTTCAACACAAAAGTTGTAGCTCTAATTTTTAGCGTTCCAACGCCTGCTCATATGCGCCAATCCGATATTCAAAGCTCATGTTATGGCCAACAGAGCGAGCAATGTTTAAAATGCAAATAATAAAATTATAATTCAATTTCGACCCAAAGTTTATATACAAGCTAAAAAATTATTCTAAGCAGCTTTTAAAAACCAAACTAAAAAGCTAGAAATATGTGCCTAAATGCTATGATCAAGAACTAGCTCAGGCCCGACTAAGCCGACCGAACAACGGCGACGCGTGGTGGTCAATTTTGCATGCATTGTTCCTCCTTCACAAAATTGGAGTATCCATTAAGACACAAACCAAGTTCCATACATCCTCCTTATAAACACTACTAGTGTGTACTATATCTCCTATGTGGAACTTCTTTATTTTTTCAATTCACACAAACACTAGATCTCATTAATATCATCATTATTTTCAACAATGTGTTATTAATATCATCAACATTTTCACCAGAAAATAAAATTCAAAAATTTTAAAATTTAAATTTATAATATTTAAAAAAATTCAATTTTAAAATTTCCAAAACAAACTTTATATACAAAAAATTCTTTTTTATTAAAAGTTTGTGAAGTGTAAATGAAATATTTGAAAGGCATACATTCAACTAATTATCTCGTTTCACCCTTTACATTCTCAACAAAATTCAGTTTGAATAAAATCATAATGAAGATAAAAAGTGTAAAGAAAACACAGGCAAATAAAAATTCTAATGAAACGATAATTAAAAAGATCAAACCAAATTATTACGGGAAAAAATTTCCTTAATACAATCTGGTAATGAATTCCATCAAACAAACCCATGACCTCAAAAAGCAACATTTGTTAATCTATAAGCACAAGTGTTCCCCAACTGAAAGATGTGAAAATTTTAAAACAAAAACCCCTAATACTGTGAAAGCAGTTATTCCATATATTTTGCATAGGCCAAGGAACATTAGCAAGATCAGTGAAACCTTGAACCACCAACAAAGAATCACATTCATCCAACTTTTAGAATAAACAATCTCTGTAGATAATATTGCTGCAATCAACTTAACATTTAAGAAAGAAGAAATACCAATTTAAGAAGCAAATCCCCCAACGAAACTTTCTTTAGAATCCCTAAAAAGTCTCTGACAGACGGTTCACAGAAGAGCAAAAGAACTCTCTTTAACCAACAGACTGTCTTGAAGGGTTTCTTGATAAATAAGCATCCTTAATAGAGAGATGCTTAGAAGTTGATTGATCCGAAACAAGTTGATTTGGAGTAAGAGCAATAGGAATAACCAACTTTTTTTTATAGCATTGATCAAATTTGGATGAGCATTTGAAAACAAGGAATAATAACTCCAAGATCACTTCAAAAGGAAAGTTGCAGTTGTAGTAGATAAACAATGTATGATATGATAGATATTTAAATCATATGCAATTAGGTTAGAATGTCACTTATCAGTCTAAAAATATATATTAGTTCATCTCCAATTTTCCAAGCTCTACAATTGACAATGTTGTCAAACATGTCTTAAAACTATGCCATATTCAACCCAACAATAGGTTTCATATTTATTTAAAAATCTAGTATTAAGAGTGGTTTCCCATTGAAGATTTGAATGAAGCATGTCTCAACAAAATTTCATACAACCATCTTAATTAATATTAGATATACAAGTCACTCCAAGATCACCATCTTATAAAGTAGCACAAACTTTGTTCAAAGATAAAGTGACCAGCTTTCCACTTTCAATGCAGCCAGTCTAAATAAATTTTTAAACCATTGATAAATTTGATTTAGAATCTTTTTTGCCATATCTAAATTCTAAAACTAAAAATAAGCATATCAAAGAATATTAATGATAGAACAAGCTGAGCTTTCCCCATCATAACCAGCAAATGACCTTTCAAGAGATGGTTGAACTTTGCTTTGACACATTTTGTTGTTTCAAGTGCCACTATGAAGCTCAACTTATGGTTCATTTCACTGTTATTTCTCCACCACCACCTCCACTTGGACCAACAGACGCTTGATCGCACATGTTCACTTGTTTTTGTCATTTTTTTCCAGTTTAATCATGCACTCTATTTCTTGGTTTCTAGTTTCATTTCACTTCACTACTTGGGTAATGACTTCCTATGCTCCTTTGTTGGATTGGTGTTTTGTTTCACATTTTATTTCCTTGGATCCTTTTTAGCTTTGTTATTATGTACATTTTTTAATCTGATACTTCTAATTTGCTGGTTTTTTTTCTTTCACTTTTTGATAGTGTCAAAGGGGGAGATTGAATAAAAAGCACAGCGTTTTGAAGTTTTTTTCAAAGTTTAAAGCACACACTAAGGGTGGCTTATTCCTTGAAGTCTTATGAGAAATGCAAGTTTGTAATGTCATCAATCAAATGGGAGGAGTATGTGAGTGTATGTTTCCTGGTTCTAGTTTATTTTGATTGATGTCAAATATAAGAATTAGATTAGTTTGATGTAGCAGAGTTATCTCAATAACCCCTCACACCTTAGTTGATTTTGACATATTCCCAAACAGTAGCACATTTCTTGGAAAGTTACTTTGAAAAACATGAATCTTTCAAAATAGGTTGATTTGAATCACATCATATATGATTCAAATCACCCTCTCAAAAACAACATACAAAATGGTCTTCAACAACACTTTCTAGACCCTAATTCCAATCATGATTCGCTTCACCTTGTCGTTTTCTACTTTTTTTAGTGCAATAAAAACGATTTATCATATTCTACAATAAAAATGTTTATAGTATTGTAAATCTTAAGGGTTTCAAAGTTGCAATTGATGAAGGAAAATAGTTTCCAGACTTTACTCTTAGAAAGGAAATTTTAGGAGTTAGGTTTTGATCTTCAAGATTGGAGAAAAGCCAGCTCAATTGGGTTGAAGACTTTAGAGGATATTCAATTGGAGATTGAAGGCTTAAAAGAAGGGTTTCATTAATTGGAGTATAGCAAATCAAATTAAATATTGTCACCAAATCTTGTAGATCAAGATTTGAGTTTTTTAAGAATAAATAGATTCATAAGATTTGAAGGAGTTTTATGTTCTATTCTAACATAGTCATTCATATTCAAATTAAAAGAAGAAAATATCTCATTATTTATGAGATGGCTCAATGTAGGCTATATGCAAGGAAGATGTAACACACCGTTTTTCAAAGTGAGGGTGTATTTTTTTTTTCAAAAGAAATTAAAAATACAACAAGGAAATAAATAAAACCGAGCAAATTAATAAAATAAAACCTTTGGATATATATATAACTAAGCCATTAAAATTTATAAGCAGCGGAAAAGTTTTTCAAAATACAAATCCAAAGCATGTAATGCTGTCAGCAATAGTACAGGTACATCCTTTCAACTTTACATAAAGGTAGCCCAAAAAGAAAGACATATGTGTCCTGAGTGACAACCTAGTCTGATCATTCTATACATAACAAAAAAACTATACGCCTTGAGTAATCTCCACGCGCTCCGTGAGATTCTCCTATCGTAGCTAAAATCAAGCACTCCAATCCACATTCCCATCCGGAGGGTACGAACCTGTAGGATCATCCCGACTCTCATCTGAGGGCAAAGCCCAGATTTCCACAATAGTTGTAAAGGGTCACCAACCGAAATTAACAGTTAACACATAACATTTACTTTTCAATGCACAATTAACCTTTTCAATTTATCATACATATTAGATGGGTTTTTCCACATGCTAAAAGTTCATGTAAAGCTTGCCAAATGTAAATGACATCAAATAGAGTTATCAATCCATCAAGTAATAGATAACTGAATAAAGCATTGATAAATCAATTGAGCAATCAATTATCAAACTCAAAATAAGATTTCCCACTGAGCCAATCGATCGGGGAAATCAATTTCCTGAAAGTTTTGAGTGAAAACTGAATTCTGGGCTTAAATCAATCGATTGGGTAAATCGATTGACTCAATCGATTGGGTAAATCGATTGACAGACAGAGCCCCTGTATTGAATCCAATCGATTGAGCAAATCGATTTCGTGAGAGATAGAGCCCCTGTAATGAATCCAATCGATTTGGCAAATCGATTTCTTAAATGGTTTTGAAAAACATATTACAAAATCGATTGGGTAAATCGATTTCGTGAAAAACAGGGCCCCTGTAACTCATCAAATCGATTGGGTAAATAGATTTCCCTGTGTATTCTTTCAAAAATTCATAAACAAACTCAATCACATTTATACATAATCCCAAATCTTAACCCTTAGCACTGATAACACAATCGCTACAACAACATGAATTTCGAAATAGTATTGCAATTAAACATGCTATCACCAAATTCCAAAAACATAACATTTAACACTTATGACACAATTACTACAACATAAGGAGTTTTGAAATGGTATTGCAATCAACATGTTATCACCAAATTCCAAAACATAACACTTATAACACAATTACTACAACATCATGAGTTTCGAAATGGTATTGCAATCAACATGTTATCACCAAATTCCAAAACATAACACTTAACACTTATAACACAATTACCCACACGAACAAAATGAACCAACAATTCACAATTTAACAGGGTGTAGTCTCTCACGGACAAACACCTGTGCAGTCTCTCACGGACAAACACAATTCACCAGGAAACTTAAGTCGTAAACGTACTGCCTATCACGGGCCCGTACCGTTTACCAAGGTGCCACCTATCACGGGTCTGCACAACTTACCAAAAAGCGTAAACTATAAACGTACTGCCTATCACGGGCCCATACCGTTTACCAAGGTGCCACCTATCACGGGTCTGCACGGTTTACAGGGTGTAGTCTCTCACGGACAAACACAATTCACCAAGAAACGTAAGTCGTAAACGTACTGCCTATCACGGGTCCGTACTGTTTACCGAGGTGCCACCTATCACGGGTCTGCACAACTTACCAAAAAGCGTAAACCATAAACGTACTGCCTATCACGGGCCCGTACCGTTTACCAAGGTGCCACCTATCACGGGTCTGCACGGTTTACAGGGTGTAGTCTCTCACGGACAAACACAATTCACCAAGAAACGTAAGTCGTAAACGTACTGCCTATCACGGGCCCGTACTGTTTACCGAGGTGTCACCTATCACGGGTTTGCACAACTTACCAAAAAGCGTAAACCATAAACGAACTGCCTATCACGGGCCCGTACCGTTTACCAAGGTGCCACCTATCACGGGTCTTCACGGTTTACTAAAACAAACATTAAGTAAACGAGTCATTAAGAGATTCCCCATTCTTAATACTCATTTGACTTAAGCGATTTTCAAAACAAACAATAAGTAAACAAGACATTAAGAGATTCCCCATTCTTAATTCTTATTTAACTTAAACAAATTTCAAAACAAACATTAAGTAAACGAGACATTAAGAGATTCCCCATTCTTAATACTCATTTAACTTAAGCGATTTTCAAAACAAACAATAAGTAAAGAAGACATTAAGAGATTCCCCATTCTTAATACTTATTTAACTTAAACGATTTTCAAGACAAACAATAAGTAAACGAGACATTTAGAGATTCCCCATTCTTAATTCTCATTTAACATAAAACGATTTTTCAAAACAAACTTTAAGTAACCAGGACATTAAGAGATTCCCCATTCTTAACGCCCAGTTAACTTAAGCGATTTTCAAAACAACATTAAATAACCGAGACATTAAGAGATTCCCCATTCTTAATGCCCAGTTAACTTAAACGATTTTCCAACAAACAAACACACATTAAGTAAACAAGACATTAAGAGATTCCCAATTCTTAATACTTATTTAACTTAATGGTTTTCAAATCCCACACAGAACAAACTCAAACATATTCACAAATTTATTACACAATTCACGCCAAAACACAACAATTCATTTCTCCACAAAATCATCTTTACGACGACATTAAGTAAACGCAGATATTAAGAGATTCCCCATTCTTAATACTCATTTAACTTAAAGATTTTCAAAACAAAACATTAAGCAAACAGAAGTATTAAGAGATTCCCCATTCTTAATACTCTTTTAACTTAAACGGTTTTCCAAAACAAACATTAAGTAACCAAGACATTAAGAGATTCCCCATTCTTAACGCCCAGTTAACTTAAACGATTTTCCCAAACACACATTAAGTAAACAAGATATTAAGAGATTCCCCATTCTTAATACTCATTTAACTTAATGGTTTTCAAAATTCCACAGAAAACAAACTCAAACGTACTTTCACATTCAATCCATAACTCACACAAAATCATTTTTCCACACAAACCACACAAAACACATCTCAAACATGTTAACAAATTCAATCCACGATTCACACCAAACCACATCAATCAACAAACATCAAGTATGAACACACCATGTACGATGAACACAAATCAACGCAATCATAATACTCAAATACATCAAATTTCATTTACTCAAAATTATACATAAATGCGTTAAATTCATTTTCCCCAATTCAATACACCAACGCTAATCAAATTCCTGTCCACACAACTACAGATAAGGCCCTAAATGCAAACTAAAAGTTTGGAAGGAGCCCTTACCTTCACTTTAGCTTTTTCGTTCGATTTCGGTACCGTGAGCAAATCCGGTAAAAATCTCCGCTCGCAACGCCGCTTCTAAAGTTAGCTCACTAGCACTGTAGTGTAGTGGTGAGCAACTTTCCCTTCTATCACTTCTTGAAACGACGCTTAGATCTAGATGAAACGGGGAGATTTGAGTTTGAATCCCTAATACCGTTTTTCTCCGTTTTCGAATCAAAGAGGAAGAGTGAAGTTGAGAAATCTTTGTCCTATAACCCACTATCAATTTCGAACTCTAAGGAAAGAAAAGAAAGCAAAAAAGAGCAACAATGGAGGGAGGGAGAAAAATGGTGTTCGCGAGGCAGAGGAGGAAGACGATGGAATTTCTGTTTTTCCCTCCTTCTCTTTTCCTTTCTTCCTTTTTCTTTCCTTTCTATTTGCTTTCTCTCCAATTCATTCCCTTCCTTTTCTATATATATATATATATATATATATATATATATATATATTAATTATAAATAACAAATATCTCAAAATCTTTAGATATTCATTAAATTACCCTTTCGCTCATAACGCATTAAACTCTTTGCGAAAGATTCGCCGCATTTAATTTAATTTATTTATCGACGAGTAATTCTAATCGGGTATCAAAATATCTTTTTGATCATATAAACTCCAAAATATTAATAACTTGCCTAAAAAGCCCCTGAGTTCAATACCAAAATCCATTAAAATACATAAGGTATAATTTAAAATTACGGGTCTTACAGAAGAAGTGACTAAAGCAAGATAAAATCTAGTGATATGTTTCCTTTTTCCTTAATGCAATTACCGGTTAATGGAAAGTATTGATTCTTGAAAAGTAATTTTTGGTCCATGTGAAAACGTTTACGCACAAATATTAGACTAAAATTGTTAATAAATTTTTTGATTTAGTTGTGTGTAGAAAATTATTTGACAATTGATTGAAAAATAAATATTTCAACAACATTCATTAAAATGATAATCTTACTGTCTCTTTTGGTTGTATTGATAATTGTTTTTTCATCTTGTTTTGTCATCTAGTGTAGTGCATAATTTTTATTGATGTTCTTCATAATCTTTGTGTTGTTGTATTTCTTAGTTTAGGTATTTGTTGTTATTAAGTTTGGTTTAGATGTTATTCAAAGTTATATTCAATTTGTATATTGGTTGTTTATTGATCTTTATTAATTACCTAATTGAAGTGAAAATCGAATTAACAAAATGAAATATTGTTATTAAAGTTTAGTTTTTTACAATCAATCTTATATTTTCTATTAATAGTGTCAGTAAGCATAACTTTCATTTCGAAAAAAAGTTTTAACAATTAATTGTATCCGCTACATACAGAGGAATCTATTCACCCCCTCAAAATAGGGTAGCCATTGGGCCTAACAAGTGGAATCAGAAGCCATGTTGTTCTTGCTCAAAAGGTGTAAAATTTTTAAGAGTTAATCTTAATGGGTTACCTAGAATCCTAGAGTGCCTATAATGAAGCCCTTGTATTCAAATGAAAAATCTATGCTTATTGGAAAGATTGTATTAAAGTCCATATCTTGTCTTATGATATTAAGGTTTGGAAAGCTATTGTTAATGGACCTTTTGACCCAACCATTGTAAAAAGATGGTAAGGCCATTCATAAACTAGAGATTTATTGATTGACTTAGATAACAAAAAGGTGAAAAATTATTGGAAGACACTGAAGATGATGGAAAACACAAGAATGGGGGTTTGATTTATTTTTTTCTATTTCTGAAAATTAATTGAGTTGCATAACCAAAAGATATGTTCTTTATTAAATCATTCAACTTATAATTATAAAACACGTTTAGTGAAAATAAAGTTGAATCATAAAGAACTTAGATAATAAAAATAGAGAGAGAGAGAGAGAGAGAGAAATGACACAAAGTTTTTTATACTAGTTCACAATAGATTGTTGTTACATATAGTCCTCTCCTTACATAGAGATTTTTACTCAGCATAGTCGATGATTTAACCCACTTTTAAGAAATAGCATACCAGTAATATTTACTTTGTCTCTTCAAACATTGATTATTCTTTTTATGCCTCTCCAAGTAGCTATCACCATCATTCTTCTCAACTTTCGAGTAGGCTACCACTGAGGATCATGAGTATTGTTATACCTCTTCAAGTATCTCTTATGGTTGAGAGAGTTGTTGTCACTACAATGTTGATTTACATCAGTTACTGTTTGTGTTAGATTTCATACACAATCTATTTTTAGGATTATAACTCTCATTGACATAATATTACATTTGAAAGCTATACAATTTTAAGTGTATCAAACAACTTGATTGATTTACATCAATTCTAATAACTCTCAACTTAGAGAATTTTTCATTATTTTCTTTTGATGTGTTTTAGGATTTTTTAAGAAATTCTTCTTATCACATTTCCTTTTTCATTCTATAAGTTCACTTTTTCACATTGATTGGTTTCTACTTAAATATTGATAAATATTTATGTTGAGAATAAATATTTAAGGCAAATCAATCTTTAAGATATATCCATATACATCTTCATGATTAATTCAACGTATCTTGATTTGAGAAGACACATCTACGAGGAAGACACTATAAGAGGATGTCACGTGCTTGTTCGTTTAGAGGATAAGTCCACCATGATGAGTATATGATGTTGGAATATCGTCTTCTTATCAGAGTGTTGAGTTGATCATAGTGTTGACTTGGAGTGTTGACATCACAATCAACTGGTATACCATAATTGTCAAACACAAAATCATAAGAGTAAGCTTGTAATCATATCCAGTAGAGGCACATTGAGAGCGCGTTTAATAAAGTTAGACACAACTTCAACAAATTCTTTAGAGTCATGGTGCACTTGATTAGTTGATTCTTTTTCTCTTCATCAAATTAGTAAGTTTGTACCAGAACATTGATTTTATTAGAGGCTTCATTTGAAGTTTTCTTCTTTTGATCTTTAAAGGAGCAGTATTTGACTTGTATTTCATTTTACTTTAAAATACATAGTAACTAATATAAATATTTGTCTTCTAATCTAATCTGTACACTTAACAACTACACTTAGGGGATAATTGTTCTTACTTGTTTGTTTAGTTATCATCAAAATATTAACCGGAGCATTGTAGCTAAAACCTCTTTTGTACTAACAATTATACAATTAATAAACAATTTTCCTTCACAAAATAAAGTTTAAAAGAATCATCTCGCTGAATGTAGCAGTCAAAAATTGTTTAACTAAATAGTCTTTTGAACTTCTTAAAAAAACTTTTAAATCAACATTCTTGGACTCCCTTTGAATTTGATAATCATAATTCTTAAGAATGTCAAACATATTAAGTTATTTTACGTTTTTGGTACACATGAGGGTAAAAATTTAAAAAGGAATTAATAGAAAGGATGGACACAAAGATAAGCAAATAGATAAGGAATGCACACATTATCATAATTTTGACAATTCTTTTAAATTGAATTAACTGATTCCTAGGATATTAATGTTGGAACCAAGTTGGTTTTATACTTAGATTTTGTATGTTAACAAAACTATTTTATGATAACAATATATTTGACTTCACGGAATATGAAAGAAGATTTGTGTTTTTGAAGACAATTTAAAAGAAAATTTGATCAAGATTATCACACGAAGATATGAATTATTTACAAGAAAATTTGATCAAGATTTATCACATGAAGATACAAATTATTTACAACAAAATTTGATCAAGATATATCACATGAAGATAGGAATTACATTCGAGAAGATTTGATCAAGATTTATAACTAGAAGATATAAATTATTTATAAGAATATTTGATTAAGATTTATCTACCAGAATATATGAATTATTTACTAGAATATGTGATCAAGAATTGTTTACAAGAAGAAACACTATTAAAGAGCTACATTTATTAGATTTTGACAAAGAAAAAAAATACTAAATTCGGCATAGTCATATTCCTACTCGTGAAAGTTCAAGAACCATTCCAACACTATGTTCCCGTCTAGATCAAAGAAAGTAATACGAAGGAAGTTTAATCTAAAGAACTTGTGAAAGCAATCATAAAAAAATACAAACATTATCAATTTGATGAATTTACAAACTCATTATGAACAAAATACAAATATAATCAATCTAGAAGAATTGCTCAGATTGGATTCAAAAATAAATAATTGGCTAAAGAGCATATTATCAAAAAGCATATTGTTCAGGATCATTTTTGAAAAAGATTATTGTTGACCAAGCTAGGAATGAAGATACAATTTAGAATTAAACAAGGAATAAATTGAAGCCCTAATTTTATCTAAAAATCGATATTCAAATATAAAGAAGAAGATCATCAAAAAAGAATAAAAGAGTAGAATAACTCAAGAATAAAATTCCAAATTCATCTTAGAGTTCAAAGAGAGAAACATTTGTTCGAATGAGAAATATTTTCTAAATGCTTTTCTTAAAGTGTGATAGTCATTGTTTTAATCAACTTGTTAGAAGGAACTACTCAAGTTTCAAACCTTTGTATTCAAACATGATAGTGGCATTAGTGTGCCTTCAACAATTTCAGGTTGTCAGGTATGTGGAGAAGATTTGGCTTACATAGTCAAGGTGTGTCTTCCTCAAAATTTGGGGGTTGTCAGATTGTTTGAGAATACTAGCTTGAAATGTCAGGTGCTTTATAATTCAAAATGTTGAATTAGTGGATTAAATCCTTCTAAGTGAAGGGACAAAATGTAGCCAAGTTAGTGGTGAACAATGATAAATTACTTGTGTCACTTTGTTCCTGCACTCAGTTTTGTTATTGCTTCTATTCCAAGTAAATTATGAAGTATGAACCAGTTTAATCAAATAGTGATAAAGTTAACAACTTATTCAAACACAATTCAATCCCCCTTCTCGAGTTTGCACCTTCAACTAAGCCTATGTATTCTTACAAAGTCTATTGATTAACAATTCACAATTCCTCAAGGTGTAAAGAATTTGGATATTGTTCTTCTTAAGATGTTAAGCCTAAAGGAACAAACTATATTTTTAGAGGATGTTAAGCCTTTTAAAAAAAGAGTGAATTGCAAGCAATTATCATAATAATGACATTCATATTCAGATCTAGATAACACGTTTGATACATATTATGCACATGATGCAGATAATGCCTATGATGTAGATGATAAGAAAAGACCCAACAATGCAATCAGACACAAACACACAATTAATTGTATTACTATATCTTCTATAACCTCCTGTCATTATCAAAAATGGTGAAATAAAAACATATATAAAAATTACAACAATCAGCCACCCAAAAAAACACACGGACACAAAGATTCAACACCATCACATAGCATACAAAAATTTAATATGAGTAAATATCAAAAAACCAAAATTGAAAGAGATAGAAAAAAAATATGAAAGGGCATCATTTCATTGATTTAAGAACCAAGATTACAAAAAAAAAACACTTAGAAGGGAAATAAAACAAAACTTAAAAGAACATTGTCCAAGACAGACCATATAAAGATATCTAATTAAGAGTTTAACTGCTTCTTTCATTTGAGAGAGAACGTCGCTCACCATCAATGCAACTTAAGATGGTGGGATTTCTTTCGTCTTAGGAGAGGAAAGTGACTTCCTTTTCCTAGTCTAAGACAAACCAAGATCCATAACATAAGAGTTTGAAAGAGGATTAATACAACACAAGAAGTTTTGGGAGATGAATCTAAAACACATAGGGAAATAGAAAAACATTTGAGGTATAAATAGCCATATTTTTTTTAACTTGTTTTGAAAAAGAAAAATTAATGATGAGGGCATGGAGAGAAAAGAAAAGTGAGACAAGAAAATGCACATAAATTTGACAGACACTATGACATGTGGAACAATTTAGAAGTTTGAGACAATTAGTAGAAAGAGATGAAGAGTTATCGAAGAAGATGAAGATAATCACAATAAATTAAAAAATATTTTCAAATAATCTTAAATAAAAGAATTAGAGGAATAAAACGAATGTAAAAGGAAAACTGGAGGCATAAAGAAGAAAACAGAGGAAATTAAGTAAAGCTGAAGTAGAGGATAAAACAAAAAGAACATGAATTCAATTCATAATTCATATTACACTTGTAACAAACACAAATTGCATTACAACTACAATACTTAACATACAAAAAGGGCTGCAAAGAAAAATTTAAGAAGAAAAAAGTCATAAGGTTTTTCAAAGGCTCACTAAACTAGATCCATCAATTTATACCACATATTATGTTTAAATCACTAATTTGTAATACATAAATAAACTAAGTCTCATTATTGAAAGTTTCTTTAGTAGTTGTCTTCTTTGAATTTTCATTTGAGAGAGTCATGAAGAAGTTTTCATATTCAGGAGTCTACCTTCTGACTCATCAGACGCTACTAAAGAAATAGGAGTTGATTTAGTCTTCCCTTTTCTCTAATTGTCTTTGACTTGTTGGATGAGACTTTTTTTTGAATACATAATCTTCCAAAGACAAATCTTTGATATGATTGTAGGTGCTCCAATCCTTCTTCACTATTACTTCCAGATTGTTCATCCAATACTAGAGAATCAAACAAAATGAGGCACAAGCCTTTAAATGTTCTTATCTCACTACTTCCTTGTACATAAGGTCCTTAGGATGACAAGAAGCCATTGATATCTAGGTTTTGCATATAGTGAACCTTTGGATGGATTTTGTGAATCTCCTTGTATAATTCATCTTGTTGATTGCATTTCATAGATGTAAAGAACATAAGATTTTAGAACTTTTCAACATTGAAGTTGATTAATTCATGTTTTAAGAAGATCTTATAATCTTTATGAGAGTACAATGTAAGACGAGGATTATTTAGGAAGAAAAAGACTCAATATAAGAACGAGAAATTGAACTGATTTTTCCTATAGGATTTCAAGTTTAAAACTTTTGGATGTAAAGGGATTTGGGGTGGGAGAAAAAGGTAATTTTTTGAAAATAATACTAGAGAGAAGAAAAGTTTAAATAAACAAATAAATCGAATCATAGGCTTCTTCGAAAAGAATCTTGTTTCAAAATCATTGCATATGTATCATCTATGATTCATACCAGATATGGACATTTGACCCATCAGAAGAATGAACTGTCAGCTTAGTTCATTGAGCTACTTCTTGCAATAGGATGATGATCAAATGGTTGATTCCAATTGATCTACCCAACATGGTTGAATGTTATCTTCATTTTAACCAAGGACGATTGAGTGTATCTTGCGACCTTTTCTTTTATGAAGAACTTCAACTTGTTACCAATAAACATTCACAATTTGAGTTGTTGAGTGACAGATCGTATTACTAACCATTTTTTTCTAATTGATTACATGTACATTCGAACATGCATCATATATCATTGAAGTTTTAATAGACTTATCCCGATATGGTTAGTTTCATATTGTTGAAATGCATTAAAATGTTTTCATTATTTTGTACTGAAAATTTTATTGTATTAACAAATACTTCTTCCTATCAACAGATGAATTTCAGTATTAACATATAAACTCTTCTCATTTATTATCTTTCTCTTCCTTATTGAAGAACTAGAGTTTTGTCCAGTTTGCCATTAAAAGTTTCAAAACTACTAGTAGAAACATAATAAAATAAAGAGAATTTTTAGAGCATATTTACGCAAATATTTTAGAGATAGAGAAGAGAGTTTCAATCGGATATCGAAAACAAATCACTTGATGAAGTATTTTCTAAGATAATTTTAACCTAAGATGATATATCTCATGCATATATGAATTAGAGATGTTTACCTTGTTTGAAGAACATAGTACAAATATTTTTCATTGACCTCTTTGAGCATTAATTTACCTCAATATAGAGATTATTTTTTCTACTCAAAATATAATTGAAGAGTGATTACAAAATAAAAAACTTTTTAAGAAATGACTTTGGTAACGATATGAAATTGTCATTTGAGAATATACAGCCAGCTAATGCATTTTATCTATTATCATATAGCAATTTCAATATTCAATAATCATTCAAATATCAATCAATGTTTTGAAAGAGGTTTAAAAAGAGTTTTCAAAGAAGTTTGAACATAGGATTGAGAAAGGAAAAAAAACACTAATGTAAACCATACCACTGGTGTTTCCAACATTAATAGATTGTTGCTACATCCCGTCTTCCCCTTATAGGGAGATTTGGCCTTAGTACAGTCGAGAACTTAACTCACTATTAAAGCAATATCATAGTAATAATTACTCTTCATGTTTAGGCTTTGACTATTTCTCTTACGCCTCTGCAAGTAGTTATCATTAACATCATTCTCAACTTTCTAGCAGGCTGTAATAAATAACTTGATTAATTTACATCAATTCTAATAACTCTCTACTAGGAAGATTTTTCATTCATTCTTTTATTTTGATGTGTTCTAGGATTTTTCAGAAGTTCTTCTTGATACATTCTCTTTTTCATTCCCTTAGTTCATTTTTTTGTATTGATCAGTTTCTACTTGAATATTGAGAAATGTATTCATTAAGAATGTTACGGTTGCAGATCTAGAATCTACATTTAAGATATATCCTTATATCTTAAAGATTAATCCAACATATCTTGATTTACAAAGATAGATCTTGGAGGATGACATTATAAGATGATGTCATGCATTTGTTCATTCAAATGATAAGTCCACTACGATGAGCATATGATGTTAGAATGTTGACTTCTTATTAAAGAGTTTACTTAATTAGAGTGTTGACTATATCATGGAGTTGACTTGATCATAGGATTAAGGCTTAATTGAAGTTTTAGTCCTCCTATTTTTACTGATTTATGAAATTGGTTCCTCTATTTTAAAAGTCAACAATTTTGGTCATTCGCTCTGATTTTTTAACTAAAAATTGATGAAGTGTAATGCTTTAAATAACGTGATATATGATACCACGATGTAGAATGATTAACACATGAAATTTGAATAAAACACCGTAAAAATTTAGCCTTCAACATCATAAAATTTTCATATTATAATTTAACTAATGTCATATGAATAATTAATGCATCTAGATGTTTCTATATCATAGAATTGTAAGTCAAGTCACTAAAAATATGTCAAATCATCATTTTTTTAGTTCAAAAATTTGGAGGAACCAAAATTATCGGCTTTTAAAATAGGGGGACCAATTCATCGAATTGGTAATAATAGAGATATCAAAACTGCAATTAAGCCTAGTGTTAACTATATTAGAGTGTTGACTTGGATCGTTGACCAAATAGTCAACTAGTTTACCAGAATTATCGGACTCAAAGTCATCAATGTGAGCTTGTAGTCAAATCTAGTATAGGTACATTGAGAGAACATTTAACATAGGTGTACACTACTTCAACATATTATTCAGAGTCATGATGTACTTGATTAGTTAATTCTCACTTTGTTCATAAAAGAATTTAGCTTGTACCAGAACATTAACTTTATCATATGTTTCATCTAAAGCTTTCTTCTTTGTCTTTAGAGGGTCAATCATTGACTTGCATTTCTTTTGTCTAGAACAGTTTGACTCGTAATGTAGATTATCGTACGTTTATTACAATATTTCCAATTGCTATATTATGACTTAGTCTATCAATAAACATAATTACTTATTTATTAAGTAATAATATTTTTTGTGTTAAAAACACTTAGATTAGTATCTCTAATTTATTTATAATTTATGCAGTATTAAAATAAGTAGCCAATATATAAATCTTTGTCTTCTAACTTAATCTAGACACTTAACAACTACTGTTAGGAGATAGTTGTTCATATTTAATTTTTTTTTTGTTATCATCAAAATATCAAACAGAATATTGTAGTAAATACTACTTTTGCACTAACAAGGACGAAATATTTTGATCTCCTCT
The DNA here is from genome assembly GCA_037974875.1 of Cicer bijugum. Classification (NCBI taxonomy): domain Eukaryota; kingdom Viridiplantae; phylum Streptophyta; class Magnoliopsida; order Fabales; family Fabaceae; genus Cicer; species Cicer bijugum. The sequence continues at coordinate 1,940,390 of JBBPBT010000229.1, forward strand.
ATAGGAGTTGATGAAAATCGTCGTGTCTCATTGCATATTTGCACCATCAATGTGGAACGCTTTAAAAGTTGCTTACAAGAGAACTAGTAAAGTAAAGCATTCAAGTATCAATACATTAACACAAGAGTTTGAGTCACTACTAGAAAAACTGCTTTTAGCGTCGGCCAAAAGCCGACGCTAATAGACCAAAAGCCGACGCTAACGTTGATTTAGCGTCGGATTAGCGTCGGTGTCGGGCCTAGGCTAAAACGATCGAAGCTAATACATAGCGTCGGCCAAATGGCATCCGACGCTAATATAGCCAATATATAAAATGGACACTTAACAACTACTGTTAGGAGATAATTGTTCATATTTGTTTTTTTTTTTTTTTGTTATCATCAAAATATCAAACAAAATATTGTAGTAACAAGGACGAAACATTTTGATCTCCTCTATAGGAGTTGATGAAAATCATCGTGTCTCATTGCATATTTGCACGATCAATGTGGAACGCTTTAAAAGTTGCTTACAAGAGAACTAGTAAAGTAAAGCATTCAAGTATCAATACATTAACACAAGAGTTCTAGTGTTTTAGCATGAAACACAGTGAAATGAAATTGTTAAGTAAATACATAAATGTATCATGCATCTTGAAAACAAATTGAATAGTTTTACTACTAGTTTATTTTTGCTCCTAGTCTAAACTATTTTTTCTTTTATATTAATGATAATTTATAGAATGTTAATTATATATTATTGTTATATTTATTAAAAATAGTCTTAGAAGTATATATGTGCCGACATATAAATTTCTCACTAAACACTATTTTAAGTGTGATTATGACTTATGAGTAAGATAATCCTCGCAAAAAACATGTTACTATGAGACAAAATATGTCGCAAGTACCTTTTTTGTTTGATGTTTTTCTTATAAAGAGTAAAAAACCTTTTCCAAAAATTCTTTTATAGTTAGAATCAGATGCA
>JBBPBT010000229.1:1943341-1971167 GCA_037974875.1 Cicer bijugum
ATTTTATACACACATATTTGTATTTCATAAGTATGAGTCAAATTTTTTATGACACTCTAAAATAAAATATAAAAAAAATTATTTTAAAATTATAGATGTAATTTTTTATATCAAATATATTTATAATTTTAAAATAATTTTATTTTATATTTCATTTAAAAATAAGGAAATTATTTTAGAATGTCCAAATATATATTTGAGATTTTTTAAATAATAAGATAATTTATAATTACATATCATCTCAATCACAGTTCAACTATTTTTCAATTTTGTAGTTTGACTAATTGAAAAATAAAAACAAGTCCCGTTCCATATATCTACTCTCAAACAAATCCAAAGCATTCGTATGAATGATGTCGCATTACTAGATTACTTTTTTTTTTTTAATCATTTTTCTTTTTGATATGGTAGTACTTGTAATGTAGGACAATCAATTAAATTGGGGACCATTGTATTTGGTGCCATAGGCACTCATAAATAATACTAAATATAACTAAACTTTTGTAACGTGTTGTCAAGGATTCAAAGGACAATCCATAATTAATAACCATCTTAGCTTAATTATTTATGCTCATCTGATAGATTAGATTACGACAATAATTTTGTTTCTTGAATGTTCCCATGTCCTTCCCTTCAAAGTGCATTTAATTGGATGCATTTCATTAAAAAATTCAAAAGATAGAAAAACTACAGAGTAATATATGGACTATGGTGGATTTGTTAATATAATATAACTAGAACCATTATTGGAGCACAAGAGGCATAAAGCTCCAAACCTTTCACGACGCTCTTATTGGTGCCACTAATCAACTGAGATGTCTATTATGAGTTATGACTTTGGGAGCTATATTTAATTATTCATAATGGGTGAAAAAGATATTTCTAACTTATGCCTTGTTCATTTCAAATAATACCCACGAATCTAGACGGAATTTGAAATTTATAAGGCTTTAACCATATTTCAAGTTTTTAATAACAGCGACAGCAAAAAACTAATATAATATTAATAAAACACATTATATCAACCAAACGAAACAAAAATACATATAGGTCGATTAAAAATCACTATGACTCAATCAAACTATAGCCTAAATGCTAATAGAGACTTTATCTTGTTCCTGACACGATTTGTAAGAAAGGAGAATTGAGAAGATGCAATCATTTTCACTTTTTTTAGATATTATTTTTCAGACATCGGCAAATTCATTTTGACTATAAGTGGTGTAATTTTTTAGTTTCAAAAACTATTTAAAAATTACAATTTATGTCATTGAAGATATTACTAGATTGAGTCGTGTACTAGATCGCTCTCTTTAATACGCTTCGTAGCACTGTCTAAATTGTGCAAGACAGACTATCAATCACGAAATCCCCATGATAAAACAACTCAGACTCACTGTATCGGAGTTCCACTGCACTGTAGAAAACCGTTCTAAAATTACACACTCAATATGGCAGTTAAAGCCACTCTCAATATGATGATTAAAGTCATTCACAATATAGTACTACGAGCACTCATAACTACAACATACTAATCGCTCTAGAAACCGATAGGACTACGATACCAAATCGCTCAAAAAAAAAAGGGACTATGCCATAACAACTATTCTAAAAATCGAAGGCACTATGGCATAACAATTGCTCTAAAATCGATGGAACTACGACATAACAATTGCTCTAAAAAACAAAGGGACTACCGCATAACAATCGCTCTAAAAATCGAAGGGACTATGGTATAACAACAACTCTAAAATCGAAGAGACAGAAAAAAAGTGGAAGAAGTGGCTCAAAAATTAGGCGAGTAGAATATAAAATGGAGTAAAGAGAAAGTTGGGAAATTCATCCAACTTTGGTGTACATTTCACAATAATTTGAAACTCATTATATAGTGATGGAAGCAAACTCACATGTTTTTTCTAACCAATGTAGGGCTTTAATATTTACATAATTGAAAACTACTCAAAATATGAGAGTTTTTCAATGTGAGACTTCAAAAAAATTCTTTCCAATGTGAGACTTGAATTTTAAAAATTATGTTTCTTTCCACTTGAATTTACAAAAAAACATTTCTTTCCAATGTGAGACTTGAATTTAAAAAAGCATATTTCTTTCTACTAGAATTTACAAAAAAATGTTGCTTTCCAATGTGGGACTATAACAAATTTTTAAATTCACACAATATCATACTGTATGTTCCAACAATCCCTCACTTGAATTTAAAAAAATGTTTCTGAAATAACGTCAAACACTTTTATAAGATCATGCATAAACAAAAGTGTCTCTTGACTTGAACCTTTGCATAGTAAGTAAGATTCAAATTCAACAAGAGTGACTCGTAGTCTTGAACTTTATCTCTAACATCAAACCCGCACATAACCTTTTCATAGGGTGTATTTTCAAAAGCCCGTGCATTAATGGCTCTACGCGTGTATGCTAGTATAGTGAATGCTATAGGAATTCTGCCTTGAAATTCCATAGGAAGCGGCCCCACATGGAGTATAGATCTCATTAAGAGTTTCTATTACCTCATCATATCAATGCTTTAGGAATCATGCTTCTTTGATTTATAATAGCATATTCATCTCATATCACTTCATGACTTGTTATTACTCATTGAACCTAATTATTGGGATCTCCAACCTTTTAGGTCACGTTACCATCATGAGTGACTCTATAGGCATTAGTCTCATCCATTTGGATGTATTTATGAATTTCTCTCTAGTTAACTCTTTCATCAAAGAATTTGCTAGATTCTCATCAGTGCATACCTGATCCACTATAATAACTCATTTAGAAAATAACTTTCTGACAATGTTGTGCTTATGAAGAATTTTTCGTCTATTATCGTTGTAATAATGATTCTCAATCTTTGCAATAGTCGCGGTACTATCGTAATGGATCAACACAGTTGTCATAGATTTTTCCCATTCAGGGATCTCAACTAGCGAGCATCTCAACCAACTCGTTTCTTCACTAGTAGTGTAAGACCCACAATTTTAAAGTATACTTTATGTATTTTAGTGTATTTTTGGAACATTACGCAGGGAAATCGATTGTCCCAATCGATTGGATAAGTTACAGGGACTTCTCTAAATTGATCAAATCGATTTGTCAAATCAATTTTGTAATGTGTCTTTCAAAACCCTTTAAGAAATCGATTGAATGAATCGATTGATTTGTCTCCTGTTTTCTTGAATTTTGAAAATGTATTGAAGAAATCGATTGGCCAAATCGATTTGGCCAAGACAGGAATTCAGCCAAATTGACAAAATCGATTAGGAAATCGATTGGCTTCTATACAGGGGCTCAGTTTTTCCTTCAATCTATTGCCCCAATCGATTGGCTTTAACACAGGGGCTCAGTTATTCAGTAAATCGATTTCCCCAATCGATTGATGTAAGTTCAGAGTTCATTATTCACTAAAACCCTTCTTCCAAATCGATTGCCCCAATCGATTGGCTTTAACACAGGGGCTCAGTTATTCAGTAAATCGATTTCCCTAATCGATTGATGTAAGTTCAGAGTTCATGGTTCACTAAAACCCTTCTTCCAAATCGATTTCCCCAATCGATTGGCTCGGTTGAAATTCTTATTTTGAGTTAGATAATTGATTGCTCAATTGGTTCATCAACAAATTGGTTGTTGTTTATTACTTGATTGATTTGAGACTTATTTTGATTTCATATTAATTTGGTAAGCATTGTATGAAATTTTAGCATATGGAAAGGTCATTTTGTGCATTTGAAACTTAAATGTTATGTGTTAACTATTAATTTCGGTTGGTGACCTTTTACAATTATTGTGGAAATCTGGGCTTCGCCCTCAGATGAGAGTCAGGACAATCCTACCGGGTCGTACCCTGCTGATGGGGATGTAGATGGGAGTGTCTGACTGGAGCTATGTTAGGAGGATCTCACAGGGCGCGTGGAGATTACTCAGGGCGTATAATTTTTTTGTTGTGTATAGAATGATCAGATTAGGTTGACATTCAGGAAACATATGTCTTTCTTTTGGGTTGCTTTTATTTTAAATTGGAAGAATGTACATGTACTAATATTGACATCATGAAATGCTTTGGATTTATTTATATTTCGAAAAACTTTCCGCTGCTTGTATATTATAAGGACTTAAATACGTATCCAAAGGCTTTTCCTTATGTATTTGCTCTGTTTTATTTAATTTCTTTTGAAAAAAAAATACACCCTCGCTTTGAAAATCGGGGTGTTACAAGTCGTAGCTAGTTCTATTATTTCAGACTCCATAGTGGATTGAGCCAACATTGTATGGTCTTCGATTTCCAAAATATAGTGGTTGCTTTGGAATCATTTGATAAAATATTCCAATCAGCATCATTGTGTCCTTCAAGGACTGTAGGAAATCTTTGATAATGTAATTCAAGATTCATGGTCCTTTTTAGGTATCTCATGACTCTTTCAATAATGTGTCAATGCTCCATACTAGGTCTACTGGTAAACATACACAACAGTCCAACGACATAGGCAACATCTGATCATGTACAATTAGTGGCATAGCTGATGTTGCCAGTGATGCTCACATATTCATTTTGTCTAACACCTTCACTAGTGTAATTGAAAAGTTACTTAGATCATATAGTGTGCAAGCGGATTAACAATCAAAGTATTTATATGTCTTTAGGATTGTTTCAACATAGTGAAACTGATCCAAATAATTTTTTTTTCTGACCTAATAATCTTGATTTCAAGGATTACATTCACTTCTTTGAGGTCTTTCATATCAAAGTTGTTATACAACAATGATTTCACAATTTTTACAGCATGAATGTTTGAATAAAATATAAGTAAGTCATCTACATAGAGACATATGATAGTGCAAATGCCATTTTCAGATTTATAGTAAATACATTTGTCATTTTCATTCACTTTAAACTCATTCGATATAATCAAGTTATCAAACTTTTTATGCCATTTCTTAGGAGCTTGTTTAAGACCATATAAAGATTTATCTAACTTACAGACCTTGTTTTCTTGTTCATGAATCACAATACCTTCAGGTTGTTCCTTATAGATTTCTTCTTCCAAATCATCTTTTAAAAAATTATTTTAACATCCATTTGGTGTATCACCAGGTTATGTATAGCCTCAAGTGATATGAGCACCCTAATGGATGTTATTCTAGTGATTGGTGAAAAGTGTCGAAGAAATCTATATTTTCTCTTTGTCTAAAACCTTTGGCTACAAGGCGTGTCTTGTATTTATCAATAGTTCCATAAGATTTTAGTTTCTTTTTCAATATCCATTTACAACATATAGGTTGGTAACGAGGAGACAAGTCTACTAAATATCAGGTCTTGTTAGACTCCAGAGAATCCATTTCATCGTTTATTGTTTCTCGCAATAAATCTGCATCAAAATATGACAAATCTTCTTTAAGATCTACAAAATCCTTTTATAAATTATAGATCGTGTATTTGTGTCCATAATTTTTAGCAACTCCGACTCTGTTACTTCTTTGAGCTTCTCTTTCACCTTATTTGCTGCTTTCAGTACTTATTGTAATAGGAACGTGACTTGGTTCGTTGCACCTACTATTTCTCCATTTTACAAGGAATTTATTTTCATAGAAGTCAACATCATTTGACTCTATGATAACTTTTGCATTTAGGTCATAAAACCTATACACTTTGTTCTTTACGGCATACCCAATGAATTTTCATTCATAGACTCTATTGGCGAATCCAATTTGCTTGGGATTAGGGATTCTGACATAAGCCAGACCACACCATGTTTGAAAATAAGACAAGTTCGACTGTCTTTTCTTCACTATCTCATAAGGAGATGTTTTGTTTTTAGAGTTAAGAACTCTATTTAAAACATAGCAAATAAGCAATATATTTTATGCACACCAATAAGATACAACACTAAGCATACTAGAAACAACTAGTTCAATAAGAGTTCTATTTTTTTTTTATCAACTTTACCATTCACTTCAAGCAATCATGGTGCAGTTGTTCCATGTTTAATTTCACGCAATTTATAAAACTTATTTAAACAAACTAGAATCATACTTGAAACCTTTTAATCTTTCTAATAAATTAATTTTCAATTTCAGTTACAAAGATTCTTAACATATCAAGTGTTTCACTTTTGTTTTACATTTCTAGTTAACGTCCCATTATGTTCACATATATTAAAGTATAATAAATCTAAAGACTCAAATTCTCTACTACAAATTTATGTGAACTCTTTGTTATTTTAGCTTGACTACAAAAACCACTTTTTTCAAAATCATTTAACAATAACTTTGGAACTAAACCAAAGTTACTTAATTTTGAAACCAAATGTGTTCACATCACATAGTATAGCATGTTAAAAATTAAAATCACACAACATATAAGCAAAAAGAGACATTTTATTGAATTCAACATTCAAACATAAAGAGACATATTAAATTTCAATATTTAATTTAAATATGCCATGAGTGACATGCCTTTATAGATAATCTCATAAGTTATCTTCTGAATTTTACAAGAGTGCGCCTCCATAGATCTATCATTGGTCATCTGATACTCTGGGTAGCAGCTCAATACATACTTATTCAGAGCATCTCAAACATCTCTAGCAGTATTACTGGAAATGTAGTAGTTATACAAATCATGAACAAGTTCATTAAGAATATAATGGTTATCATTATTTTCCCATGAGTTAATTCTCTAGCTTTCTTATCCTTTTCTGTTTGCTTCAAACTGAAACAGTTTATAGAAATCAGAGGCAACAAAACCAAATCCTATAATCTCTTCGGTTGACATGGCATAAAGAAAAACTTCTTAAAATTGTTATTTTTGAGTTTCAAAAACCATTTAAAATTCACAATTTATGTCACCGAAGATATTACTCTGTTGAGTCACAGACTAGGTCGCTTTCTTTAAGGTGTTTCACGACACTGCCCAAATTGTGCAAGATAGACTATCAACCACAAAGTCCCCAGGATAAAACAACCCAAATTCACCATATCAGAGATCCACTACACTATAGAAAACCGTTCTAGAATTACACCCTCAATATGGAGGTTAAAGCCACTCTCAATATTGATTAAAGTCATTCACAATATGGTACTACGACCACTCATAACAAGAACATAATAACTGCTCTATAATCGAAGGGACTACACCAAAACAACCGCTCTAAAATCGAAGGGACTACAATATAACAACCGCTTTAAAATCGAAGGGACTACGTCATAACAACCACTCTAAAAAACAAAGGGACTACGACATAACAACCGCTCTAAAAACCGAAGGGACTACGACATAACAACTGCTGTAAAACTGAAGGGACAAAAAGAAAGGAGTAAAGTGGCTCAAAAATTAGGCGAGCATAATATAAAAGGGAGAAAAGAGAAAGTTGAGAAATGCATCCAACTTTAGTGTATATTTCACAATAGTTTGAAACTCATTCTGTAGTGATGGAAGCAAACTCACATGTGTTTTCTAACCAATGTCGGACTTTAATAATTACATAATTGAAAACTACTCAAAATGTGAGAGTTTTTCAATGTGAGACTTCAAAAAAAATTCATTCCAACGAGAGACTTGAATTTTAAAAATATGTTTCTTTCCAATTGAATTTACCAAAAATATTTCTTTCCAATGTGGGACTTGAATTTAAAAAAGCATGTTTCTTTCCACTTGAATTTACAAAAAATGTATTTTTTCTAATGTTGGGCTACAATAAATTTTTTAAATTCACACAATAACATACTCTATGTTCCAACAAGTGGTTTAGGGAATGTTCGAATAAACTACATATTTGAAAATCAAACAAAAAGGAAAAAAAAATTATTGGAATTGTTTTCAAAACCGTTTAAATCTTCAAACTCTATAATATTCAAGCGACTCATTTTGGATATTTCTACAAACATTTGAAATGCGTTATGAAAATAATCTACCCACCAAAATGCCTCATGCAAAAGTGTCATCAATTACACTAATGACTTCTCTACCAATGAGAAAACTGCAACCTACATCTGGTAGCTTTTGTAGAAGTCAGATAGGAACAAAATCAAAAAGTGGATGGCCAAATGGGATACTTTTAAAAATTTCTATTTATCTTGGCATTGGTGGTTTCAATAAAAATCTCAAGCAAACCAAACAAATGTCAACAGTTGTTCATTCGAGTCAGTTATGTTATAAGACCGAATCAAATGACTTGATTCGTGCAAGGAGAGCATGGCGGTTGTCGGTGAATGATTCATGTGACTTGGGCACCACATAATTGTTAGCTTTCAAGCTATTGCAAGAACAATGAAATATAGAATGAGATTTATACTGTAGGACTTGTTTATTGAATGAATGAAATGTGCTATTTATATATGGTTTGTTCTTATTCATTCTAACTATCCTCTAACTAACTAATTAAGTGATTAGTTAGTTAGTTATTACATATAACAACTTCTTTACTTGAATTACAAACAAAATTTCTAATACCAATAACATTCTTGATTTATCTTGATCAATTTGGTTTTTCTAGAACATTCTTTGGTTTATAGCAGTTTCCCTTAATTCAAGTATCTAAGTGAAACTACTCCTAGCGTTTGTCTTAACTCATCAAATCTAATTGTCCTTAATGCCTTGGTCATAATGTCATCCGCTTGCATTTCAATTTGGCAACATATGAGTTTAAGCATGCATCTTCCAACTTGATCTCTTAGGAAATGAAACATTGTTTCAATGTGCTTGCTTCTTCCATGAGACACATGATTCTTTGCTAGATTTATGGCTGAAATTTTGTCAATCATTAATGGTACTGGCATGCACACTTTTATCTTCAATTATGTTATCAAAGACTCCAGCCACATTGTTTAGCATGCAGCATAGTTTCCAGCAATGTATTCAGCTTCACACGAGTACAATGTTGTGACTGGCTACTTCTTTGAGCTCCATTCTATTAGAGATTTCATGAACTTGAACACATAGCCTAAGGTGCTTCTTCTATCACTTTTATCTCCACACCAATCTGAATCTGAATGTCCCACCCAATCTCCATCTTCTTGCTTTAATTTTGGGGTAAATAGGATTTCATGCTCCAATGTACCTTGAATATATCTCATGATTCTCTTAGCGGCTAGTCAGTGAGATTTTTTGGGATTCTCCATGAATCTGTTGATAGTTCCCACATTATAGAAAATATCCAGCCTTATGTTGCATAAGTATCTTAGGAAGCCAATAGCTTTTTTGAATAGGGTTGAATCATCTAGCTCTTTTTCAATTTTTGTTCCCAACTTTGCATTGCATTCAGTTGGTGTGATAGTAGGGTTGCAGCCAACCATATTGTGCCTTCTTAGGAGTTCTCCAAAATATTTCTTCTAGTGCATCAACAATCCTTCTTCTCTCTTAGTAAACTCCATGCCCCGAAAATAACTCAGTTTTCCCAAATCTACCATTTCAAACTAATCTTTCTTGATTTCTTTGAATTCTCCAATTTTGTTCCTGTTGTTGCTAGTTACCAAGAAGTCATCAACATATAGGCACAATAGGATCATTCATCCGTTGTCGTACACAGATCAAATACAAATGATAAAATGTAAATAGAGGTAGTAACTCGAGTCGTTTCGCAAGGACTTCTGATATAATAATATTAACCAAATTGAAAGTTTAAATTAGAAAGGGTTTTTTTTTTAGATTTTTGTTTTAACAGATAAGCAAAATGATTAATCCACTAATTCGAGTTTCAGACCTACCACAGATTATATCGACGAATTTAATTTCTAATTCATGATTATATTCTTATTTGACTATAAAATAGATCAAACAAGTGTAATCAATCCTATGTGAATTCAGTTTATTTGACTTGATTACGCATCACAATCATCAAAATATTACAATTATCGATTAAGCGTCGCAAAATTTTAATTAAATTAAATTAAATTAGAAACCAAAATCAAAATTTGTCAAATGAATTTAATCGATCCTATTGAAATTCAATTAAAGCATTAAAATAACAATATAATAATAAAAAAAAAGATAAAATCATGAAGCGAAATTGACAGTGTAACCTAAATATCAAGGTGATGATGAAACTCTAAACTCGTGGATTAATCTTATAAAATTAGTCTTCCATGAAATTAAAATTAAAAGTATTTATTTCTTGTATCAATCTGAATCCTAAAATTTCATACATAGAAAGAAGGGAAATTGCTAATATATAGTACTCGATTTTGGGCTTTAGGGTTTAAAAACAAGTGGCTTGCTATTTAAAATTATTACAAAAATCCAGATTATGAAATCTTCAATTTAGGTTTAGTAAAGTTCGGCTCTGGGCTTTTATTCCAACAAAAAAGTTGTAGCTCTAATTTTTAGATTTCCAACACCTGCTTGTATGCGCCAATCCGATATCCAGAGCTCAAGTTACAGCTTTACAGAGCGAGAAAGGGTCAACATGCAAATAATAAAATTTTAATTCAATTAAAATCCAAAGTTTAGAAACAAGCTTATAATATTTTTCTAAGCTATAAAGAGCTTTTAGGATACCAAACTAAAATGCTAGAAACATGTGCCCAAATGCTATCATCAAATTCCCCCACACTTAAGCTTTTGCACTCCAAGCAAAGCAATGCATGTGATTCCAAATATTCTCATGAATGCAAAGTGGTGAGAGAAAATAAAAATATTTCTAGCTTAAGACAATCATGAATAGTTTTTTTATCACAACCAAAGCAAACAATAGGACAAGTAAACTAAAGAATGTATCATAAGTGATAAGGTCCTCCTAGAATATAAAATTCTCTCAAAGTGTTTGGGCTACTATTTACACTCAAAGCACATCATGAAAGCTAGCACTACCATAGGCTTAACAAACTTCTATAATCTATATTTGAAACACATACATATTATGATAAAAAAAGGTCTTTATTCAGGTTGTAACGTGGCCAAGGTAAGGGTGAGATAATCGTAAGGACGCTAGGCTTGAAAATCAAATACGATAAATGAGTAATAATCAAAAGAGAAAAATATCATTGACTTTTATTCTCACTCTTGTTACTCTCAACACAACTATTTTCCTCATTTTATTTTCTTTCTTTTTCTTTTCTTTTTTTTGTTGTTGTTGTTGTTGTTTTTTTAATAACCCTCAAATTTAAACAAACAAGTTGAAGACCCCTACACTTATTTAAGGAAAGACTCCTTTATCTTCTAAAATTGGGTCAATTCATGATGTTTTACATTTTGAATTGTAATGAGCTATATAACAAAGAATGAGATAATTAGGCTCAAATGCGCTAAAACAAATGGATAATTGTAGGGTAGGTTTATTTGGCTAGTAGTTTAACAAGAAACAAATGCCTAGGTAATTTCAATATATGCATATGGGCAAAAGTCAAGCCAAATTATGGCGTAACTAGCAATCATGAGTGAGATAACACACAAGAAAAAAAAGATGAAAACAAGTATTCTATTCATAATAAGGCTAAAGAATCTCACAAAGGTTAATGACCTAACACAAATGATATACAATTTAGCATTTTAATTCAATTTATTTTACCAATAATTCAAAGATACAATCCAACCATACCAGTCTTGTAAGACCCATAATTTTAAAGTGTACTTTATGTATTTTGGTGTATTTTTGGTATTGAGCTCGAAGGCTTTTTAGCCAAAGTTATTAATATTTTGGAGTTTATATGATCAAAAAGATATTTTGATGCCCGATTAGAATTACTCGTCGATAAATAAATTAAATTAACTTCGGTGAATCTTGTACGAAGAATTTAATGCGTTATGGGTAAAATAGTGAATTAATAAATATCTAAAGATTTTGAGATATTGTTAATTATAATTAATATATATATATATATATATATACATATATATAGAAAAGGAAGGGAAGGAATTGGAAAGAAAAGAAAAAGAAAGGAAAGAAAAAGGAAGAAAGGAAACGAGAGAGAGAGAAACAGAACATTTTCCCTTCTCCTTCCTCTGCCTCGCGTGAAGACCCATTTTCCTCCTTCCTCCATCTTCATCCATTTTCGTTCTTCCTTGCTTCCTTGAATTCGAAATTGATAGTGGGTGATAGGACAAGGATTTCTCAACTTCACTCTTCCTCTTTGATCCGAAAACGAAGAAAAACGGTTTAGGGATTTCAAAACCGTCAAACACAAATCTTCCCGTTTCTTCTAGATCTAAGCTTCGTTTCACGAAGAGATAGAAGGTAAAGTTGCTCACCTCCGTGCTACGGTGCTAGTGGACCAACTTTGGAAGCGGCGTTGCAAACGGAGATTTTACTGGATTTACTCACGGTACCGTAATCGAACGTGGAAGCTAACGTGAAGGTAAGGGCTCCTTCCAAACTTTTAGTTTGCATTTAGGGACTTATATGTGGTTGTGTGGAAAAGAATTTGGTTAGGGTTAAAGTAATGTTTCGTGGAAAATGAATTTTAAACTCATTTATGTATGATTTTGAGTATATAAAACTTGTTGTGTTTGAGTGATGGATTGTGTTGATTTATGTCGTCGTATTCGGCGTGTTCATACTTGATGTCCGTTGATTGATGTGATTGGTGTGAATCATGGATTGAATTGGATATTATGTTTGAGTTTGTTTTGTGCGAAATTTGAAAACCATTAAGTTAAACGAGTATCAAGAATGGGGAATCTCTTAATGTCTTGTTACTTAATGTGTGTTTGTTTTGTGAAAATCGTTTAAGTTAAACGAGTATTAAGAATGGGGAATCTCTTAATATTTCTGTTTGCTTAATGTTTGTTTGAAAATCGTTTAAGTTAAATGAGTATTAAGAATGGGGAATCTCTTAATATCTGCGTTTACTTAATGTCGTCATGAAAATGATTTTGCGGAGAAATGAATTGTTGTGCTTTGGTGTGAAATGTGTAATAAATTTGTGAATATGTTTGAGTTTTGTTTGTGTTGGGATTGTCGCGCCAAGGTGATGCCATGTGATTTGTTGGTTCATCTTGTCTGCGTTGGGATTGTCGAGTCAAGGTGATGCCATGTGATTTGTTGGTTCATCTTGTTGGTGTTGGGATTGTCGAGTCAAGGTGATGCCATGTGATTTGTTGGTTCATCTTGTCTGCATTGGGATTGTCGAGTCAAGGTGATGCCATGTGATTTGTTGGTTCATCTTGTATGCGTTGGGATTGTCGAGTCAAGGTGATGCCATGTGATTTGTTGGTTCATCTTGTCTGTGTTGGGATTGTCAAGTCAAGGTGATGCCATGTGATTTGTTGGTTCATCTTGTATGTGCTGGGATTGTCGAGTCAAGATGATGTGCCATGTGATTTGTTGGTTCATCTTGTCTGTGTTGGGATTGTCGAGTCAAGGTGATGCCATGTGATTTGTTGGTTCATCTTGTCTGTGCTGGGATTGTCGAGTCAAGGTGATGCCATGTGATTTGTTGGTTCATCTTGTCTGTGTTGGGATTGTCGAGTCAAGGTGATGCCGTGTGATTTGTTGGTTCATCTTGTCCGTGTGGGTATTGCGTTGTAACTGTTAAGTAGTATGTTTTGAAATTGTGTGATAGTGTGTTTGGTTGCAAAGCTATTTTGAAACTCATGATGTCGTAGTGATTGTGTTATAAGTGCTAAGTGTTATGTTTTGGAATTGTGTGTAAGTGTGATTGATTGCAAAACCATTTCGAATCTAAAGTTGTTGTGGTGATTGTGTTATAACCTCTAAGTGTTTTGTTTTGGAGTTCTGTGTAAGTGTGATTGATTGCAAAATTGTTTCGAAACTCAAGATGTCGTGGTGATTGCACTATAATTGCTAAGTTTGAATGTTTGGATTTGTGGGTAAGTGTTGATTGATTTCGAAACCCTTTGAAAAGCTGAAAAATGCTGAATTTTGCTGTTTTTCTACTGCTGTCTGATGTGTATTCGAATACAGCAAGTTGTATTCGAATACAGACATGTTGTTTTGCCATTGACTTACGGTGTAGTCGAATACAGACTGTTGTAGTCGAATACATACATGTTGTTTTGCTGCTGAATGCTGAAATAGCCTTGTATTCGAATACAAAGATGCTGTATTCGAATACAACAGTGCTGTTTTGTTAAAAACTTCATTTTTCAACTTTGTTTATGCATGTTTGGCATATAGAAACCCTTTTAAGGTGTATGCTCAGTTGAAAAGGTTATTTGTGCATTTAAAAGCTTAAATATTATGTGTTAACTGTTAATTTCGGTTGGTGACCCTTTAAACTATTGTGGAAATCTGGGCTTTGCCCTCAGATGAGAGTCAGGATGATCCCACCGGTTCTTACCTTCCGGATGGGAATGTGGATGGGAGTGCTTGATTGGAGCTACGATAGGAGAATCTCACGGGGCGTGTGGAGATTACTCAAGGCATATAGTTTTTGTTATGTATAGAATGATCAGACTAGGTTGTCACTCAGGACACATATGTCTTTCTTTTGGGCTACTTTTATTTTAAATTGGAAGGATGTACATGTACTAATGTTGACATCAGGACATGCTTTGGATTTATGTTTTGAGAAACCTTTCCACTGTTTGTAAATTATAATGACTCAATTATTTATCTAAAGGTTTTCTCTTATTTAATTCTCTGTTGTATTTTAATTTCTTTAAAAAAAAAAAATACACCCTCGCTTTGAAAATCGGGGTGTTACAAGTCTGAACAAACTCACAATATTTACAATCACAAAATCTAATGAAAAAGCATGCAATTCAATGTCCATTTTGATTTACTTTTTTTATTTTTTTAAATATAACAAATAAAATCCTAAATAATTCCCCCACACTTAAATTACACATTGTCCTCAATGAAAGTAACAAGTATAAAATAAGAGTAAGGAAATGGAGCTCGCTGTTCAAGCTTTAGTGTTGGTGGGCATTTCCAAGGAGAGTTCCTTTACGGTAGCTTCTTCAAGCACAAAGCTCTCAAGGAATAGCTTGAGGTGTTGTCCATTTACTTTGAACACTTTCTCGATCTTTTCACTTTTTATTTCCAATGCACCATGGGGAAAATGTTAGTAACAACAAAATGAGCAACCCACTTCGATAGATGTTTCCCGTCCATAATTTTCAGTTTGCCCAATGAAAAATTCCTTCCTAGAAATCATGTTATCATGAAAGTACTTAGTTTTCTCCTTATAGATACGAGAGTTCTCATAAACTTCATGTCTAAGCTCTTCAAGTTATTGCAATTGAAGCTTTCTCTCCAAACCTGCTTTCTCCATCTCAAGGTTACAACTCTTTACCATTCCATAAGCACATTGATCTATTTTAACTGGGAGGTGGCATGGTGTACCAAACACAAGTCGATAAGGGGACATCCCTATTGGTGTTTTATAGGCTGTTCTATGAGCCTAAAGAGCTTCTTCAAGTCGATGGCTCCAATCTTTCCTGTTTGGCTGCACCATCTTTCCTAACATTGGTTTGATTTCCCTGTTTGAGGATAAGGTGTAGAAACTCTGCGCACAACCCCATATTACCGAAGCAAAGCATCCATGGTGCGGTTGCAAAAGTGAGTTCCTTGATCACTTATGATGGTTTAGGGTATTCCAAACGTGCAAAAAATATTTGAATCTGATAAAACATGCAACAACTTTAGAATCATTAGTCCTAGTGGGTATTGCTGCAACCACTTCAAAACATAATCAATAACTAGTAAAATGTACACAAAACCAAAAGATACTAGAAAAGGGCACATAAAGTCGATGCCCCACACATCAAATACTTCACAAAAAAAAACATAGGTTGTTGAGGCATCTCACTTCTACGAGTGATTGTTATTCCTGTTATTAGGCATTGTTCACAAAATTTGTAAGTCTCAAAAGCATCTTTAAACAAAGTGGGCCAAAAGAAACCAGAGTCTAGGACTTTTGTTGTTGTTAGTTGAAGACCAAAATTGCCCCAACTTGATAGGCATGACAAAAATGAAGAATGGATTGAGCCTCATTGAAGGAAACACATTGGTTAATCACGTGGTCACTACATAAGTTCCACAGATATCGATCATCTCACACATAGTATTTGTCATCACTTTTAAGTCTGTGTATTTGTGGTCTGGATGCATCTGCAAGAAAGACTCCAACAACTAAATAATTAACTAAATCAACAAACCAATGAGTTACCTATTGCAATTGTGTAGAATCTAAAGTCCTAGAAGCATAATAAATAACATGGGCAGCCTTACCAACCCTTTGTGCAAGGGCTCCTCCCACTACATAGTTAGATGCATCATATATAATTTTAAAAGGGAGGGTCAATGTGAGTGGTTGAATTATGGGAGTAGAGTTCAATGTTGTCTTTATGAAATCAAACGCCTCCTTGCATCTGTCATCAAAGGTGAAACTAATATCTTTTTGCAGCAAATTTGGCAGCGGAAGAGCTATCTTGCTGAAATCCTTGATAAAAGTGCCTATAAAAACTTGCATGGCCAAGAAAAGATTGAATCTTGTGGATACAAGATGGGTAAGGCAAATTAGAAATCACATCAATCTTGGATGGATCCACTTCTATCCCATTTTAAGAGATCACATGTCCCAAAATTATGCCTTGTTCAACCATAAAATGACATTTTTCATAATTTAGCACAAGGTTAGTTTCATTACATATGCAAAACACTATCTAAATTGTTCAAGCATGCATCAAATGAGGTACCATACACAGTAAAATCATCCATGGAAACATCTATATAATTTTCTATTAAATCAGCAAAAATACTAATCATGCAGTGTTGAAAAGTGTCATGAGCATTGCATAAGTCAAAAGGCATCCTCCTATAGGAAAATGTGCTTAAAAGGAAAATGAGCATGGTCTTTTATTTGACCTCTGATGCAATATGGATATGAAAATAATTAGAAAAACCATCAAGAAAACAATAATGTGACTTACCAACCAACCGTTCTAGCATCTGATCAATGATTGGTAAAGGAAAATGATCCTTTCTAGTTGCCTAGTTTAGTCTCTTGTAATCGATGCATATCCTCTGATTTTCTATTGACTATCAGAGATGGGGTATATAATGCATGTTTGCAAGAGCTTGGTCATTACTTTTTTACAACATCCACAATTAAGTATATGTACAAAATTCCCAAGAATAAGTATCATCAAAACCAAACAATGAAGGAAAATCAGTAGCAAATATATCAGGATAAGTGTCATCAACCAAATCAGCAAGCAATTCAATTTGAAAAATAGAATGCTCTTCCATAGGGTGTTTCATAGCATCAAAGATGTTAAATATTACAATGCTATTAACAAATTTCATGGATAAAATTTCCAACATGTACATCAATTTTTTGTTCTATTTGTCTTCAAGAATGGTCTACCTAAGATGATAGGCACCCTATTGGACTTATTCTCTCCCTCTCCATCCATGTCTAAATACCACAGACCACTGCTTGGGTTTTACCTATTGCCAATATTTTTACTCAATATGTAAGCTACAAGTCGGCCTTCTAAATTCTTGTGGGAAGAATCTTGAATTTCATTCACACCCCTTGTCAACATTGCCAAATTGCTTCTAGTTGTAAATTGTTGAAAATTAATGAGCATGTTCTCAATCAAAGCCTTTGCCCCTTTTGGGGTCTTATTGACAAGTGCTCCCCCACTAGAAGCATCCAAAATGCTTCTATCCATAGGTAGCAAGCCTTCATAAAAATATTGGATAAGCAATTGTTTAGAAATCTGGTGATGAGGACAGCAAGACACTAATTTCTTAAATCTCTCCCAATATTCATGTAATGGTTCCCTCTCAATCTGCATAATGCCACATATTATTTTCTAATTGAATCAACTCTTGAGGCATGGAAGAATTTTTCTAGAAACAATTTCGTGGGATCATTCCACCTTGTAATAGACCCTAGTTGAAGGTAGTATAACCAGTCATTAGCACCATCTTGAAGTGAAAATGGGAAGGTGTATGACCCGTAATTTTAAATCCTAAGTTATACAATTTTAGGGTATTTTGTGTTAAATTGCTTAGACTTTTAACCCAGTTTTCGGTATTTAGTGAGTTAAAGGCCGAAAATATATTTTTGGAAATTGGATTAAAATTATTTGTCGAAGAATAATATATTTAAGTTTCAAAGAATTTAATTATGGGCGGTTTTGTTCAAAATATTTCAGGTTGCTGAAAATTGTATTTGACAATTGAGTTGCGACGAGAGTAGATATTTTTATTAAATTAGATTGAGATGTGAATGAAGTGAGGTGTGTAAGAGTTGTTAGATATTCGTTTGAGTTTGGTTTTAAGTAATATAAATATATATATATATATATATGTATATAGATATATATATATATATTATTATAAGATATAGATATATATATGTTAGAAAGGAGAAAACGAAGGGAAGAAAGAAACAGAGGAAGCAGCCTTCCATCTTCGCAAACCATCGCCCCTCTTCCTCCTTTCTTTTCCATTTCTTTTTCTTTCTTTGGCTTCAAGAATAGAAACCCAAGGATTAGTGGGTAAGAGAGCAAGGTTTTCTCAGCTTCACTCTTCCTCTTTGATTCGAAAACGAAGGAAAACGGTGTTAGGGATTTCAAAACCGTCAAACACAAACCTCCCTATTTCATCTAGATCTAAGCTTCATTTCACAAAGAGATAGAAGGGAAAGTTTATCACTACCACGCTGCGGTGCTAGGGAACCAACTCTGGAAGCGGCGTTGCGAGCGGAAAATTTACCGGATTTACTCACGGTGTCGTAATCGCACGTTAAAGCTAACGTGAAGGTAAGGGCTCCTTCCAAACTTTTAGTTTGCATTTAGGGACTTACATGTGGTTGTGTGGAAAAGAATTTGGTTAGGGTTAAAGTAAGGTTTTATGGAGAATGAATTTTAAACCCATTTATGTATGATTTTGAGTATATGAAACTTGTTGTGATTGAGTGATGGATTGTGTTGATTTGTGTGCGTTGTTTTGACGTGTTCTAAATTGATAACTGATGAAACTTGAGATGTGTTTGTGTGGTTTGTGTGGAAAATGATTTGGTGTGAATTATGGATTGAATGTGAAAGTACGTTTGAGTTTGTTTTTGTGTGGAATTTGAAAACCATTAAGTTAAACGAGTATTAAGAATGGGGAATCTCTTAATGTCTTGTTTACTTAATGTGAGTTTGTGAAAATCGTTTAAGATAAATGAGTATTAAGAATGGGGAATCTCTTAATGACTTATTTACTTAATGTTGTCGTGAAAACCATTAGAGTTAAACGAGTATTAAGAATGGGGAATCTCTTAATGTCTCGTTTACTTAATGTGTGTTTTGGAAAATCGTTCAGGTTAAATGAGAATTAAGAATGGGGAATCTCTTAATGTCTTATTTACTTGAAGTTTGTTTTGAAAATCGTTTAAGTTAACTGGGAGTTAAGAATGGGGAATCTCTTAATGTCTTAGTTACTTAATGTTGTTTGAAAATCGTTTAAGTTAACTGAGCGTTAAGAATGGGGAATCTCTTAATGTCTCGGTTACTTAATATTTGTTTTTTAAAATCGTTTCAGTTAAATGAGTATTAAGAATGGGGAATCTCTTAATGACTTGTTTACTGAATGTTTGGTTGTGGAAATCGTTTAAGTCAACAGTATATTAAGAATGGGGAATCTCTTAATATGTTTGTTTGCTTAATGTTTTAGTGTGAAAATCGTTTAAGTCAAATGAGTGTTAAAAATGGGGAATCTTTTAATAACTGCATTTGCTTAACGATTGTTGTGAATGGAGTCAGTATACGCTCATGCATTTTCATGCTTTTTGTAAATCGTGCAGACCCGTGATAGGTGGCACCTTGATAAATAGTACTTTGGCCTGTGATAGGCGGTACATTTATGATTTACATTTTTGTAAGTTGTGAGACCCGTGATAGGTGGCACCTTGGTAAATTGTACTTTGGCCCGTGGTAGGCGGTACATTTACGACTTACGGTTTTTTGTAAATTGTGCAGACCCGTGATAGGTGGCACCTCGGTAAAGAGTACTTTGGCCTGTGATAGGCGGTACATTTACAATTTACGTTCTTTTTAGTAAACCGTGCAGACCCGTGATAGGTGGCACCTTGGTAAACGATACGGGCCCGTGATAGGCAGTACGTTTATGGTTTACGCTTTTTAGTAAATCGTGCAGACCCGTGATAGGTGGCACCTCGGTAATTGGTACTTTGGCCTGCGATAGGCGGTACAATTATGATTTACGGCCCTTCGAGGAGGGTTTTGGTTTGGAATTCCGAGTCCATGCATTTTGGCATATACGCATTGCATTAGGGTGCTCAGCACACGAGTCGTGGTTGATTCAAATTATGATTGTGTTGATTTTGCTAAGTGTTATGGTTTGAAATTATGTGTAAGTGTGTCTTGATTCAAAATGTGATTTTGTTGATTGTACTAAGAGTTATGTTTTGGAATTGTGTGATAGTATGTTAGGTTGTAACAAACGTTTTCGAAACTCACAATGACGTGGTGATTGTATGGGTATTGCTAAGTGTTAAGGTTTGGAGTGGTGTGTGTATGTGATTGAGTTAGTTTATGAATTTTTGGAAGAATATGCAGGGAAATCGATTTGGAAATCGATTGGCATTAAGTCAGTGGCTCAGCTATGCTGTCACTCGATTGCCCAATCAATTGCCCAATCGATTGAATTAAGCCCAGAGTTCAAATTTCACTAAGAACCTTCAGTAAATTGATTTGGAAATCGATTGACGTTAAGTCAGTGGCTCAGCTATGTTGTCAATCGATTGCCCAATCGATTGAATTAAGCCCAGAGTTCAAATTTCACTAAAAACCTTCAGGAAATCAATTTGGAAATCGATTGGCTTTAATACAGGGGCTCAGTTATCCATTCAATCGATTTCCCAATCGATTGGCTTAATGGAAATTCTTATTTTGAGTTAGATAATCGATTGCTCAATTGATTTATCAATGTTTTGGTCAGTTATGTGTTACTTGATGGATTGGTAACTTTATTTTGATTTCAATTTTATTTGGCAAACATTATATGAACTTTTAGCATATGAAAAATCCTTCTAAGATGCATGATAAGTTGAAAAGGTTATTTGTGCATTAAAAAGTAAATGTTATGTGTTAATTGTTAATTTCGGTTTGTGACCCTTTACAACTATTGTGGAAATCTGGGCATTGCCCTCATATGAGAGCCAGGATGATCCTACCGGTTCGTACTCTGCGGATAGGAATGTAGATGGGAATGCTTGATTGGAGCTATGCTAGGAGGATCCTACGGGGCGCGTGGTGATTACTCAGGGTGTATAGCCTTTTGGTAGAATGATCAGATTAGGTTGACATAGAGGGATCATATGTCTCTCTTTTGATTTGTGTTTATTTTTAAACTGGAAAACTGTGTCGCATTTTGATATGTAAATATTTTGGATTGATGATTCGAGAAACTTTTTCCGCTGCTTGTAAATTTTAAGGACTTATATATGTATCCAAAGGTTTTACCTTATTTATTTCTCTGTTGTATTTTAATTTCTTTTGAAAAAAAAATACACCCTCGCTTTGAAAAACGGGGTGTTACAGAAGGCTCTCAGCTTAATATGTTCTTTTGTGACTCCTTGAGGCTTCATGGTAGAACACACAACAAGAAATTCTTTCACTTGTTTCTGGGGATCCTCACCTGCAAGACCATTAAACTTTGTAAGCAAGTGTATTAAGCCAGATTTTAGTTCAAATGGTAGAGTAACTTTAGGATATGTGATACACAATGCATTGTAATTAACATTATGTTCAACAAGTTCTCTTAAGGTTTTATTATTTGTATCAACCATATTTTGCAGCAAGTTGTCACTTTCACTATCCGACTCTAACTCTAACTCGTTAGACCTAACAACTCTATTAAGTCTACAACGTAAATGAAAGGTACCATCTATTTCAAGTTCAAGGGGATGTAGATTTATAGAACTATCCCTAGTCATTCATCGTCATAACAACGCAATGCAAAATAACAATTATGAAAATTCCAACAATGTCCCTATTGCTAAAATTTAAGTCAAAAATTGACAACCCTATCAAATAAAATCCAAAAAATATAAAAAGACCACCAGAAATTTGTAAAAATCAAATAAAGGCAACAACATTTTTTTGGAATTTTTGGAGAATATGAAAAATTCATAAAATTGAAAAAATGGTCTAAACGAAGGAATTTGGGATTTTGAGGGTCGAATCCCGTAATAAGTCCCATGAGCGTCAAAATGATAGACTGTTAGACTCTTTGTGAAGAATCGCTTGGAGGGTCAAGGGATTTGTGATTCAAATTGTTGAGTTAGTGGGTTAAATTCTTCTTAGTGAAAGGACTTAATGTAGCCAAGTTTGTGTTGAACTAGGATAAATTTCTTGTGTCACTTTATTATGCACTCCTTAGTTTGTTATTGCTTCTTGTCCAAGTAAATCATCATGTCTAAACAAGTTTATTCAAATAATGAAAAAATTATCAACTTAGTCAAACACAATTCAACACATTTCTCGTGTTTGCACCTTTAATTGGCATTAGAACGGAGTCTCAAGGATAAACACTTTACAGGGTTTGAGGAAAGTTCCAAGGATTCAACATCAGCATACCTCTTTTTTTTATGAAAAACATCAACATACCTCTTTTGTTTGATGGAAGGAGATACTAAGAAGTTTCAACAGTCTAAGAAGTTGTTGGAAGAAACATCAACATACCTTCTTTTTTTATGGTTCAAAATTTTGATTACTAGAAGGACAAACTAAGAAGTTTCTTTAGTTCAAAAGATCAATAGCTTTAGGTCATGGTGGAAGATGATTATACTACTCTAAAGAATACTAATGGTATTGAGATTCCAAGGAAAGAAGTGGATGTTGATTAGTAGAAGATTTACAAAATGCATCTTAAGGCAATAACATTCATCATAAATGCAATCAATTTCAAGGAATATTTATCATAGTTTGATTTTGACCAATGAAGGAAGCAAGTAAGTTCCAGAAGCAAAGGCCAACCTCCTAGTCAAAAAGTATAAGATGTCCAAGATGGAAGAAGATGAAGACAATAAATAATGTTTTCTAGATTCCACACTCTGGTATCAGGATTTCAGATACTTGAGAAGAATTATACTATTGTTGCACATGTGAAGACTGTATTAAGAAGTCTGTCAAGTAAGTGGAGACCTAAGATCACTACCATTCATGAAGCAAAAGATCATAATATTCTTAAGCTATAAGAATTAATTAGCTTTTTCAATTCACGTGAAATTGAACTTGTAGTGGATGAGCCATAGAAGAAGCAATAAACATTGGCTCCGAAATCCAAGTAGAAGAAAGTTCTACAAGCAACAAAGGAATAAAAGGATTATGATTCAGAGGATTAGAATGGAGACTCAAAGGAAGAGGAATTGGCTTGCGTATCTAGAAAAGTTCAGAAGATGTGGCACAAAAGAAAGAAGAAATATCCCCAAAGATATTCCAGCCAATCTTGTATAGGAAAGGATGATAAATCATAAAAGAAAATCATAATCTTCTATGGATGCAATCAACCTAGACATATTAAGTTAGAATGTCAAAATCTGGAGAAAAGGAAACATTAAAGGAAAGATTCCGCACCCAAAAAAAAAAGATTTTAATGGCTACATATGATGGTTCTGATGAATCATATGATGATGAAGAGGAAGTAGATTCGGCTCTAATGGCTCATAACAACTCCGCCTCTGCCTTCAACACAGATTCTAACTCGTGAGTGAATCAAAAAATGAAGAAATTGAGGTATTTTATGAGTTAACTTGATATGATTTAACTACTATTATAAATGACTTTGATTAAAATAACAAATTGTCTTTAAAACAAAACAACTTAGGAAAGAAAATGACAACAAAACTCAAGAAATTAATGTATTAAACAACAAAAGATATTTTCCTATGTGAACCACATGGAAAGACATAAAAAGCTTTCAGAACTAACAAACCAGGATCGAACTTGATTTGGATACCAAAGGATAAAATTGTTTATGTTGCAGATGTTCTAAGCAACTAAATTGAATAACCAGTCACGGTGCCTGATCAATGAATGGTTGCAATATATGAAGGGAAAAAGGTTTACGTTCCAAGACCTAATAACCAGAAGCCAAGTGACTCTTGGAAGAAGGCTGAAAGACTAGATGATTGGAACCAAAACTATTAGATAAACCAGAAATATCAGAAAAACTTGGAGTATCAAAAGAAGCAAAACTAGGAAAGAAATCATACATATCAACAAAAGCAAAACTGGTAGATAAATCACACATATCAACATAATTGGAACTAGTAGAAGAATAAAAACTACCTCTAATGATTAAGCAAGTGATCATTTAAGGATCAAATCATCACTTAAAGATACTACTTTGTTCGTCTTACTCTTATCAATTGAGCCTACCTCTAATGATTAAGCATTGGTTGATGCTGGATGGATTCTTGCAGCGAAAGAATAGTTAAATGAATTTAAGAGGAATGATATTTGGGATCAAATACCTAGACAAAAAAAAAAAAAAAACAATATTGGTACCTAGTGGGTTTTCATAAATAAGCTAAATGAAAAATGTGAAGTGGTCAGAAAAAGGTAAGACTTGTCATACAAGGCTACTGTCAGGAAGAGGGAATTGTTTACACTAAGACATTTGCTTTAATGGTTAGGTTAGAAGCTATTCATTCCTACTTTCTTTTGCTGCAAATAATAACATTACATTTTGGATGTTAAACGTGTTTTCTAAATGGTTATATAAGTGAGAAAGTCTTTGTAAACAACCCCCATGTTTAGAAAGTTTTGAATTTCCAAATCATGATTTTAAACTTACGAAATATGTATATGGTCTAAAACAAGAACATAAGGCATGGTATGAAAGACTTAGTAACTTCTTGCTTAAAAATAACTTTGAAAGAGGAGAAGTAGGTAATACACTTTTTTAGAAAATCAATAGGAGATAACATTATAATTATTCAAATTTATGTAGGTTACATAATGATTATTCAATAGGAGATTACATTCTCATCGTGAAACTCTAATCAATAGGAGAATACATTATTTTTTGAGCTAATACTAGCACTCTTTGCCAAGAATTTTTTAATTGATTTAACTTGAATTGCAAATGGTGATGATGGGAAAAGTTAAGTTCTCCTTAGGGATACAAAGTCATTAAAGTCAGAACTAAATACACATAAGGTATATACCAATGGCTACACCAATGCATCCTACTTGTTCACATGAAAAGGAAGAATCAGGCTAAAATCTTGACCAAAAAACCTATAGAGGAACGATAGGATCCTTACTTTACCTTAGTGCTTCTATACTTGACATCATGTTTAGTGTATGTGTATGTGCACGATTTTAAGTTGACCCTAGGGAATCACATTTAACTGCTGTTAAGAGAATCCTTAGATACCTAAAAGGCACTACAAACGTTACCCTGCTCTACAAGAAATCTTCTGAGTACAAACTAAGTGGGTATTGTGGTTCTGATTATGCTGGAGATAAAATTGAGAGGAAAAATAGAAGTGAAAAGTGTTTCGATGGGAAAACATAATTTGTTGGTCAAGTAAAAGACAAAGCATAATTGTCATGTTAACAATAGAAGATGAGTACATTTCTGCAACTTGGCGTAGCTCTCAACTATATTGGACAAAACATCAACTAGCAGACTACAAAATCCTAGAACCCAACATTCCTATTTACTGTGACAACACTTGTACCAAATGCCTAACTAGAAACCGTATACTTCATTCTTGAGATAAACAAATAGAAATAAAACACCATTTCATTAGAGACTTTGTTCAAAAAGGTTTGCTTAATATCTTGTTTTTAGACACCAGGCATCAATGGGCTGACATATTAACAAAACCACTAACTGAATATTGGTTTGACTTCATTAAGAAAAACTTAAACTTTTGTTTTTATCTATCTTAAGTTGCGCCAACCATAGAGTAGTTTAGTTTCATACTTCGTAGAAATGCTATGTTTTATGTTTATATTATTTTCACAACGTATAAATAAATAAAAAATTAAAAAAAAAATTAAAAAAAAATGACTTTCACTTTCAAGTCTTTTTGTCTAATGAAATGGGGGGAAATGGGGGAGATTGTTGGAACCAAGTTTGTTTTATACTTAGAGTTTAGATATTAACAAAATGTAATTTATAAAAACAATATATTTGACTTCACAGAGTATGAAAGAAGACTTTTACTTTTAAAGAAAATCTAAAAATAGGATTTTATTTAGATTTATAATTGAGAAAAATCTTTAACCAAGTTGAAAAGATTTATGTACAAAAAGATATGAATTTTTTACATATTTTATCAATATTTACACGAAGATATGAATTATTTACAAGAATATTTGGTCATCTACAAGATGATTTGGTCAAGATTTATCAATTGAAAGAGTTTCTGAACTCAATCTGAACAAAATATGAACAATATTGGTATGAAGAAACAAACTCAATATGAACAAAATACAAACAAAATAAATCTGAAGAATTAAAAAAGTCAATATGAATATACTACAAGAAAAAATACAGATTGCAGCGGTTAAAAAAATGGTATTCGATGGTTAAAACTACCGCAATTTGACATCTGCAATGGTTTCCAAATGGTCGTAGATTCGTGCGTCGCGAGGCTGATTTGTGACTGTTCCCAAAACTGTCGTTCCACCTTTCTGCAAAATTCATGGCAGTAATAAACTACCTCCAAACAAATTTACGACAATTCTATGTATGTTTTCTCAAATTTACGAAAATTCATGGCAGTTTGAACCTTCACAAACTTGTGTCATTGATTTTTTTCATTAATTTTGATAGCTTATTAAATAATAATTAATCTTAAATTAAAATGAAAATTCTCATAAATATTACTCATATAATTAAAATAATTATAATACACAAATATATATATATATATATATATATCATTTACCAATTAACCCCTAAATACCACCTTTCAACTCTCAATGATATTTATTATGGAGCTCCCTTTATTAGTATGTTGACATGACTAATTAAACTTTGCCTTAAGGGAAGGAAAAATTAACTTAAAGGTTCAAGAAGAAATCAAATTTTTTGAAGCTAAAAAAATAAAACACAATTTTGGCTCTAAATATGATTCATCCAATAACTTTTTATAACAGGAGCATAATTTGGAAATTCATGAATTGAGGAAAAATATCAAGTTATACCGCTTCATAAAACTTGATTGAAACATACATACAAGAAAAAGTAGAAAAAATGCTAAGAAAATAAGACAATTTGAACACCAACTACTAATAACCTTAATGGCTTACCAGACAAGCATTGGTTCAACTTTTTTGTTCTTTTTAAAACTTCTTCCCAATGTTCAATGTTGTAAAATTGATTGTAACACCTCGTTTTTCAAAGCGAGGGTTTATTTTTTTTTCAAAAGAAATTAAAATAAAACAGAGAGATAGATAAGGTAACACCTTTGGATAAAATAATTAAGTCATTTTAATTTACAAGCAGCGGAAAAAGTTCTCAAAATATGATTCCAAAATATTTACATAACAAAAGTGGTATAGTCTTCCAGTTTAAAAATAAAAGCAACCCAAATGAAAGACATATGTTCCCTCTGTGTCAACCTAGTCTGATCACTTTACAAAACAACTAAACACCCTGAGTGCTCTCCATGCGCCCCGTGAGATCCTCCTAAAGTAGCTTCAATCAAGCATTCCCATCTACATTCTCATCCGTAGGGTACGAACTGGTAGGATTATCATGGCTCTCATCTGAGGGCAAAGCCCAGATTTCCACAATAGTTGTAAAGGGTCACCAACCGAAATTAACAGTTAACACATAACATTTAAGCTTTTAAATGCACAAATAACCTTTTCAACTTATCATGCATCTTAGAAGGGTTTTCCATATGCTAAAAGTTCATATAATGC
>JBBPBT010000229.1:1971497-1999833 GCA_037974875.1 Cicer bijugum
ATCATGGCTCTCATCTGAGGGCAAAGCCCAGATTTCCACAATAGTTGTAAAGGGTCACCAACCGAAATTAACAGTTAACACATAACATTTAAGCTTTTAAATGCACAAATAACCTTTTCAACTTATCATGCATCTTAGAAGGGTTTTCCATATGCTAAAAGTTCATATAATGCATGCCAAATGTAAATGAAATCAAAAGAAAGTTCTCAATCCATCAAGTAATACATAACTGACCAATACATTGATAATCAATTGAGAAATCCATTATCTAACTCAAAATAAGATTTCTTACTGAGCCAATCGATTGGGCAAATCGATTTCCTGAAAGTTTTTAGTAAAAATTGAACTCTGGACTTGCATTAATCGATTGGGGTAATCGATTTCGAGAAGGACAGAGCCCCTATGTTGGCCAATCGATTGGGCAAATCGATTTCATGAAAGACAGAGCCCCTGTAATGAATCCAATCGATTGGGCAAATCGATTTCGTGAAAGACAGAGCCCCTGTAATGAATCCAATCGATTTACCAAATCAATTTTCTTAAGTGGTTTTGAAAAACATATTACAAAATCGATTGGGTAAATCGATTTTTGGCAAGGGAAGCCCCTGTAACTCATCAAATCGATCGAATAAATCGATTTCCCTGTATATTCTTTCAAAAATACATAAACTAACTCAATCATATTCAAACACCACTCCAAACCTTAACACTTAACAAAACCCATACAATCACCACGACATTATGAGTTTCGAAATCGTTTTACAATCTAACATACTATCACACAAATTCCAAAACATAACTCTTAGTAAAATCAACACAATCACAAATTTGAATCTAACACACTTACACATAATTTGAAAACATAACACTTAGCAATATCAACACAATCATAACTTGAATCAACCACGACTCGTGTGCCAAGCACCCTAATGCAATGCGTATATGCCAAAATACATGGACTCGGAATTCCAAACCAAAACCCTCCTCGAAGGGTCGTAAATCATAATTGTACCGCCTATCGCAGGCCAAAGTACCAATTACCGAGGTGCCACCTATCACGGGTCAGTACGATTTACTAAAAAAAATGTAAATCATAAACGTACCACCTATCACGGGTCAATACTGTTTACCGAGATGCCACCTATCACGGGTCAGCATGATTTACCAAAAGAAAAAGCGTAAGTCGTAAGTGTATCGCCTATCATAGGCCAAAGTACTACTTACCGAGGTGCCACCTATCACGGGTCAGCACAACTTACCAAAAAGTAAATCGTAAACGCACCACCTATGACGGGTCAGTATAGTTTATCGAGGTGCCACCTATCACGGGTCAGCACAATTTACCAAATGAAATGCATGAGCATACACTAACTCCATTCACAACAATCATTAAGTAAATGCAGAAATTAAAAGATTCCCCATTTTTATTACTCATTTACTTAATCGATTTTCACACCAAAACATTAAGCAACAAACATATTAAGAGATTCCTCATTCTTAATATACTGTTGACTTAAACGATTTCCACACAAACATTCAGTAAACAAGTCATTAAGAGATTCCCCATTCTTAATACTCATTTAACTGAAACGATTTTTCAAACAACAATAAGTAACTAAGACATTAAGAGATTCCCCATTCTTAACGCCCAGTTAACTTAAACGATTTTCAAACAACATTAAGTAAACGAGACATTAAGAGATTCCCCATTCTTAATTCTCATTTAACTTATACGATTTTCACAAACTCACATTAAGTAAACGAGACATTAAGAGATTCCCCATTCTTAATACTCGTTTAACTTAATGCTTTTCAAATTCCACAAAGAACAACCTCTAACATACTTTCACATTCAATCCATAATTCACACCAAATCATTTTCCACGCAAACCACACAAAACACAACTCAAGTTTCATCAGTATCAATTAAGAACACGTCAAAAACAAGGAACACAAATCGACACAATCCACCACTCAAACACACAAGTTTCATTTACTCAAAATCATACATAAATGAATTTAAATTCATTTTCCACGAAGCATTCATCAATATAACCAAAACCTAACTCAAAGATTTTACCCATAAAGCCTTAGATACATTTCCCCAAATCAATACTCTAACCCTAACAAAATTCTTTTCCACACAACTGCATATAAGGCCCTAAATGCAAACTAAAAGTTTGGAAGGAGCCCTTACCTTCACGTTAACTTTAACGTTCGATTAAGGTACCGCGAATAAATCGGGTAAATTTTCCGCTCGCAACGCCGCTTCCAAAGTTGGTCCATTAGCACCGTAGCACGGACGTGAGCAACCTTCCCTTGTATCACTTCTTGAAACGAAGCTTAGATCTAGGTGAAACAGAGAGGTTTGTGTTTGAATCCCTAATACCGTTTTTCTCCGTTTTCGAATCAAAGAGGAAGAGTGAAGTTGAGAAATCCTTGTCCTATCACCCAATATCAATTTTCGAACTCAAAGGAAGCAAGAACAACGAAAATGGATGAAGATGGAGGAAGGGGGAAAATGAACACGCGAGGCAAGGGAGGAAGAAGATGGAATTTTTCTATTTTCTTTCCTTTGGACTGACATATTAACCAAACCACTAACTGAATATCGGTTTGACTTCATCAAGAAAAACTTAAACCTTTTTTTTTTTATCTATCTTAAGTTGCGCCAACCATAGAGTAGTTTAGTTTCATACATCGTAGAAATGTTATGTTTTATGTTTATATTATTTTCACAATATATAAATAAATAAAAAATTAAAAAAAAAATCGACTTTTACTTTCAAGTCTTTTTGTCTAATGAAATGGGGGGAAATGGGGGAGATTGTTGGAACCAAGTTTGTTTTATACTTAGAGTTTAGATATTAACAAAATGTAATTTATAAAAACAATATATTTGACTTCACAGAGTATGAAAGAAGACTTTTACTTTTAAAGAAAATCTAAAAATAGGATTTTATTTAGATTTATAATTGAGAAAAATCTTTAACCAAGTTGAAAAGATTTATGTACAAAAAGATATGAATTTTTTACATATTTTATCAATATTTACACGAAGATATGAATTATTTACAAGAATATTTGGTCAATAATTTATCTACAAGATGATTTGGTCAAGATTTATCAATTGAAAGAGTTTCTGAACTCAATCTACACAAAATATGAACAGTATTGGTCTGAAGAAACAAACTCAATATGAACAAAATACAAATAAAATAAATCTGAAGAATTAAAAAAGTCAAAATGAATATACTACAAGAAAAAATACAGATTGCAGCAGTTAAAAAAATGGTATTCGATGGTTAAAACTACCGCAATTTGACATCTGCAATGGTTTTCCAATGGTCGTAGATTCGTGCGTCGCGAGGCTGATTTGTGACTGTTCCAAAAACTGCCGTTCCAACTTTCTGCATAATTCATGGCATTAATAAACTACCTCTAAACAAATTTACGACAATTCTATGTATGTTTTCTCAAATTTACGAAAATTCATGGCAGTTTGAACCGTCACAAACTTGTGTCATTGATTTGTTTTCATTAATTTTGATAGCTTATTAAATAATAATTAATCTTAAATTAAAATAAAAATTCTCATAAATATTACTCAAATAATTAAAATAATTATAATACAGAAATATATATATATATATATATATATATATATATATATATATATCATTTACAAATTAACCCCTAAATACCACCTTTCAACTCTCAATGATATTTATTATGGAGCTCCCTTTATTAGTATGTTGACATGACTAATTAAACTTTGCCTTATGGGAAGGAAAAATTAACTTAAAGGTTCACGAAGAAATCAAATTTTTTGAAGCTAAAAAAATAAAACACAGTTTTGGCTCTAAATATGATTCATCCAATAACTTTTTATAACAGGAGCATAATTTGGAAATTCATGAATTGAGGAAAAATATCAAGTTATACCGCTTCATAAAACTTGATTGGAACATACATACAAGAAAAAGTAGAAAAAATGCTAAGAAAATAAGACAATTTGAACACCAACTACTAATAACCTTAATGGCTTACCAGACAAGCATTGGTTCAACTTTTTTGTTCTTTTTAAAACTTCTTCCTAATGTTCAATGTTGTAAAATTGATCACCAAACATCCCTTTCTATGTAACACAAAAGTTTTATAATAGATAAAGTAAGCAACATTCACAATAATAAATTACAAGCCACACTTCACCACAATCCCAAAGATGTAATAAATAGAGCACAAAACTAGTCAATCGAATAATGAACAATAACAAATTCTCCCAACTTCAATAACAATTTCTAGCCGGGTGAAATTGTCGAATTTGGATACATTGAAAAATGGATACGAAAAATGGAAATAAATACCTTCTCCATAAGCCAATAGCAAAATGTTGGCACATATTGAACAAGATAGATGACATCGAACACATGTTGCAACAGAGTTGCGTTTCGGAAAATAAATCTCTAAGTCTGAATCGAGCTTCAAATAAAGATAGTTTCAAAGAACCAACCAACCAAAAATACACAATATCATTCAAGATAATAAATTGTAACCATCCAGAAAATGGTTCTTGTTTTGGGGTTACTTACAAACACGATTGTTATGTCATCGCCAAAGATGTGTTGTGTTGTGCTTTGGTTAGAGAGAGGGAAAACTGTGTCGTGTGACTCGTTATGGAGCACAATAGTTGCTTTTTTCTTCTTTACTATAGGGAATGCATAAATCAAAAATAATGTTCAAGGCACAAATGAAACATACTTCATATCAATAAAAAACTTAACAAAAATGTTAGACCTTAGTTCTCATTGCAAAATAACACCTCAAAACAACCACCAAACCAAAAACCCCAATGCATAACCACTTATCACCACATAAGTAGCAAATTTACAACTTTATTAAAAAAACACAACACCACATCCAAAATAAAAACAATAATAATATCATCATTCAAAAATATCCAAAAAAAATAGAAAACATATCTTAATAGAAAACTCTTGCGAAACTTTAAAATAAAAATTCAATTTCACTATATGATATCATACACTTGAATTCCAATTTTAAAATCAAATTTGATCAAGTTTTAGGGTTATTAACAAACCACATATTGTGTTACACCGTTGCAATAGTGTTGCTTTGCACCATCGCTAAAGATAAAGGGAGCAAGCAGCGTCGGCACTAGAGACAGAGGCGGGAATTAGCATCCACGTCGGAGACAGAGACAAGAAGCAGCGTCGACATGGGAATCATTGGTGAGAAGTTGTGCCATCAATGGAGACAAAGGTGGGAAACAATGTCGTCTCTAGAGAGAATGGTGGCAACATCGTCATTGGAATAGGGTTTGTTTTCATTTTTCATCTTTTAAATTTTGAGAGATTGATAGATAGAGATATTTGAGAGATTGATAGATAGAGATTGTCAAAAATTGATAGATAGAGATTTAGGGTGGTAGAGGTTGTCAAAAATTGTCGCGAGAACTGTGTAACGTTGGAGTGGAGACGTATATGAACAATATGAATATGATAAATTCGCAAATTCAATATCAAAATACTAATATAATCAATCTAGAAGAACTGCTCATATTGGATTCTAAAATAAATAATTGGCTAAAGAACATATTATTATAAAAATATCTTGTTTAGGATTATTTGTTATCAATAAGATCATTGTCAACCAATCTAGGAATTAAGATACAATTCAGAATTAAACAAAGCCTAAATTGAAGCCTTAATTTTATTTGTAAATAGATACTCAAAGCTGAAGAAGAAGAAGATCATTGAAAATCTAAAAAGACTAGAAAAATCAAGCTCAAAATTCCAAATTCATCTTATAATTCAAAGAGAGAAAACATGTTCTAATGAGAAATATTTTCGAAGTCTTCTTCTTAGAATGCAATAGTCATTGTTATAATAATTTTATTAGAAGCAACTACTCAAGCTCCAAACCTTTGTAATCAAGGGTTGTCAGATTGTGTGGACAAGACTTGGTTGGTAGAGATTAGGTGTGTGTGTTCCTCAAAAGTCTGGGATTGTTTGTCTGTTTAAGAAGATTAGCTTGCAGGGTCAGGTGTTTAGTAATTCAATTTGTTGAATTAGTGAATTAAATCCTTTTGAGTGAATGTATCCAAGTTAGTGGTGAACTAGGATAAATTACTTGTGTCACTTTATTCTTGCACTCCTTCATGTGTGATTTCTTCTAAGTAAATCATCAAGTCTGGACCAGTTTAATCAAATAATAAAATAGTTACCAACTTAGTCAAACACAATTAAACCCTCTTCTAATGTTTGCACTTTCACCGCCACAAATTATTAAAGAACACACCTTTCCTTGGACTAAACATCTTGTGTGGAAAATGTTATCCCTTTATTTTGTGTCCTCCAAACCTCAACTTTTTTTTAACAAGCATTTCTACACTTTAATTAAGCGTTGTGTCCTCCTCTTTGATTTGGTTTCTCAACATCCATTTCACCATGGGAATTTCTCTGTTAGGTATTTCTTCTATCGCTTCTTCATAAGCATGGTTCTCTTTATTGGACATTGAGAAGAAATATGCAATTGGCCTTGACATTTGTGACACATAACACTTTTGTTAGTCGATGTAAAAGTGAGATCAATATTAAATATGCAAATTAACCCAACAAAATTTTGAAATGTTCCTTTCGATGGATCCTTACGAATGGTCATGATTCAGGGATTATGTAATTACCTCTTATAGAGAAAAACCTTTACACACGAACATTGAAGAGAACCATAAACGGTGTACAAACAACAACATCTCTGCAGAACCAACACAAACAAATCTCGAATGAGAGCAACCTCAATTTTAGTGATAGCTGAGGAGTGAGACTGAAATTCAATGACTAGGGTTTTTGTTTATGATTACGTCACTTCAATTTTGTATAAGGGTTCTATTTATAGATCTTGATACTAACCTAGCGCTCGAAAGCTTATAGTGTTCCACATTTCACTTAATTCATGTTGGTGCATCATAAGATTGTCCACTGAATCAAATAAGTCTTACTTATTTACGCTTTTAACCTCTCATTAATCGGTTCTCGCATGTGTGATCTTGTTTGTTTCCTGCAACGTTGGTAATAATATTACATAATCTATCTCATATTATAAACAATGAGCGGTATCTAGCATCACGTCATTGCTACCCAAATGAAGAGAATGTCTTGTGATTTGAAATGACCTTTTTGTCATAATGATCTCATGCACAATTTACTATTTTGCCCTTATATATTTATTGAACACAAAGCATAGTTAGTAACAACAAATAAGATCAATATCTCATATTGATTTATTTTAGAACGATCATGCATTTAACAATAATACTCTAGCAAGGGGCCAACCAATATTACTCCTATTATGTAGGAGAGGAAAATCTTATCTAGTTCACTCATGTCCCTCTACCTGACCCGTTAAATGTCTACTTAACTTTATATCTGTCTTGTTATAGCCAACATTTGACGACAATGGAACGTTCAACTTCCCATGTAGGACTATAGTAGTTTAGGTCAATGTGTGACATAAACCATTATTACTATGAGAATAACTTATAACATTTACATAACACACTATGTAGAATTCTTATGGGGGGTCAATCTAGTACACATATACCTCAATATGAACCTTTGTTGTGACTTAATATCTCATATCAATAATACGTGAGATAAGGTTGTCAGTACACACATAATAGTCTCGATTGTATTATTGTTTCCCTTTAAAAATAATACTTCATTATATATATTTAAGAGTAAAATTCTATCTCACAACCGAGTTACCCACTCAATGTTTTATCATATCAAATTTTACCCATGGGCTTTATTACGTTGAAACAAATATAATAACTTAAATTTCCTCATATTAAAATAAATAGCATGATACAAGTCGTAAGTTCAAATTTATAACATTGGCCTCCAGGGCTTACACCAACAAAAGTACAAGGAGAGGGAGTGATAACTTTACCTTTGGTTTCTACTATGGCTTCCTTGGACGAACTACCTTAATTGGTCAATCAAGATCTATCCTTTGCTTGTCCCTCCAACTAAGGGAATTAAAAATGGTAGTACCTTTTGTTGCTTGACTTTTTCTTTTGAGTTGTTGTTCTACTTTGACGGTTTGATGCACTAATTCTTCCATTTCCACATAGTGATGTAGCTCTGTTATGTAACTTATGTCACATATTAGCCCATGAAGGAACCTAGCCATGGTTGCTTCATTATCTTCCTTCACATTGGCTCTTACTTTTTCAACCTTCATCTTCTTAAAGAATTCATCAACACTATTGGAACTTTAAGTGAGTCTCTGCATTTTAAAATCTATTGCATTTTGAAATCTATCGCATTTTGTCCCTTGCTTTATAAGCCCCACAAATGCCTTATTATCTTTTAGCTAACGCAATGTTAGCTTGTTTTTCACCTAAACATGTTTCTAAAGTACCATTAAACAATTGTTTGTATAATTCATCATTGTGTTGTGGAAGTATTCAATAATGTCAATTCTCCAATCATTGGATTTGATCAAATCAATGTTCATGACTTTGAATTCACATTCTTCAATAGTATTTTGACCCTTGATAATTTGATGAAATGGTTTTCTCAATAATTTATAACTAGAAGCATTTTGAGCCAATTCATTTGCTTGAAAATTTTCTATTCTAGGGATGTATTCCAATATTACTTCATTGAACAATGTCAACAATTTGTTAGTATGCACAAAGTATTTTAGCAAATTTCAACTCTCATATTTATAAGTTCTATTTAATTGGTTGATAAAAAATTGTGAATCTCCTTGAATTAAAATTTTACTAGGCTTTAAAGTGAGCAACAATTCAAGTCGTGCAATTATGGCTTTGTATTGTACTTCATTGTATGAACATCTCTTAGATAACTTAAACATAATCTTGGATGGATATCCTTGAGGTGACATAATCATCATTCCAATGCAACTTCCTTTACCATGGCATGATCCATCAAAGTAATGTTTCAAACGATTTACAACGATAAAATTTTGTTCGAATTAATCATTGTCATACTAAGTAATTAGCTCAAAACCTGCAATTACTTGGCTTTTCATCACTTTCAGCGGAACATATGTCAAAGAAAATTATATTAGAGCTAAATCGCATTTACCTTTCAGCGGAACATATGTTAAACAAAACTATGTTAGAGCTAAATCGCATTTACCTATTCTATTATGCAACATAGGTTTCAATAGCATGTGCTTTATTAAATATCACATTGAGAAGTTAGAATTACTTCGAATGGCATTTTATATAACATTTCAATTAAGTACATGAATAATACATAGCTAAACAAAGCTTCTAAATAGCACTAAATCTGATTGCAACGTATACTAAATACCTATTTAACTAGTAAATGGCTCTTTGATTGGCATCAATATATTCTTTAGCTAGAAAACTACTTAGAGTCCATTCGAGGAAGAGACGCATAATTTTAAAGTATCGACGTTGTGACGGCCACAAATAATGAACAAATAACGTGAGGGTTTTTTAACTTCTACAACGTTGTGATTTTGTGAGGGCTTAGGCAGCCACAAAATCCAACTGAAATTATAGTCATTCGTGAGGGCTTTTTCGGCCATAAATAATGAACAATTTGAATTATAGTATTTGTGAGGGTTTTTCGTCCAGTAATTTGTGAGGGTTTTTTTCGGCCACAAATTATTTGTAAAGTTGGCCACAAAATAAGTGTTTTCTTGTAGTGCACAACCTTGATCTACTTCTGTTATGTTGGATACAAAATGTGTTTCAAAAAATACCTTAGATTTCTTCTTTTGGCTCATTTTCTTTTTAGATTCATCAACTTCTGATTTGCATTAACCTAGTTTATCCCATATTCTTTCTACATTGAGAACTCCAACTTGTACTCCTTTCAAAGCATTTTCATCAACTCCAATTTATACACAATGTCCTTCTTCATTCCAAAGTATCATAGATTGGTGTACAATTTTTGGAACATCACCTACTGCGTGGATGCATTCACATCACTGCACCAAAAATAGGATTTTACAGCGCTTTTTTTAATTCATTTACAGCGCTTTTTCAAAAAAAAAAAAAACGCTGTGGAACCGAGCACTGTAAAAGATACGACAACGCTTTTAAAAAAACGCTATAAATCATGTAAATATAATGCGCGCTTGTTATGCACATTTTACAGCGCTTTTTTAAAAAAGTGTTGTAAAATGCGCACATAATATGCATTATTATGCACATTTTACAGCGCTTATTTGAACAAGCGCAGTAAAATGTGCATATAAAATTCATATACTAGGTGTGCCTTTTACAACGTTTTTTTCAACAAGCAATGTAAAATGTAGACCCATAATTCACATACTGGGTGCACCTTTTACAGTGCTTTTTTCAACAAGCGCTGTAAAATGTAGACCCATAATTCATATACTGGGTGCACCTTTTACAACGCTTTTTTCAACAAGCGCTGTAAAATATAGACCCATAATTCATATACTGGGTGTGCTTTATACAGCGCTTTTTTTAAAAAGCGTTGTAAAATGTAGACCCATAATTCATATACTGGGTGTGCCTTTTACAGCGCTTTTTTTAAAAAGCGTTGTAAAATGTCCACCCAATGCACATTTTACAGCGCTTTTTCAAAAAAGCACTATAAAATGTGTTTTTTTTTTTAAACGTTGTAAATTAAATTTTTGAAAAGCGCTTTTTATGACATTTTTTTAGAAAGCGCTGTCTTTTATCTTTTTATCCAAAATTATTTTGATCCAGTTCACACAACACAACCACAATCAGTTCACCCAACACAACCATAATCAGTTCACACAATACAACATGACATATTCAAATACCATAAGCAGATCACATAATCAGATACATATATATAACCCTGTGACTCTGTAATTTACAACCTAATTAACTACATTCAAATACATATATATAACCTAATTTACAACCTAATTAACTACATATGCATTGAACCTAATTTACAACCTAATTAACTACATATTCATATGCATGTTCATATATTGTCCTATGATCATATATATATAATAACTAAAAAAATATACAGAATATGCACTAGCTAATAACATATCTACAATGTGTTTCTTTACATTTTCTGGATCGAGTTTGCACATCGACATCTTATGCGGAGACAAGAATGAGTATTTATTTGACAATTTCCTCGTGCACACGACCTTCTCATACAAAAACCTTCAATGAAAATTTTAAACTAGATTAATTACCAATACATTTAATTAATTACCAATAAATGTAATTAAAAGTATTTTTTAGGTTATGTACAAGCTCATTACAGTAGCACTAAGCTCCTTATGTTTGAGATGTTCGTAAATGTGCTCCTTTTCGAGAAATTCATCATACTCATCTCTGAATATATCTTTATTCATGGGTACAATGCGCGAATCGTTGTTGCTGCCCATGTTCCTTTTTACTTGGATGTCAAGACACGCCACGTATTTACCAAGGCATGGCTAACTTATTTTAGGAGGAGCAGCAGCAATGACCGATTTTCCCCGATCTAGTTTTCTTGCTGCAACTTTGGCAGCTTTATTACCAGGTAGCCTTTGTGATTTGGCAGCTCTATTAACCTCCAATTTTTGTGGTTTCTGCCTTTTTTTAGCTGTACGGGTGGTTTATTTAATTGGATCTACAAATGTTAGGTTAAATGTTAGTTTATTGAACCTAAAAAAATGACAAACCTTAAGCAATAAACGTGACAAACCTTTTCGGGAGATGTAACTGATTCATTTCTGGGAATCGTTTTATCATTCCCTTTAGGCTTAATTTTCAGCATCTAAATATAAATGTGAAATTAAAGTTAGGAGCGGAAAAAATCAGCAATTAAATATATATATCAATTAAACATACATTTCAATTAATTAAATATACCTTATCGAGGGCAACAAGGTTTGTGGGCCATGCCACGTAACTACCAATAGCGTCGCCCAATAACTGCACATCTCCATCGTTGTCCGGTATCGACAACGGTGCAGTTGGTTCGAAAGCAACAACATGCGATACTTTGACATGGCCCGCAGGGATCGGAGTATTGTGCAATACTTCTCCCAAAGTATTGTACAATTTTCCTTTTCCCACCTTCCGATGAGTAGGCGAGGACAAGTATTGGACACATGGAGTGACACCCTAAATCAATAGTTAAAACATAAGTACGGTTAGTATATAAGTTTGTTTAATACATAAATAATTACATAAGCAAGTAAGTAATTAATTACCTCGGGAATACTTTTGAGGCAACCCGCGGTTTCACTCTCCATTTGTATTTCATGTTGGAGCTGATCCGGGAGTTTCTTGTCTTTGTTTGTATTCACCAATTGTGCCACTTGCTTTGTAAGTATTATGAGCTTCTCTAATACTTCCTCGTTGGAAGGTTTTTGGCGCTTCTCTTGAGGAAAAAAGCTTTTGGCAGTTACTCCAAATCCTTTCCCCCTAACCCGACCGGAATACTCAGGGACATTAAACACTTTACCAAGAATGTCCCTGCAAGTATCCTTGTTGCCCTCCTGATTTTCAGAACTTTGTTCGATAATCTCCTAAAATACATGTAACATTAAAAAGATAAGTTCAATAGCATTTTTAAAATACAATATTAAAAAGTATTCAAGTGATAAATACAATATTAAAAAATATTAAAGTGATAATATACTTACGCAAAGTTCTACTACTTTTTTGACATTTTCATTATCAACCACTGTGTCTTTATTAACACGCGCTTCCTTCCATAATATATGACGACGCAATGGTTGATCGACTTGGGTGTCTTTTCGCTATTCATTAAGATCATAAACAAAATAATACAAATTAGTTACACACTATAGTTTATAATACAAATAACTTCATTATATAAAAGTGATGTTTAATTACTTACCAGTTGTTGATCAAGGCATGCATATCCCATACGTGATTTTTTGTATGGATGGGTTGGATTGCTTGCCCGTTCGCGATTTGCCTTACTAATATTCTATATAAAAAATAGCAATTGTGTACAAATTTAAAATACGCTACAAATATGAATAATAAAACACAAATGCTAATAAATTAATCACTTACGACAAATGCACTGTCAGAACGTTTCGAAACAAATGCACTCTGTTCATCGTTTCATATATAATGTTTATATATTTTTGGAGCTTTAGCATTTGTGTTTCCTTCTCTATCTTTTAGATAGAAATTTGAGAGATGAGATCTAAATCCCCGATGGATCTTCCCAGCAACTCTCAAAACATAACTCTTTTGTCCCTCATCAAGAACAAAAATAGTCTGCAATGAAAAAAATTATAAGTGAAGTATTTCAATGAAAAAAAATATAAATGACAATAGAGTGATTATATAATGTTTTTTTAAAGCCTTTTACAGTGATTGTTCAAATAAGCATTGTAAAAGGTCTCTTTATTTTATTTTTAAAAGAGTCTTTTACAGCGCTTATTTGAACAAGCGTTGTAATAGACCTCCTTGTTTTATTATGTTATATGAATGTTATTTTTAAAGACTTTTACAGCGCTTTTATAAATGAGCGTTGTAAAAGGCCTTATTGTTTTGTTATGTTATTTTTGTGTTTTGTTACGTTACTTTTTAAATAAGCTCAACATGCAAAACCCACATAGTAGTAACTGGTCACCACCAAAATCTCTTTCTCTTCACCAAACTCTTCTCCTTTTATGCATCTTCTTCACAAACATCAAAGCTTACTCTCTCACAATTCAATCTCCACCTCAACACCCTTTTTATCTCTTTACATTCCCTTTCCTTCTTTAATCGTGTGCAAATTCGTCGATAAGTTGTTCGAAACTTGGTCTTCAGGTTCATTGCCATGTTGCGAAAAATGGGTTTGAGTCTGATGATTTTGTTAACAATGTTTTTTTGGGGATTCCCATGATGCGTACATGGTGTTTGAAGAAAATCCTGTTAGAGAAAGTCATGTTAGGTGTCTGATGAATATTATTTTTAAAGCCTTTTACAACGCTTTTTAAAATAAGCGATGTAAAATGTCTCATTTTTTTGTAAATTTATATGAATGTTATTTCTACAGTGCTTGTTTACAGCGCTTCTTCAGATAAGCGATGTAAAATGTATCTTTATTTTATTTTTAAAAGGGTCTTTTACAGCGTTTTTTAAAATAAGCGTTGTAAAATGTCTCTTTATTTTATTTTTAAAAGGGTCTTTTAAAATGCTTTTTAAAATAAGTGTTGTAAAATGTCTCTTTATTATATTTTTAAAATGGTCTTTTACAGCACTTTTTAAAATAAGTGTTGTAAAATGCATCAATATGTTATTTTTGTGTTTGGTTTATTTGGGTTCAATATTGAATGACATTAAAAACATTGTTATCATTGTTTATTGGATTAAAAACATGTTATCACAATACTTTAGGAGATGATAAATTATTAGAAATGAGAACTTCTGAATAATCTATGCACTGTGCAAAAGAGAATCTCTCTGTTCAGATCAGTTCGGTTCTTGTAAATTACTAATTTATATTCAGTTCAGTTCATGTAAATCAAGCTAAATATAAAACACTCATTGTTACATGAACTTAGTATAAAACACTCAAATCAAGCTAAATATAAGCAGAAAATAAATTAATCAGAAAATAAATTAATCAGAAAATAAATTAATCATAACTTAATATAAAACACTCAATTCAAATTACATGCATATTTATCACAATAATTTAGATTACATGCATGGCTTATATAAAACAATTAAACATGTACATTAAGATGCCCTTCTTCTTTTGCTGGTGGGTTTCACTTTTGTATGTCCATTTACAATACGAAACGATGCTAAAGGAGCTTTACCTTCCTCTAATTTTCCATTGAATGCATTTCTCCACCCACGATACTGATGACTATAAGGTAAAAATCTACGATGTCCAAGAAACACATTCTTCTTACAATGTTTCAACCGCATCCAATGTGTACTCTCTTCACATATAGGACATGCACACTGACCTTTAATGCTATATCCTGATAAATTACCATATGCTGGAAAATCATTAATTGTGTCGAACAACATAGCCCTCAAATTGAAACATTCTTTCTTATACCCGTCATAAACTTCCACACCTATCTCCCACATACGTTTTAAATCTTCGATTAAAGGAGTCAAGTATACATCGATATTATTCCCCGGTTGTGTAAGACCCGTAATTTAAAATCCTAAGTTCTACAATTTTAGGGTATTTTGTGTTAAATTGCTTAGGCTTTTAACCCAGTTTTCGGCATCTAGGTCGAAAATATACTTTTGGAAATTGGATTAAAATTATTTGTCGAAGAATAATTTATTTGGGTTTCGAAGAATTTAATTATGGGCAGTTTTGTTCAAAATATATCGGGTTGCTAAAAATTGTACCGGACAATTGAGTTGCGACGTGAGTAGATATTTTTATTAAACTAGACTAAGAGGGGAATGAAATGATGGGGGTAAGAGTTGCTAGATAATTGTTGGTTTTGTTTTAATTATATTATATTAGTATATATATATATATATATATATATATATATATATATATATATATATATATGTTTGTGTGGAGGGAAAAAGAAAGGAGATAGAAAGGAAAAAGAGGATAGAAAGAAAAGGATATAAAGAAATAGAAAGGAAGGAAAAAGGAAGAAAGGAAAACTGAAAGAAAACAGAAAACATTCTTCCTCCTTCTTCCTCTGTCGCGTGAAAATCCCTTATCCCTCTTTCCTCCATTTTCGTTTTTCGCAGCTTCCTTTTGTTCAAAAATAGAGACC
The DNA here is from genome assembly GCA_037974875.1 of Cicer bijugum. NCBI lineage: Eukaryota > Viridiplantae > Streptophyta > Magnoliopsida > Fabales > Fabaceae > Cicer > Cicer bijugum. Next base: position 1,987,272 of record JBBPBT010000229.1, read on the forward strand.
CAAGAGCTTCCTTTTCCTCTGTCTTGTGAAAATCCCTTCTTCCTCTACTGCTATCTGATGTGTATTCGAATACAGCAAGCTATATTCGAATACAAACATGTTGTTTTGCCACTGACTTACTGTGTAGTCGAATACAGACATGTTGTTTTGCTGCTGAATGCTGAAATAGCCTTGTATTCGAATACAAAGATGCTGTAGTCGAATACAACAATGATGTTTTGTTAAAAACTTCATTTTTCAACTTTGTTTATGCATGTTTGGCATATAGAAACCCTTTTAACGTGTATGCTAAGTTGAAATGTTATTTTGTGCATTTAAAAACTTAAATGTTATGTGTTAACTATTAATTTCGGTTGGTAACCCTTTACAACTGTTGTGGAAATCTGGGCTTTGCCTTCAGATGAGAGCCAGAATGATCCTACCGGTTCGTACCCTACGGATGGGAATGTAGATGGGAATGCTTGATTGGAGCTACGTTAGGAGGATCTCACGGGGCGCGTGGAGATCACTCATGGTGTTTAGTTGTTTTGTAAAATGATCAGACTAGGTTGACACAGAGGGAACAAACGTCTTTCTTTTGGGTTGCTTTTATTTTTAAACTGGAAGATTGTACCACTTTTGTTATGTAAATATTTTGAATTCATATATTGAGAACTTTTTCCGCTGCTTGTAAATTATAATGACTTAATTATTTATCCAAAGGTTTTACCTTATTTATTTCTCTGTTTGATTTTGATTTCTTTTGAAAAAAAAAAAATACACCCTCGTTTGAAAAACGGGGTGTTACATTGTGGTATCAGAGCTTTTGTTTGGTTTTCTTTGGGGGCTGTGGAACCTTTAGTTCTAGATTGTGGGTTAGGAGCTGTTGTCTGATCATGTGTCGGGTTAGGTGGTTTGAGTAGTCAAGTTCAGAATAATTATTATGTACTGATGTGGTCGGAAGTTATTTTTGGAATTATTGAAGTAGTGTTAAGACCCCTACTTGATGATGGTTTTATAGGAAAACCATGCCGCCAAGGAGGAATGACGTTCCGAGAGCCAATGCCAATAGGGATGATCGAATGGCGGAGGCTATGAATAACATGGCTGCTTTTGTTGCTGCATAGACTGCTGCTAAGACTCAATGTGATCTCGAAAAGATGGAAAGAAAGATCCATGCTGCAGAGTCAAGAGGATTAAAAGACTTTCTTCGTTACAATCCTCCCAAGTTTGAGGGGGATGAGAATTCAGAGAAAGCTGATCAATGGATCCAAGAAGTGGAGAAAATGTTCGAAATGATTAACTGTCAGGCGCGAGTAAGGGTCAACTATGCCACTTATATGCTACTAGGAGATGCTGAGTACTGGTGGAGGAGTACAAGGTTGTTGATGAGATCAGCTCACGAGGAGGTGAACTAGGAATCTTTCAAAAGGAAGTTTTTAGACAAATACTTCCCGTGAGTACCAGGACTAGACTGGGTGATGATTTCCTGAAACTGCATCAGGGGAACATGACTGTGGGCGAATATGCTGCTAAGTTTGAATCACTATCAAGGCATTTCAGATTTTTCCGTGCAGAGATTCACGAGCCATTCTTGTGTCATAGTTTCCAAGACGGACTAAAGTATGAGATTCAAGACTCTGTCTTACCCTTGGGAATTCAACGTTTCCAAGTTCTTGTGGAAAAATGTAGAGAAGTTGAGGATATGAAGAATAAGAGAACTAGCCGAGGAGGGAATTTTAATTCAGGAGGGCCTAGTCGGGTGAAGTATCAAAACAAGGGAAAACAAGTTGCTAAACCCTATAATCGACCACATGATAACAACGGGGGACATAATAACCCAGGGAACCAAGACTTTGGGAGACAAGTGCGACAAGGGATATGATGTTTCCGATGTGGAGAAGATGGACATTATGCTTATGCTTGTACCTTTAACAGTCCTACTTGCTACAATCGCCATAAACCAGGGCACTTTGCAAAGAATTGCAAGGCTCCGAAGGTGGAACCAATGGTGAATGTAGCTAGGATTACACTTCCTACTGCTAGAGGACATGTTTATTGCGTCGGCGCTGAAGTTGGAAATTCATCTAGCAATCTAATTCAATATGACTGTGCGATTACAGGTAACCCCCTAACTACACCTTCTGATTCGGGGGCAACCCATTCCTTCATTACTATGGATTATGTGAATCGTTGGAAGTTATCTACGTCATCACTACCCTTTTGATTTGGTTCTTTTTACGCCTGCTAAGACTTTGACTGAAAATATTGCATGTTTACATTGCCAAGTAATTGTCCATAATAGAGATTTCTCGATTAATTTGATTTGTTTACCTCTACAATAACCCAAGATCATTCTTGGTATGGAATGGAAGTCCTATCGTTAGGTAATGATATATTGTACTCAATGTGTCGGTGTCATACTTAGTTTAGGTTTGGTACTAGATGGATGTTCCGTACAAGGTGGAACATCAGCGACCTGCTGGGGTGTTACAACCTTTAGATATATCTGAGTGGAAATGGGACAGCATTTCCATGGATTTTATATCTGGATTGCCAAAAACTAGGAGAAAATGAAGACTTCACAGGATCGTCAAAAGTGTTATGCGGACAAGCGTTGCGGACATTTAGAATTCGAACATGGTGACCATGTATTTCTGAGAGTCACACCTACTACTGGAGTTGGTATTGCATTGAAATCGAAGAAGTTGACTCTGAAATTCATTGGACCATATCAGATTTCGGCACGAATTGGGCTTGTTGCTTGTCGGATTGCATTGTCTCCGATGCTGTCCAATATCCATGATGTGTTTCATGTGTCGCAATTGAGGAAATAGCTTGCAGAACCATTTCATGTGATAAAACCAGACACAATCCAGCTATAGGATAACTTGTCGTTCGAAGTACCACCTGTGAGAATTGATGATAGAAAGATTAAGCGATTGAGGACCAAGGATGTTTCGTTGTTCAAAGTGATTTGGAACCCAATTACTGGGGACGCGACCTAGGGGACGGGAGAGCAAAATGAGAGAACAACACCAGAGTTATTAATCGACGCGTAGTTTCGAGGACGAAACTAATTTTAGGGGGGTAGTAATGTGAGACCCGTAATTTTAAATCCTAAGTTCTACAATTTTATTGTATTTTGTGTTAAATTGCTTAGGCTTTTAACCCAGTTTTCGGCATCTAGGTCGAAAATATACATTTGGAAATTGGATTAAAATTATTTGTCGAAGAATAATTTATTTGGGTTTCGAAGAATTTAATTCTGGGTGGTTTTGTTTAAAATATCTCGGGTTACTAAAAATTGTACCGGACAATTAAGTTGCGACGAGAGTAGATATTTTTATTAAACTAGACTAAGAGGGGAATGAAATGATGGGGGTAAGATTTGCTAGATAATTGTTGGTTTTGTTTTAATTATATTATATTAGTATATATATATATATGTTTGTGTGGATGGAAAAAGAAAGGAGATAGAAAGGAAAAAGAGGATAGAAAGAAAAGGATATAAAGAAATAGAAAGGAATGAAAAAGGAAGAAAGGAAAACTGAAAGAAAACAGAAAACATTCTTCCACCTTCTTACTCTGTCGCGTGAAAATCCCTTCTCCCTCCTTCCTCCATTTTCGTTTTTCACAGCTTCCTTTTGTTCAAAAATAGAGACCCAAGGCTTGGTGGGTGATAGGACAAGAGTTTCTCAACTTTACTCTTCCTCTTTGATTTGAAAACGAAGAAAAATGGTGTTAGGGATTTCAAAACCGTCAAACACAAACCTCCCCGTTTCAACTAGATCCAAGCTTCGTTTCCCGAAGAGATAGAATAGAAATTTGCTCACTACCATGCTACGGTGCTAGGGGACCAACTTTGGACGCGACGCTGCGAGTGGAGATTTTACCGGATTTACTCGTGGTACCGTAATAGAGACCCTTTCAAAAATGCTGAATTTTGCTGTTTTTCTGCTGCTGCCTGATGTGTATTCGAATACAGCAAGCTGTATTCGAATACAAACATGTTGTTTTGCCACTGACTTACTGTGTAGTCGAATACAGACTATTGTAGTCGAATACAGACATGCTGTTTTGCTGCTGAATGCTGAAATAGCCTTTGATTCGAATACAAAGATGCTGTAGTCGAATACAACAATGCTGTTTTGTTAAAAACTTCATTTTTCAACTTTGTATATACATGTTTGGCATATAGAAACCCTTTTAAGGTGTATGCTAAGTTGAAATGTTATTTTGTGCATTTAAAAACTTAAATATTATGTGTTAACTGTTAATTTCAGTTGGTGACCCTTTACAACTGTTGTGGAAATCTGGGCTTTGCCCCCAGATGAGAGCCAGGATGATCCTACCGGTTCATACCCTACGGATGGGAATGTAGATGGGAATGCTTGATTGGACCTATGTTAGGAGGATCTCACGTGGCGCGTGGAGATCACTCATGGTATTTAGTTGTTTTGTAAAATGATCAGACTAGGTTGACACAGAGGGAACAAACGTCTTTCTTTTGTGTTGCTTTTATTTTTAAACTGCAAGACTGTACCACTTTTGTTATGTAAAGTTTTGAATTCGTATTTTGAGAACTTTTTCCGCTGCTTGTAAATTATAATGACTTAATTATTTATCCAAAGGTTTTACCTTATTTATTTCTCTGTTTGATTTTGATTTCTTTTGAAAAAAAATACACCCTCGCTTTGAAAAACGAGGTGTTACATTGTGGTATCAGAGCTATGGTTTGGTTTTCTTTGGGGGTTGTGGAACCTTTAGTTCTAGATTGTGGGTTAGGAGTTGTTGTCTGATCATGTGTCGGGTTAGGTGGTTTGAGTAGTCAAGTTCAGAATAATTATTATGTACTAATGTGGTCGGAAGTTATTTTTGGAATTATTGAAGTAGTGTTAAGACCCTACTTGATGATTGTTTTATAGGAAAACCATGCCGCCAAGGAGGAATGACGTTCCGAGAGCCAATGCCAATAGGGATGATCGAATGGCTGAGGCTATGAATAACATGGCTGCTTCTGTTGCTGCATAGACAGCTGCTAAGACTCATCGTGATCTCGAAAAGATGGAAAGAGAGATCCGTGCTGTAGAGTCAAGAGGATTAAAAGACTTTCGTCGTTACAATCCTCCCAAGTTAGAGGGGTTTGAGAATTCAGAGAAAGCTGATAAATGGATCCAAGAAGTGGAGAAAATCTTCGAAATGATTAACTGTCAGGCGGGAGTAAGGGTTAACTATGCCACTTATATGCTACTAGGAGATGTTGAGTACTGGTGGAGGAGTACAAGGTTGTTGATGAGATCAGCTCACGAGGAGGTGAACTGGGAATCTTTCAAAAGGAATTTTTAGACAAATACTTCCCGATGAGTACCAGGACTAGACTGGGTGATGATTTCCTGAAACTGCATCAGGGGAACATGACCGTGGGCGAATATGCTGCTAAGTTTGAATCATTATCAAGGTATTTCAGATTTTTCCGTGAAGAGATTGACGAGCCAGTCTTGTGTCATCGTTTCCAAGACGGACTAAATTATGAGATTCAAGACTCTGTCTTACCCTTGGGAATTCAACGTTTCCAAGTTCTTGTGGAAAAATGTAGAGAAGCTGGGGATATGAAGAATAAGAGAACTAGCCGAGGAGGGAATTTTAACTCAGGAGGGCCTAGTCCGGTGAAGTATCAAAACAAGGGAAAACAAGTTGCTAAACCCTATAATCGACCACATGATAACAACGGGGGACAGAATAACCCAGGGAACCAAGACTTTGGGAGACAAGTGCGACAAGGGATATGATGTTTCCGATGTGGAGAAGAGGGACATTATGCTTATGCTTGTACCTTTAACAGTCCTACTTGCTACAATTGCCATAAACCAAGGCACTTTGCAAAGAATTGCAAGGCTCCGAAGGTGGAACCAATGGTGAATGTAGCTAGGATTACTCTTCATACTGCTAGAGGACATGTTTATTGCGTCGGCGCTGAAGTTGGAAATTCATCTAGCAATCTTATTCAATATGATTGTGCGATTACAGGTAACCCCCTAACTACACCTTCTGATTCGGGGGCAACCCATTCCTTCATTACTATGGATTATGTGAATCGTTGGAAGTTATCTGCGTCGTCACTACCCTTTTGATTTGGTTCTTTTTACGCCTGCTAAGACTTTGACTGAAAATATTGCATGTTTACAATGCAAAGTAATTGTTCATAATAGAGATTTCTCGATTAATTTGATTTGTTTACCTCTACAATCACCCAAGATCATTCTTGGTATGTAATGGAAGTCCTATCGTTAGGTAATGATATATTGTACTCAATGTGTCGGTGTCATACTTAGTTTAGGTTTGGTACTAGATGGATGTTCCGTACAATGTGGAACATCAGCGACCTGCTGGGGTGTTACAAACTTTAGATATATCTGAGTGGAAGTGGGACAACATTTCCTTGGATTTTATAACTAGATTGCCAAAAACAAGGAGAAAATGAAGACTTCACAGGATCGTCAAAAGAGTTATGCGGACAAGCGTCGCGGACTTTTAGAATTCGAACAGGGTGACCATGTATTTCTGAGAGTCACACCTACTACTGGAGTTGGTATTGCATTGAAATCGAAGAAGTTGACTCTGAAATTCATTGGACCATATCAGATTTCAGCACGAATTGGGCCTGTTGCTTGTCGGATTGCATTGCCTCCGATGCTGTCCAATATCCATGATGTGTTTCATGTGTCGCAATTGAGGAAATAGCTTGCAGATCCATCTCTTGTGATCGAACCAGACACAATCCAGCTAAAGGATAACTTGTCGTTCAAAGCACCACCTGTGAGAATTGATGATAGAAAGATTAAGCGATTGAGGACCAAGGATGTTTCGTTGGTCAAAGTGATTTGGAACCCAATTACTGGGGACGCGACTTGGGGGACGGGATAGCAAGATGAGAGAACAACACCAGAGTTATTTATCGACGCGTAGTTTCGAGGACGAAACTAATTTTAGGGGGGTAGTAATGTAAGACCCGTAATTTTAAATCCTAAGTTCTACAATTTTAATGTATTTTGTGTTAAATTGCTTAGGCTTTTAACCCAGTTTTCGGCATCTAGGTCGAAAATATACTTTTGGAAATTGGATTAAAATTATTTGTCGAAGAATAATTTATTTGGGTTTCGAAGAATTTAATTCTGGGCGGTTTTGTTTAAAATATCTCGGGTTGCTAAAAATTGTACCGGACAATTGAGTTGCGACGAGAGTAGATATTTTTATTAAACTAACTAAGAGGGGAATGAAATGATGGGGGTAAGAGTTGCTAGATAATTGTTGGTTTTGTTTTAATATAATTATATTAGTATATATATATATATGTATGTTTGTGTGGAGGGAAAAAGAAAGGAGATAGAAAGGAAAAAGAGGATAAAAAGAAAAGGATAAAGAAATAGAAAGGAAGGAAAAAGGAAGAAAGAAAAAGTGAAAGAAAACAGAAAACATTCTTCCTCTTTTTTCCTCTGTCGCGTGAAAATCCCTTCTCCCTCCTTCCTTCATTTTCGTTTTTCGCAGCTTCCTTTTGTTCAAAAATAGAGACCCAAGGCTTGGTGGGTGATAGGACAAGAGTTTCTCAACTTCACTCTTCCTCTTTGATTTGAAAACGAAGAAAAACGGTGTTATGGATTTCAAAACCGTCAAACACAAACCTCCGCGTTTCAACTAGATCAAAGCTTCGTTTCGCGAAGAGATAGAAGAGAAAGTTGCTCACTACCACGCTACGGTGCTAGGGGACCAACTTTGGACGCGACGCTGCGAGTGGAGATTTTACCAGATTTACTCGCAGTACCGTAATCGTACGTTAAAGCTAACGTGAAGGTAAGGGCTCCTTCCAAACTTTTAGTTTGCATTTAGGGACTTACTTGTGGTTGTGTGGAAAAGAATTTGGTTAGGGTTAAAGTAATATTTTGTGGAGAATGAATTTTAAACTCATTTATGTATGATTTCGAGTATATGAAACTTGTTGTGTTTGGGTGATGGATTGTGTTGATTTGTGTCGTCGTATTCGGCGTGGCATACTTGATGTTTGTTGATTGACGTGTTTTGGTGTGAATTATGGATTGAATGTGAAAGTATGTTTGTGTTTATTTTGTTTGGAGTTTGAAAACCATTAAGTGAAACGAGTATTAAGAATGGGGAATCTCTTAACGTCTCGTTTACTTAATGTGAGTTTGTGAAAATCGTTTAAGTTAAATGAGTATTAAGAATGGGGAATCTCTTAATGACTTATTTATTTAATGTTGTCGTGAACATCGTTTAAGTTAAATGAGTATTAAGAATGGGGAATCTCTTAAGGACAAACTACTCTATTTGGATTTTTTTTCATTCTTCACTGCAAACTCAACAAACTCCTTCACTCCAATTTCATACTCTTTTGACAATCGATTGACAGACATCCATTTCCTAACCATATTATACGACCTATATAAATGCAGTTACAAAAATAATAAGCTTTCAAAACATATCAACAAGTTTAAAAAAGAAACCAATATCAACTAACAATTTCAAAACAAAATAGATCATGTGGTATGAGTTTTTGACTAGTAGAAGATATTTAATATATATATAACAATTTTTAGTTTTCAATTATTAAAAAACTAAAGATTTTTTGACAAAAATAAATTAAAAAATACCTGAGACAACGTAGATGGCCGCACAATACGTAGAGGATATGAGGGTTCCCAGAGTAGAGGTGATGAGGGTTCGTAAATTAGTTTTAAAAGTAAATGATATTTATTTGAAAGATGTATTTTACCGTGCTTGTACAAAAAGCGTTGTAATAGGTAGTTAAATTGAATGAAAGCGCATGTATTTTACAGCGCTTGTGAAAAAAGCGTTGTAATAGGTAGTTCAATTATTTGAAAGCGCATGTATTTTACAGCGCTTGTGAAAAAAGAACTGTAATAGGTAGTTCAATTATTTGAAAGCGCATGTATTTTACATCGCTTGTGAAAAAAGCGCTGTAAAATAATACACGAAAGCGCTTCATTTTACAGCGCTTATGTGAAAAGCACTGTAAAAGCCTTATAACATTATGCGCAAACGTTATATGACCATACAACAACGCTTGTCAAAAAAGCGCTGTAAAAGACTCCGTTATTTTTAAAATATATTTACAACAGTGTTTGTGTTTAGCAAGCGTTGTAAAAGGAGCGTTGTTAAATGTCATTTTTGGCGTAGTGCATCCTAATAAAAGATTGTAATTCCCTTTAGAAGGAACTATTATTCCTCTCTGAACACTCAAAAGCTTTGTTGGCATCTTTTTCAAACACTCAACTACATCTTGGGCATAACATGGCCTCCTGATTTGAGTTTCACTTCTTCTATAGGACATATTGTCATGGAGGAAACAACCTCAAATTGTTCAATTATCGTATCAACATCATTCCTTTCTTCGATAGTGGTAGAGCCCACCATACATATATTTGTATCATATTCCTTATAATTTATCAATGCTTGAAACAGGTCTTCATCAACTTTCATAGCAAGTTTAGGATTGTTTTCAAATACTAATTGACCCTCTTCTATTGCCTTTTGAATGGTGTCCCTGAAACAAATACAAGAATTAATGTTATGTCCAAATGTATTATGAGCGTTATAATAATTGTTGAACTTTTAATATTTGTTGAACTTTTAAAAGAAAATTGAATATTTGATATATTTTTTTAATGACAAAAGCATATGTCCTCTTACTTGAACTTGGAGAATCCTTTGAATTAAGAGTTTTAAAGCTTTAACACTTAATTGTAAGGCATAACATGTATCAATTATTTGAGATTAAGACTTTGATAACTAGAATGGTTTGAATAATCTATTTTGAATCCCTATTGATCTATTAAAGCTACATAATGATTCTTTTCTTTTCGTGGAAAATGCTTTTGTCTTTTTAAATTTTCATTTTCAAGATTCAATTTTTCAATTTGTCTTGCCATGTTAGCCAACGGAGACATATCTCCCATATGCTGGCTTACCATCTTTTTTTCAAAAAACATAATTTAGGCCAACATGGACCATTTGAACTAATTCTTATATAGAAATTATTGGCATGCATATGGCTTTCACCAGATAGAATCTAATGATATAATAGTCAATGGACTCTTTATCCTTTTGTCTAATATTTGCTAAATCTATGTCATTAACTTTATTCTCTCCTCTAAAAAATTGTTCATCAAAAATCGTTTCTAGATGTCCCCTGTTTGGGACTGAATTGGGGGGCAATGTGGTGAACCAAGTGAACGCATATCTAGTTAAAGAACTTGGGAAATATTAACTTTTTAAATATTTATTGCTAGCCAAATCTCCACACACACAATTTGATATCTATTAACATGTTCTATAGTAGACTCATCAAAATATGGTCTATTCGCATATCCTACATTGAAACCGTGTCTATTGAGAACCCTTTCTACTACACTCTCCACATTATGCTCCCATCATTTTGTGTTATCTAGTACAGTACATCATTTGCATTTCGGCTAACCATTGTTGTATTTCTAGGGTTTACTCAAATTGGCTTATTTAATGGTATTGCTTGAGGAATTTCATTATTGATTAATCCGTTGTTAATTTCGCCCTCATTCAGAGCCGCAAAAACATATGCAATGTGACTAATCGTCCTAATTAAGGCTTGATGGATTGTATTAGTGTTTTTTATAATCGAATTAAACACAATGGCAATCTGATGAGTAATCATGTCCATCATTTCATGATTGTTGTCATCCATTTGTCGTTTTAATGGCTGCAAAAATTATTGGTAAGTGGAAACACCATTATGTTCTCCATTCCATGAATATAGTCTACACTACTTGTACTTGTATGATTTTGATTTTCCATATTCTCCTATGACATACGACCTTACTATAGGAGGAAAAATTCCTAGAAGGAGACCATAAAGGGGTATCACCACATTTGATCTTCAAATTGGTGAATTCGAAATGGTGGGTTATTATTAATTTGACTAATAATTGAGTTCGAAGGTAACTCTTCTTAGGCTATGTGATCAACATTATGAGACACATTTTCTTCTTGAGCTTTTTCGTTCCTATTATCGCTATTTTGACTAATATTATATTGTTGGGAGAGTTAGCATTTTTCTGCCTTGTGTTAACCATTTCTACAATAATCGTATTGCATCAAAAATGACACCAACTATCTTTAATTTGATCCCACTATACTTGCCAATTTGTTGAAAATTATATTTAAAAATTCAACAAATGAATTCGAATATTATTCTAAAACTTGAATTAGATCTTTAAAGGATCTAAGTTATAAGTTAATGGAATCAATTCTTAAGTTGTAAAAGCTAAAGTAAGAATTGCAAAATAATAAACAAGAAAATTAAAGTCATAAGAAAGAAATCGTTGAATTAACTAGAAATATGATCATACATTAGTATTCAAAAGGAAGATTCGAGAATCATAATAGGGTAGATGTGTACATTTTATTGACAATTTTATGAATGAATTATTTGTTGCCCCATACAAAAACTAAAATAAAATTCTTATCTTTAGAGTAAGTGTTGCAACTACTAGTCCTTGATAGGCATGCCACATTTTCTGAAGTCTTGGTATACATCAAATTTTGTACCACCTCTATTGTTTTGTCAAATTGCTTGTTGGAATGTAATCCTTTAATCTTTGCACCTTTATATAATTGTTTTCATGCTAATTTTATGTTGGAACTCTGAGATGGAACTGTTGAATTTTATATATAACAATGTTTAAACTTTTATTCAATAAACTAATTTTACACAAGTGTATACAAATTTTATACGAAATTCGAGGCTCCGTCAAAGTGGAATAATGTTTTATTTAAATTCAACCTTTATGAAGCCACTTATTGCCAATATAACATGTGCGAAGGTTTGGAATCCGTATATATATGACCACAGTCCCCTTCTATTTTTTTGTGTGGCTAAAATGCCATAATGCATGAACCTCTATGGGTCAAAGATAGAATAGGATGCTGCATATATTCAAAAAGAATACTTAGTATCTTTCAAAATAATTAGACGTTCCTATCCTAGCTTGGTTTGGAAATTCTGACATATGGTAAATTGAATAAAGTCTCAATTAACCAAAAAGTTTCATCGAAATCGTGATACTCTCTTTTCAAGCATAAAGTTAGCTTCATTTTCCCTTTTTTTTTCTTCCTTTTTTCACTCTCTCTCGTGTTCCATCTGGTAGCTACAGTCATTTCTCCCTCTATATGTATCTTTTATTTTTTTTAAATTAGGACTCCAAAATCCTATTTATTACTCACATATGACCCTAATTTTTAAAGCACCTTATATCCTTTTTCTTTTAGTTTTTTAAAATAAAATCAACAATTATCAAAACTAATTTTTAACACTTCTTTAAATAGAATTTGATTTTTAAAATATTATTAATATTTCAAGCTGTATAATATTTTATAAAATAGATATTACATACTAATACCTAAGACCCTAATACTCGTAATTATTATCATAATTATTAAAATATTATTTTTCAAAATACTTACATTAAAATACTACTATCTTTATAAATAAATAAAAGATAAACATTTTATA
>JBBPBT010000229.1:1999971-2070574 GCA_037974875.1 Cicer bijugum
GAAATCAATCACAATATTATTAATATCTCAAGATAATTGTTTTAAAATAAAAAAAAATACAAAAATACAAAAAAATTAATTAAACACATTTATCATTTAGTCAAATGCACTCAAAAACAATTATTAATGCACATATAAACATAAAATTACCAAAAATCTTATTCTCGAAAACACTCATGCATAATATTTAATATTTATTATTAACCATAAATCAAATATGTATAAAATTATTAAACCATAGGAAAGTAACATATAAAGAAAATTAATCATAAAATTTATCAACGTGTATTCTAAAACACTATTAATACCAATTGAATTCTTTAAATTCTAATTTAATTAATAAATAGTTTATTATAAAAATCGAGATGTTATAATTCTCCCCTTGTTAAAGAAATTTTGTCTTCAAAATTTGTAGTGAACAATAAGGAACTCTTAACTAAGAATCACCCTCAAGATTCAAACATAGGCTCCAAATAATAAACATATTGAGGCATTCATAACTCATTTAAGTACAACATCTCATAAATCACTTTACATAGAATGATACAAATTCTAACATGTCACAATAAATCAATTAAACACATATCACATTTAACAGTTCCATTATTGCAAAAAATATGATATAATGGTTAGCGCAAAACTATTTTTAAATGCAATCCATATAACAAATACATATAAATAAAGAACAACTATTTCCTAACTATATATGCTAAGTGTGCAGATGAAAGCAAAACATTATGTTAATAACAATTCAAATTAGCCTAGATTACAAGTACTTTAGAGATCTTCTACTGGAACAAGATATAATTAAACAAAAGAATTTATGTGGAAACAAGCACAACAAGGCATGTCTCGCTATTTAACGTCTATCCTCTGATTACTAGTATAAGGCAAAAGAAACTAACACTTTACTTCAGTTTGATAGTGTAAAGTATGGTGACATACGCTTATGTTGTCTCAAGCTTTAGTTAAATCTAGCATGCAAACAACAGAGTAATTTAGTTGCCTCTGATAATCTCATCAACCATTTGTAAGACCCATAATTTGAAAGTGTACTTTATGTATTTTAGTGTATTTTTGGTATTGAATTCGGAGGCTTTTTAGCCAAAGTTATTAATATTTTGGAGTTTATATGACCAAAAAGATATTTTGATGCTCGATTAGAATTACTCTTCGATAAATAAATTAAATTAACTGTGGTGAATCTTTTACGAAGAATTTAATGCGTTATGGGTAAACTGGTAAATTTAATAAATATCTAGATTTGGAGATATTTGTTAAAAGTAGTTAATATATATATATATATATATATATATAAAGAAAAGGAAAGAAAGGAATTAGAAAGAAAAGAAATAGAAAGGAAAGAAAAAGGAAGAAAGGAAAAGCAAAGGAAAGAAAACAGAAAAACTTCATCTTCTTCCTCTGCCTCGCGTGACCCCTTCTTCTCCCTTCCTCCATTTCCGTTTTCTTGCTTCCTTTAAGCTCAATAATAGAAACCCAAGGCTGGGTGGGTGATAGAACAAAGATTTCTCAACTTCACTCTTCCTCTTTGATTCGAAAACAAAGAAAAATGGTGTTAGGGATTTTGAAACCGTCAAACACAAATCTCCCCGTTTCATCTAGATCTAAGCTTCGTTTCAAGAAGTGATAGAAGAGAAAATTGCTCACCTCCGTGCTACAGTGCTAGTGGACCAACTTTGGAAGCGACGTTGCAAACGGAGATTTTACCGGACTTATATGTAGTTGTGTGCAAAAGAATTTTGTTAGGGTTAAAGTAATGTTTCGTAGAAAATGAATTTAAACTCATTTATGTATGATTTTGAGTAAATGAAACTTGTTGTGTTTGAGTGGTGTGTTGTGTTGATTTGTGTTCGTCGTATTTGACGTGTTCTTAATTAATGCTGATGAAATTTAATATGTGTATGTTGGATTTTGTGCAGAAATGAATTGATGTATTTTGGTGTGAGTTGTGGATTGGATTTGATAATATGTTTGAGTTTGTTTTGGGTGGAATTTGAAAACCATTAAGTTAAATGAGTATTAAGAATGGGGAATCTCTTAATGTCTTGTTTACTTAATGTGTGTTTGGGAAAATCGTATAACTTAATTGGGCATTAAGAATGGGGAATCTCTTAATGTCTTGGTTACTTAATGTTGTTTTGAAAATCGTTTAAGTTAACTGGGCAATAAGAATGGCGAATCTTTTAATGTCTTGGTTACTTAATGTTGTTTTGAAAATCGTTTATGTTAATTGGGCTTTAAGAATGGGGAATCTCTTAACGTCTTGGTTACTTAATGTTTGGTTTGAAAAATCGTTTAAGTTAAATGAGAATTAAGAATGGGGAATCTCTTAATGTCTCGTTTACTTAATGTTTATTTTGAAAATCGTTTAAGTTAAATGAGTATTAAGAATGGGGAATCTCTTAATGACTTATTTACTTAATGTTGTCGTGAAAACCATTAGAGTTAAACGAGTATTAAGAATGGGGTATCTCTTAATGTCTTTTTTACTTAATGTGTGTTTGTGAAAATCGTTTAAGTCAAATGAGTATTAAAAAAGGGGAATCTTTTAATATCTGCATTTGCTTAACGATTGTTGTGGATGGAGTCAGTATACGCTCATGCATTTTCATGCTTTTTGTAAATCGTGCAGACCCGTGATAGGTGGCACCTTGATAAATAGTAATTTGGCCTGTGATAGGCGGTACATTTATAATTTAAGTTTTTGTAAATTGTGCAGACACGTGATAGGTGGCACCTTGGTAAATAGTACTTTGGCCCGTGATAAGCGATACATTTACGATTTACGATTTTTTTGTAAATTGTGCAGACCCGTGATAGGTGGCACCTTGGTAAAGAGTACTTTGGCCTGTGATAGGCGGTACATTTACAATTTACATTCTTTTTAGTAAACCGTGCAGACCCGTGATAGGTGGCACCTTGGTAAACGATATGGGCCCGTGATAGGCAATACGTTTATGGTTTACGCTTTTTAGTAAATTGTGCAAACCCGTGATAGGTGGCACCTCGGTAATTGGTACTTTGGCCTGCGATAGGCGGTACAATTATGATTTATGGCCCTTCGAGGAGGATTTTGGTTTGGAATTTCGAGTCCATGCATTTTGGCATATACGCATTGCATTAGGGTGCTTGGCACACGAGTCGTGGTTGATTCAAATTTATGGTTGTGTTGATTTTGCTAAGTGTTATGTTTTGAAATTATGTATAAGTGTGTTTGATTCAAGTTATAGGGACTTCTCTAAATTGATCAAATCGATTTGTCAAATCGATTTTGTAATTTGTCTTTCAAAACCCTTTAAGAAATCGATTTGGCAATCGATTGATATGTCTCCTATTTTCTTGAATTTTGAAAATGTATTGAAGAAATCGATTGACCAAATCGATTTGGCCAAGACAGGAACTCAGCCAAATTAGCAAAATTGATTAGGAAATCGATTGGCTTTAACACAGTGGCTCAGTCTTTCATTAAATCGATTTGCCCAATCGATTGGCTTCAATACAGGGGCTCAGTCTTTCATTAAATCGATTTGCCCAATCGATTGGCTTCAACACAGGTGCTCAGTTTTTCATTCAATGGATTCCCCAATCGTTGATTCAAGCCCAGAGTTCAGTTTTCACTAAAAACTTTCAGGAAATCGATTGGTCCAATCGATTGGTTCAGTATAATTTCTTATTTGGAGTTAGATAATCGATTGCTCAATTGATGTATCAATATTTTGGTCAGTTATGTATTACTTGATGGATTGAGAACTATATTTTGATTTCATTTATATTTGGCAAGTATGATATGAACTTTTAGCATATGGAAAACCCTTCTAAGATGCATGTTAAGTTGAAAAGGTTATTTATTCATTTAAAAACTTAAATGTTATGTGTTAACTGTTAATTTCGGTTGGTGACCTTTTACAACTATGGTGGAAATTTGGGCTTCGCCCTCAGATGAGAGCCAGGACAATCCTACCGGGTCGTACCCTGCTGATGGGGATGTAGATGGGAGTGCCTGACTGGAGCTATGTTAGGAGGATCTCACCGGGCACGTGGAGATTACTCAGGGCGTATAGTTTTTTGTTGTGTATAGAATGATCAGATTAGGTTGTCATTCAGGACACATATGTCTTTCTTTTGGGTTGCTTTTATTTGAAATTGGAAGAATGTACATGTACTAATATTGACATCATGACATGCTTTGGATTTATATTTCAAAAAAATTTTTCGTGGCTTGTAAAATATAAGGACTTAAATATGTATCCAAAGGCTTTTCCTTATGTATTTGCTCTTTTTTATTTAATATCTTTTGAAAAAAAAATACACCCTCGCTTTGAAATTCGGGGTGTTACATTGTGGTATCAGAGCATTGGTCTAGATTTCCTTGGGGGCTGTGGAACCTTTGGTTATAGATTGTAGATCAACCTTTAGGTTAGGAGTTGTTATCTGATCATGCGTCGGGTTAGGTGGTTTGAGTTGTCAGGTCCGCAATAATTACTATGTGTTGTTGTGGTCGGAAGTTATTTTTGGAATTATTTGAAGTTGTGTTTAGACTCTACTTGATGATGGTTTTATAAGAAAACCATGCCGCCAAGAAGGAATGACGTTCCGAGAGCCAACGCCAATAGGGATGATCGAATGGCGGAGGCTATGAATAACATGGCTGCTTTTGTTGCTGCACAAACTGCTGCCAAGACTCAGCGTGATCTCGAAAAGAGGGAAAGAGAAATCCATCGTTATACAAACTGCTGCCCTGTAACTCATCCAGTCAAGAGGGTTAGAAGACTTTCGTCGTTACAATCTTCCCAAGTTTAAGGGGGATGAAAATTTAGAGAAAGCGGATCAGTGGATCCAAGAAGTGGAGAAGATCTTCGAAATGATTAACTGTCAGGCGGCAGTGAAGGTCAACTATGCCACTTATATGCTATTGGGGGATGCTGAGTAGTGGTGGAGGAGTGCAAGATTGTTGATGAGATCAGCTCACGAGGAGGTGAACTGGGAATCATTCAAAAGGAAGTTTTTAGACAAATACTTCCCGATGAGTACCAGGACTAAGCTGGGTGATGATTTCCTAAAACTGCATCAGGGGAACATGACCGTGGGCGAATATGCCGCTAAGTTTGAATCACTATCAAGGCATTTTAGGTTTTTTCGTGAAGAGATTGATGAACCATTCATGTGTCATCGTTTCCATGACGGACTAAAGTATGAGATTCAAGACTCAGTCTTGCCCTTGGGATTCAACGTTTCCATGTTCTCGTGGAAAAATGTAGGGAAGTTGAGGATATGAAGAACAAGAGGGCTAGCCGAGGAGCAAATTTTAGTGCAGGAGGGCCCAATCGAGTGAATTATCAGAACAACAAGGGGAAACATGTTGCTAAACCTTATGATCGACCACAAACTAACAACAGTGGGCAAACTTGCCCAGGGAACCAAAATTTTGGGAGACAATTGGGACGAGTGGTTCGATGTTTCCGATGTGGGGAAGAGGGACATTATGCTAACGCTTGTACCCCTAATACTCTCACCTGCTACAATTGTTAGAAGCCATGACACATGGCAAAGGATTGCACGGCCCCGAAGGTAGAACCAGTTGTGAATGTAACTAGGGCTACTCGTCCTACTGCTAGAGGACGCATTTATTGTGTGAGTGCTGAAGAGGGGAATCTATCTGGTAATCTGATTCAATGTGACTGTGAACATAGAAGATGTGATGCTTGTCAATGAGTATCGGGATGTATTTCCAACGGAAATTCCAGGATTGCCACCGATAAGAGAAGTGGAATTTTTCATTGATTTGCTCCCAGGAACGAGACCAATTTCGATTGTGTCGTACGGTATGTCACCATTGGAATTAAATGAGCTCAAAGGCCAAATTGAAGAAAGTGTATCGCCATGTGGAGCTCCAGTTTTACTAGTTAAGAAGAAGGACGAAAGCTTGCAGTTATGTGTGGATTATAGACAGCTTAATAAGGAAACTATTAAGAATCGTTATCCTCTGCCATGCATTGATGATTTAAGGGATCAATTGAGAGGGGCCGCGATATTCTCTAAGATTGACTTGAAGTCGGGTTATCAACAGATTCGAGTAAGGGAAGGAGATATTCAGAAAATTGCTTTTCGAACCCGTTACAGACATTATGAGTATCTCGTTATGCCGTTTGGGGTTACCAATGCACCAGCAATTTTCATGGACTACATGAACATAATCTTTAATCCATTACTTGATAAGTTTGTTGTGGTGTTCATTGATGATATATTAATTTATTCGAGAACTGAAGAAGAGCATGGAGAACATTTACGTTAAGTTCTTGAGATTTTACGAGAGAAACGATTGTATGCCAATCTGTCGAAGTGTGAATTTTGGCTAGAAAAAAGTGAATTTCTTGGGACATGTGATAACCAAGGAAGGAATCGCTGTAGATCCGGCTAAGATTGAGGCGGTTCTTGCTTGGAAACAACCTCAGACTGTCACTGACATACGAAGTTTTGTAGGACTGGAAGGATACTACAAGAGATTTATTGAAGGTTTTGCTAAGATTGTGACCCGATTGACACAACTTACTGATGGGGAGTATGACCTCAGTTTAACAGAAAATTATGAAGAATAATGCCTATTCTAACAATATGCTAAACAGTTTACTAAATTGAAAATTTACTAAACAAAAGATTAACCAAGGTCCCAAAAAATCAATCCTAAAGAAAATTAACAATAACAATTATTGTTTAATGGAGAGTGCAGCAGAAACAATCAATGTTCAACAGATTGATTCATATAAAAGCATGCCAAGAATAACAATTCATGTAATGTCAATTAACACATAATTTTATTATTGCATACAATCAATATCAATCAAGTAAGCAATGCAGAAATAAAAGAGATTGGGGAAGGAAAATGTACACAGTAATTTTTATACTAGTTCAGCCGCTTGTTAGACGGCCTACGTACAGTCCTAAGATCAAATCTGATCTTAGCCTTTTCCAATAGAATCTCGCAGAGTCAGTTTACAGATGTTCCAGCTCCTCGCCTATCAATCTTAAACTACTCTTCCTATTATATCCTTATCTCACTGAATCCCAGAGTTTATCTCCAAACTGTTCCAAGATCTCAGTCCAGAGTGTTCTTGGTGATACCCCTCAACACAGAAGATCACTACCAGTTTCAACTGGATTTCTTATCTCATTGAATCCCAGAGTTTATCTCCAAACTCTTCCAAGATCTCAGTCCAGTGTCTTCTTGATGATATCCCTCAACACAGAAGATCACTACCAGTTTCGAACTGGATTTCTCAATGTTATTTGATTACATAATTTGTTTATAGAAAGTCTAAAACAGAAATATACAAAATTTCTTATGCAGCCTTCTTCTCAAATGTTCTTTCTCAAGCAATCTCTTTCAGTCTTTGTTGATCACAAATGATAAATGGTCATGTCTGAAAAAGCAATGTTCAATGTTATTCCAATGTGAGAAAGAGATATCAGAATATTATGAGTTCTGTGAATGTTATGAGTTATGTCAATATTCTGAGAAGAAGTAAATGAAAACAATTTATATAGTTTCAGAAAAAACAACAGATACATCAATTTGCACAATCGATTCATTAAAGTTATAAAGCATGCTCAATCGATTTACCAAATCGATTTCTCGAATCTTGTTTTTATTGAATCTGGAAACTACATAAACTAATTGATTTACCTAATTGATTATTTTAATGCATTTTTCAGAATTGAATAACAATTCATATTTGAATCGATTTGCATAATCGATTTGGGATGTTTTGTTCCAACAACGAGATTAAAATAATCGATTTACTCAGTCGATTCAAAAATTTACATAATTGATTTGGCCCTGTGCTAAGTCTTCTCTGTTGCTAAAACTTTTGTTCCAATCGATTGTGCCAATCGATTTCACTAGTCACTGGGACTCAGTGGTTTTCAACAAATCGATTTGCCTAATCGATTTGGCTAATCATAGAGAGTTAGCTTAAATCATGTTAATCGATGTGCCTAATCGATTATGGACTTATGTCTGAAGAACAGTTTATCAGTTGGTTCATTCAATCGATTTACCAAATCGATTGATGCCAAACTTGTTACAAAAGAAATAGTTCAATGGATTGTGCCAATCAATTGTGTTTGTCTCAGACCAAGTTTATTTTCAAACTTAATTTGTGAAATCGATTTGCCTAATCGATTGGTTAATAACTGGCTTGGCTATGTAACTTTCACAATCGATTGTGTCAATCGATTTAAACAATTAGAATAGTCTTGTGATTGGAACAATCGATTTGTCAAATCAATTAGCTTGCAAAACGGCATGCTTCTGAATTGCACACTTGATTTTCAGTAAATGTGCAAATCGATTTGCCTAATCGATTTGCTAATCACAGAATTCACAATTTTAAACGACCCTATTACAAAATCGATTTGTCAAATCGATTTGCTAAGACAATTTTCCAACTTTTGTTAATTCCTTGAGTTCCAAGCTATAGTCTCAAGTTTGTAGGGTTGAGTTGTTGTTCATGAAATTTTTCTTAGTTCAAAAAGTTAGATTTATCACATGATGTATGTTTGTCAATAATATCAAAAATGGACTTATGTCTAACACTTACCAGAAAGGATCAACCGTTCGCATGGACAGAGAAGTGTGAGGAAAATTTTCAGTTACTGAAGACAAAATTGACGACCTCACTAGTGTTGGTGTTACCGCAATCAGATGAAACTCTATGAAGTTTATTGTGATGCGTCTCACCAAGGGTTGGGATGTGTTCTGATGCAACACAAGAAAGTTGTAGCTTATGCCTCATGCCAATTGAAGATTCATGAGAGAAACTATCCTACTCATGATTTGGAGCTTGCTGCTGTTGTTTTTGCATTGAAGATTTGGAGGCACTATTTATATGGGTGCACATTCACCGTGTTTAGTGATCATAAAAGTTTGAAATATTTGTTTGATCAGAAGGAATTGAACATGCGCCAGAGACGATGGATGGAGACTCTCAAGGATTTTGATTTCACATTGCAGTACCACCCTGGGAAGACCAATGTAGTGGCTGATGCATTGAGTAGAAGAAGTGTATCGGTGTCTTCCACAATTATGGCTAGACAACAAGAATTATGGGAGGCTTTTAGAGACCTACATTTGAACGTAGAATTTGCACCGATAATTTTGAGATTCGGAATGATTAAGATTTCTAGTGGACTACTTGAAGACATTGCAAATTCTCAATGACGTCTTGATTCAAGAGAAGAGGAACCTAATAGTGCAAGGGAAGACAACAGATTTCAAGGTTGGATCTGATAATATTTTGCGATGTAATGGTAGGATTTGTGTACTAGAAATTACAGATATGAGGAAAACAATTTTAGAAGAGGCTCATATTAGTAAGTTGAGTATTCATCCCGGAGCAACAAAAATGTATCGGGATTTGAGACAGAATTACTAGTGGCCAGGAATGAAGAAACATGTAGCGGAGTATGTTTCCACTTGTCTAACTTGTAAGAAAGCGAAGGTGGAACATCAACGACCTGCTGGGATGTTGCAACCTTTAGATATACCTGAATGGAAGTGGGACAACATTTCCATGGATTTTATAACCGAATTGCCTAAAACAAGGAGAAAGAATGATTCTATATGGGTGGTAGTGGATCGACTAACTAAATCCGCCCACTTTTTGCTAGTAAAGACCACCTATAAGGTAGATCATCTAACAGAGATCTAAATTGTTGAAATTATGAGGTTACACGGGGTACCATCGAGTATCGTATCAGACCGTGACCCGAAGTTCACATCACATTTTTGGGGAGCATTGCACGAAGCGTTGGGAACGAAACTACAATTGATTATAGCTTACCATCCACAAACAGACGGACAGATTGAAAGGACGAATCAGTCCCTGGAAGATCTGTTGAGAGCATGTGTATTAGATGATAGAGGAGGTTGGGATGATGTACTTCCGTTGATTGAGTTCACCTACAACAATAGTTTCCACGCAAGTATTGGAATGACACCATATGAGGCTTTATATGGGCGCAAGTGTCAAAAGCCCTTGTATTGGTATAAGGACGGGGAAAATATGATAGTCGGACCAGAGATGAAGCAACAGACTACCGCTAAGGTAAGGAAGATCAAGGAGAAAATGAAGACTTCACAAGATCGTCAGAAGAATTACGCAGACAAGCGTCACAGACTTTTGGAATTCGAACAGGGTGACCATGTATTTCTGAGAGTCACACCTACTTCTGGAGTCGGTAGAGCATTAAAATTGAAGAAGTTGACTCCGAAATTAATTGGACCATATCAGATTTCTGCACGAATTGGGCCCGTTGCATATCGGATTGCATTACCTCTGATACTGTCCAATATTCATGATGTGTTTCATGTGTCACAGTTGCGGAAATATCTTGCAGATCCATCTCATGTGATCGAACTAGACACAATCCAGTTAAAGGATAACTTGTCATTCGAAGTACCACCTGTGAGAATTGATGACAGGAAGATTAAGCGATTGAGGACCAAGGATGTTTCGTTGGTCAAGGTGATTTGGAACCCAATTACTGGAGATGCGACTTAGGAACAGGAGAGCAAGATGAGAGAAGAACACCCAGAGTTATTTATCGACGCATAGTTTCGAGGACGAAACTAATTTTAGGGGGGTAGTAATGTAAGACCCATAATTTTAAAGTGTACTTTATGTATTTTAGTGTATTTTTTATATTGAACTCGGAGGCTTTTTGGCCAAAGTTATTAATATTTTGGAGTTTATATGACCAAAAAGATATTTTGATGCCCGATTAGAATTACTCGTCGATAAATAAATTAAATTAACTGTGGTGAATCCTTTACGAAGAATTTAATGCGTTATGGGTAAACTCATATATTTAATAAATATCTAGATTTGGAGATATTTGTTAAAAGTATTTAATTTATTTAAATATATAAATATATATATATATATATATATATAGAAAAGGAAAGAAAGGATTTAGAAAGAAAAGAAATAGAAAGGAAAGAAAAAGGAAGAAAGGAAAGCAAAGGAAGAAAACAGAAAAACCTCGCGTGACCCCTTCTTTTCCCTTCCTCCATTTTCGTTTTCTTGCTTCCTTTAAGCTCAATAATAGAAACCCAAGGTTGGGTGGGTGATAGGAGAAATATTTCTCAACTTTACTCTTCCTCTTTGATTCGAAAACAAAGAAAAACGGTGTTAGGGATTTTGAAACCGTCAAACACAAATCTCCCTGTTTCATCTAGATCTAAGCTTCGTTTCAAGAAGTGATAGAAGGGAAAATTGCTCACCTCCGTGCTACGGTGCTAGTGGACCAACTTTGGAAGCGACATTGCAAACGGAGATTTTACCGGACTTACTCGCGGTACTGTAATCGCACGTAAAAGCTAGCGTGAAGGTAAGGGCTCCTTCCAAACTTTTAGTTTGCATTTAGGGACTTATATGTAGTTGTGTGGAAAAAAAATTTGTTAGGTTTAAAGTAATGTTTCGTGGACAATGAATTTAAACTCATTTATGTATGATTTTGAGTAAATGAAACTTGTTGTGTTTGGGTGGTGGGTTGTGTTGATTTGTGTTCGTCGTATTTGACGTGTTCTTAATTAATGCTGATGAAATTTAATATGTGTATGTTGGATTTTGTGGAGAAATGAATTGATGTATTTTGGTGTGAGTTGTGGATTGGATTTGATAATATGTTTGAGTTTGTTTTGGGTGGAATTTGAAAACCATTAAGTTAAATTAGTATTAAGAATGGGGAATCTCTTAATGTCTTGTTTACTTAATATGTGTTTGGGAAAATCGTTTAAGTTAACTGGGCATTGAGAATGGGGAATCTCTTAATGTCTTGGTTACTTAATGTTGTTTTGAAAATCGTTTAAGTTAACTAGGCATTAAGAATGGGGAATCTCTTAATGTTTTGGTTACTTAATGTTGTTTTGAAAATCGTTTAAGTTAACTGGGCATTAAGAATGGGGAATCTCTTAACGTCTTTTTAGTAAATTGTGCAGACCCATGATAGGTGGCACCTTGGTAAAGAGTACTTTGTCCTGTGATAGGCAGTACATTTACAATTTACATTCTTTTTAGTAAACCGTGAAGACCCGTAATAGGTGGCACCTTGGTAAACGGTACGAGCCCGTGATAGGCAATACGCTTATGGTTTACGCTTTTTAGTAAATCGTGCAGACCCGTGATAGGTGGCACCTCGATAATTGGTACTTTGGCCTGCGATAGGCGGTACAATTATGATTTACGGCCCTTCGAGGAGGGTTTTGGTTTGGAATTCTGAGTCCATGCATTTTGGCATATACGCATTGCATTAGGGTGCTTGGCACACGAGTCGTGGTTGATTCAAATTTATGATTGTGTTGATTTTGCTAAGTGTTATGTTTTGAAATTATGTATAAGTGTGTTTGATTCAAGTTTATGATTGAGTGTTTGAACTTGAGATGTCGTTGTGATTGTGTGATTTTACTAAGAGTTATGTTTTGAATTGTGTGTGAATGGGATGGAGTGTAAAACTTTTTCGAAACCCAATTTGTCGTGGTGATCGCGTTGGAATTGCTAACTGTTAAGATTTGGTATTATGTATGAATGTGATTGAGTTAGTTTATGTATTTTTGGAAGAATAAGCAGGGAAATTGATTTCCCCAATCGATTGGATGAGTTACAGGGACTTCTCTAAATTGATCAAATCGATTTGTCAAATCGATTTTGTAATTTGTCTTTCAAAACCCTTTAAGAAATCGATTTGGCAATCAATTGATATGTCTCCTGTTTTCTTGAATTTTGAAAATGTATTGAAGAAATCGATTGACCAAATCGATTTGGCCAAGACAGGAACTAAGCCAAATTAACAAAATCGATTAGGAAATCGATTAGCTTTAACAAAGGGGCTCAGTCTTTCATTAAAACGATTTGCCCAATCGATTGGCTTCAATACAAGAGCTCAGTCTTTCATTAAATCGATTTTCCCAATCGGTTGGCTTCAATACAGGGGCTCAGTTTTTCATTCAATTGATTTCTCCAATCGATTGATTCAAGCCCAGAGTTCAGTTTTCACTAAAAACTTTCAGGAAATCGATTGGCCCAATCGATTGGCTCAGTTTATTTTGAGATAGATAATCGATTGCTCAATTGATGTATCAATATTTTGGTCAGTTATGTATTACTTGATGGATTGAGAACTATATTTTGATTTCGTTTGTATTTGGCAAGTATGATATGAACTTTTAGCATATGGAAAACCCTTCTAAGATGCATGTTAAGTTGAAAAGGTTATTTATGCATTTAAAAACTTAAATGTTATGTGTTAACTGTTAATTTCGGTTGGTGACCTTTTACTACTATTTTTGAAATCTGGGCTTCGCCCTCAGATGAGAGCCAGGACTATCCTATCGGGTCGTACCCTGCTGATGGGGATGTAGATGGGAGTGCCTGACTGGAGCTATGTTAGGAGGATCTCACAGGGCGCGTGGAGATTACTCAGGGCGTATAGTTTTTTGCTGTGTATAGAATGATCAGATTAGGTTGTCATTCAGGAAACAAATGTCTTTCTTTTGGGTTGCTTTTAATTGAAATTGGAAGAATGTACATGTACTAATATTGACATCATGACATGCTTTGGATTTATATTTCGAAAAAATTTTCCGCTGTTTGTAAATTTTAAGGACTTAAATATGTATTCAAAGGCTTTTCCTTATGTATTTGCTCTGTTTTATTTAATTTCTTTTGAAAAAAAAAATACACCCTCACTTTGAAATTCGGAGTGTTACAGCATTCAAATCTAAACTTTTTTGTATCCTTTGACAAAGTTAATGTCTCTAGATAAGTCCACACTCTAACAAAATCTATGCTCCAGAAAGGCAACTTTCTGACAAAGTTAATGCCTATGGATAAGTCAATACTCTAACAAAGTCAATGCCTTAGGAAAAGGCAATGCTCTGACAAAGTCAATGCCTTAATAGAATTCAATGCTCTGATGAAATCAATGTGTCTAAAGAAGTCAAGGCTCTAACAAAAGTTAATGGTCTAGTTATTAGCAAGGCATCCTCTGATGAATATGTCATATGTCTATGATAACCATGTCATGATGTATATGAGCTCATACTGAAAACCTGCCTTCGCCGAAAACCTACGTGGTTTAATGGGTTGTAAGACTATACTTTGATTGTTCTATACTATAATCCTGTACTCATTGTTTCCTCTAATTGTCATTCATATTTTAATTAGTGATTTCTGAGATTCAGTCTGAGCTCAACAAATAGATTTATCTTCAAATGTTCAATTTCTAAAATCCACGATGATACAACCTATCTTTCTGCAAATAAAGTACATACGTCTAACCCTAAAGTACAAAGGTCGTACCCTATAGGACATGTGACGGAAATATATCAATGAAAACTTTCTCCTTGTATTTAAGATGAAATGGTTTACTGGCAAGAGAGTAGAAATTAAGAAATAAAAAAATGAAATTCTTGAAAAGCTAAGAACACATCTAAAAATCACGAATGAAAAATCCTCTAAGTAAGGAGTTATTAGAATTGATGTACATTAGTCGAAGTGTTTTCATACACTTGAACTGATATAACATTCAATATGTAACATCCACTTTATAAGAGTAAGAATCCTAGAAACATATTTTGTGTCACATCAAACATAAACTAGAACTGATGTAACTTAGCTCGATAGTGCATTTACCCTCTCATTCTCAACGCCTAGAATGGCTATAGAAAAATACTCAATGCCTCATGAACCTCAACGGTTCTGGGAAAAAAAGTCTAGAGAGGTTATAGAAAAATAATCAAATTCTAAAGATGTAGAGTAACTAATACTTGTATAACTATTTATTGGCAATAGCGGATTAAGTCCTCGAGTGTACTGAGGTAAAATCTCTTTGTAACGGAAGGACTGGAGGTAGCAATAGTTTTTTGTGTAGTATAAAAATATGTGTGTCTCGTTAGTTTCTTTTAGTTATCGTATCCTAGTTCTTTATGATTCAATTTTACCCTATCTAAATATCTTTTATTAGTAACTTGAATGTCGTGACAAAGAACAAAGGAAAATCTAAAATAGTTTTCCCTTTCTTGTGTAAGAGAAAAGATCTTTATAGGTTGGACTTATTATGAAATTGGTTTGAAATTGTGTATGTTTTCTTTTTAATCTTTTCTTAAATGTGTTTATCTTCTTTAAAACATGATTTGACAAAATCTGGTTGAAAGGATTTTGTTTTTTTTTTATGAAAAATTAGATGAAACGTTCTTAGAGAACATATTTTTTCTCATATGTTTACTTCATCTTCTATTCAAAGTTTTTATTTTTAAATTATTTTTTATTTTGGTGTTGCCCTGGTTGTGAATCACTATTCAATGACAAACTGTAAAAAACAGGCATGCCTTTGTAAGGCATAGTGAGTCATTAAGTGAGAAGAGTTTATTTACTAATATTCGTCTTTTGATCAAAAGAAGTGTTAGCAAAAACACCAGGATTGTTAATGCAATTAAATGGAAGCATTATAATGCATTTTAACAATAAATCTAACCAATCAAGGAGAAGATTTCTAGAACTTCTATGATCTAAATGTATGATCACATGTGTAGGAAATCCCTTAGAAGATATGACAAGTATGCAACCTCTAAGTCAACATCCTTTTAGGAACACTTAATGGCAACAAGTAAAAGATCATAATTAGAACAAAGGTTGGAGGACACGCTTAAAAATCGGTGTTTAAACGAAAAGTATCCTCAAGAAAGCTTGATAAGCAAGAAAAACCAAGCCCAAGTATATTATTGCTTCATACGAGAATATCCTCAAGAAAGCTTGATAAGCAAGAGGACCAAAACTTTCTTGGAAGACCAAAAACTTTCTTGGAAGACCATCTTCTGATTGCTCCCACTAAAAGAACTATGAACTATAAATCAGTTTAATAACTCTCATATAGTCAAACTCATGAGGATATCATAATCTTAAAAGAAATAGCTTTGAAAATCCTCTAACTACAAGGTTTGTAGTCATTCCTCTAAATGCTCAAGGAGAAAATACTTACCTCTATAACGTGACCGATTCATCATATGAGATTCTCATTTACTAAACAAAAGCACTAGAACAAAGGATTGCATCTATTGAGTCAAAAGAAATATCATAACCAAAAAAACTCATCATCTGGTTAGAAGATCATCTGATAGAAAATTCGAACAAACTCTAGTAAGACAGGTGAACGATTTGTTGCTCGATCGCCTTCGCTTTTCCTCGTTAGGTATCTTGTACTTTAATTCATTATTTTTTATGCACTTGTTTGTCTTTTCATATATGTTTTCGTTTTGTGTGCCTTTGTTTTTATTTTTTTTGTCCTATCTTGAGTCTGTATTATCTTTTCGATCTTTGCCAATGTTGTCTTGTCCTCGTTATTATAGCTTTTCCTTGTTCACCCCTTTTAAAATCTATGTTTTCTTTTATCTCTCCTCTATGTCTATTTAAACCTCTCTGTCATCCAACATTTTTCAAAACCATCCCTTTCTCTCTTAAGTTTTTTTCCCAACAACTGTTTTTGTTTAAACTTTCCTAAATTGAAACCCTTAGAAAAAACTAGATCTCTATCCTTTTCATTATAAAGTCTTTATCTTCCTAAATGATCATTTTCTTACACCGTACTCTTAGAAATACTTCAGAATCTTGTTAAAACATTAATTATTCTACCTGAAAGGTGAAATGTTTAATATTCGTAATTTCGTTACATCTATGAAATACAACCAATAAGATGAGTTATCCAAGAAGGTTCACAAAATGCATCCAATAATTTCTTCTTTCTCCAAGCACCTTGAATACATGGAGAAAGTAATAGAAAAAACATTGAGGGGCTTGTGCCTCCTTTTGTTTGAATCCTCTAGATTGGATAAAAATCTAAAAGTAATAATGAAGAAAGGATGGAGGACCTACAACTTTATCAAATAGTTATCTTTGGAAAATTATATCTCTAACTCTATATGTAGAAAAAGTCTCGTTTGAAAAATCAACATGACAAGAGAAAAGGGAAGATTATATTATCTTCTTATCTTTGGTTGTGTCTAACAAGCCAGAAGGAAGGTTCTTGAATATGAAAGTCTTCTTCATCATATATTAAGATGGAAGTTCAAAGAAGGAAGACTCATTTTGAAGATGATAAATAAAGGAACTTAGTTTAATTATGTCTTAGAAATCAATGATTCAAATCTGATATGTAATATAAATTAATAGATTTAGGTTAGGGCTGCATTATGAAGACTTTAGGATTTTATTTATTTATTTTTCCTTTGTCCTTTTGTAATAAGTATTGTAGTTGTAATTTAATTTTTGTATGTGATATAACTGTAATTGAAGTTATGAATTCAATTAATTCTTTCTTTTTTCTATTTGGTTCTTAGTGTACTACTACTGTTCCTCTCCTCAACTTTTCAAAACTTCTTTTCTTATCCTCTGTTTGTTTGTGTTTCTCTTTTTTTGTCTTTAACATTCTATTTGTAGTTCATTCATTACTTTGTTATGTTATTTATGTGTTGACAAATGTTTTCCTATTTTTGTTTAATATTTTCCTTGTTCTTTTTTATCTTCTATTTACTCTTCGTATTTCAACTTTCCCTTTGAATTTTGTTTTTGTTTTTGTTTTTAACCTTTAGCTTTCCCTCTGTTTTTTTTTTGTTCTTAACATTTAATTTTTTAAAAATCTTTTCGTTTGTTTTTCACTTTTTATTTTATTTTCCCTTTCTTATTATTTAATCATATGTTTTCAGAATTTTGTTTCTTCCTCTTTCAAAAATACAATTGTTCACATTATTCCTCTTTTTTTCGTACCTTTAAAGTTCTGTCTCTTTATATATGTCACAAGTTATCTCACTTTTTTCTTTCCCACGCCTTCATCATTATATTTCTATTTTGCATCTAGATATTTATTTTTTTTGCTATTTATAACCCAAACATTATTCGTTGCTCCTTATATGTGCCCTCTTAATCCTCTCTTTGTTCCCGTCTCTCTTGGTGTTTTCATCCCTCCCTCTCCGCTCTCAAACACTCTTACATGGATGTTGTTTTTTTTAATGAAATTACTCCTTTTCTTTTACACTTGGGGGTATAATTCGGTTAAGCTTTTGTGTTCATATTAAAGCAAGTATGCATATTAAAGCAAAAGGTTATGATAATAACAATTCAAAGTAGCCTAGATTACAAGTACTTAAGTTAATATTATATTTTCTTTCATACCATATATTACTAGTTCTACTCCTTTATAAAAAGAAAGTTTAAATCCTATTATCAAACCCTTAACTAGTTTCACTTAAGTCAGACAAATATAGCACCTTTTAAATTATTAAATTATTTCATATCTTTAACGATTATAAAAAGAAACACATTTAACAACTAATCACATTATATAGATTTACAATGAATCACTCTGTAACAACACACTTTGTAAGTAATCAATAAGAAAACATAAAAAGTTAATGATAGAGATATTATCTCACAATAACATGCATTTAATATTTAAATCAACTCAATTTGATAAGAGATTAACATGTTTTTTTTAACTATTTAAAGAATAAAATTTAAAAAGTATTTTTAATAGTAAAACGAGTTAATGATAGTTAGTCATCTCCTACTCATGAAGTCAACTACTTAAGCTAACCATAATTGTAGACATTTAAATTCAAAACACACGTAATTAAAATGTTTTTTTAACTAAGTTCAAAAGTGTGAAAGAGGTGCCACAATTTCTACTCTATACATCAAGTTTAAAACTCTTTTAACTACATATCTACAATAATTTATTTG
This sequence comes from Cicer bijugum, assembly GCA_037974875.1. Lineage (NCBI taxonomy): Eukaryota > Viridiplantae > Streptophyta > Magnoliopsida > Fabales > Fabaceae > Cicer > Cicer bijugum. The sequence goes on from JBBPBT010000229.1 coordinate 2,018,781, forward strand.
TGAATTCCAAATTGTAACTATGACAAAATAAATGATATATCAGTTAATACACATTCACATAGCCAATTCAATAAATTTGACATCATGATTCTATGTTTATTTCACAAATCATACGCTAGTTCTAAGCACGTGACATATTTTAATAGGATATTAACTACTCTGAATTCATCACCAATAATATTTCTTTAGAATTATTCCTTATCACCTAAAGCAAACAAAAACATATATTTTTTAAGCAACAGGTAAAGCAAGTAATTACACACTATACACAGTAGAATGTAGTGTAACATATTAACAAATAAAAAAGGATTAAACAGTGCATAAATCATTGTTAAGGTTAAACAATATCCTAAGATATGATTTTTACCACTACAAGAATTTCTCCATTTTGTGGTCAACTTTATAAATATTTTGTGGCCGAATAAAACCCTCACAAATTTGTGACCGAAAAAGCCCTCACAAAGGTTAAAATTAAAATTGGTCATCTTTTGTGGCTGAAAAAGCCCTCACAAATTTTTAAATATTTAACTGGATTATGTGGCTGCCTAAGCCCTCACAAAATCACACTGTTGTGATTTTGTGAGGGCTTAGGCAGCCACAAAATCCAGTTAAATATTTAGGGATTTTGTGAGGGATTTTACAGCCACAAAAATGAATTTTGTGAGGGCCAGATCCGTCACAATTAGCTGATGGGACCAGGGTATTTGTGGCGACCTATGCCGCCACAAAGGAATGGGGACGTGGCATTACTGGCTGCAAAGGCCGCCACAAATCACGCGTAAATCCAGCTGGATTTTCTGGCCGCTCAGGCCGTCACAATTGGACATATCCGTTGGCATTACTGGCGGCAAAGGCCGCCACAAAATCCTTGCTAGCCGTTGGAGTTTCTGACGGGCAAGGCTGCCACAAAAGGAATGAGCCGTTGGCTTTTGTGACGGGCAAGGCCGCCACAAATTCCCAATGCAAATACTATATATAGTCTCACATCTTCCCACTTCATTTTCACAATACAACTTCTCTCTAAACCTTATACCTTACTATTCTCTCCTCCTTCTCTCTACAAATTACTCATCATATAAATTTTGTAAGTTTAATTTTATATTATGTATGTAATTAATTTATATTATATATGTAATTTATATTATATATGTAATTAATTTATAATTTTAATTTTTAATATGATATAACTAATTAATGTTATTGATTTTTATTTTTATAGTGCTTGTTAATTATTTCGAAGACTTGCAAGCATCGTACGTGAGTGGAAGCTTAAAGTCAGACGCTACTCGACATTCAAGTTAGTATTTTATATATTTTAAATTTAGATTAGTATATATATATATATATATTTATATATATATATATATATTATTTTTAAAATATAGATTAGTAATATATATATTTAGATTAGTTTTATATATTTATTTTGAAAAAAATTGTAATGATGTTGTTTACATATTAATATATGATAAATTAAAGTTTCAAACCACACGGTTAAAATATATTGGTTTTAATATAATTATTATTTAAAAAAACATTATTAAAATTGATGATATTATTATTTTTTGTTTTAAATAAGTCTTGATTAGTAGTGTTGATTTTTAAAAAAACATCATTTTAAATTTTATATAGGTTTGTATAATGATATAGTCTTGATTAATAATTTATTATATTGTTTGAAAATTAATTAATATATAATCCCCTAATTAATTGACATATATATCAAAGTTATTGATTTTTAAAAAACATTATTAAAATTTATCATATTAATTATTATTTTTTGTTATAAGTATTAATATGTTATTATATTATTTATAATTTATTATATTGTTGGCAAATTAATATATATATATATATATATATATAATGTTTATTTAATTATTATTTTTTTGTTAGTATTGATATTTTTTGATAGTATTGATATATATTTTATTATTGTATTTGGTATATATTTTATTATTGTATTGATAATAATATATTATATTGCGTGCAAATGCATGTTCCCCTAATTGACATATAAATATGTCAAAATTTATATTAATACTTTTGAAAAATAAAGCAATTAATATATAAAATATCGATATATATATAGCAACTATGGATTTAGACCGTAGTTGGATGTACGATAGGAATTTTCCCGGAAGAAAGGGTCTTAAACAACGTTTTGCTAACAAGGTCGAAGAGTTTCTCAATTTTGCGAGAGTGCAAAAAATTGTCCAAGATGAAGGGAGAATGAGATGTCCATGTTGTTTATGTCGATGTAGACGGTTTAAAAGTGAAGATGAAATAAGAGTGCATTTGTATGCAGACGGATTTATGCCTAACTACTGGATTTGGACAAATCATGGCGAAGAGTTTCCTGTCGCGCCTAATACTAGTACATATTTGGAGAATTATAACATAGGTCCTTCAAGTAGTACTAACATGTTAGGTATAGATTATTATAACTATCAACACTTTGAGGCGATGAATGATATGATCTCGGATGCTGTTGGGGTTAATTTGTCATTCAATGAAGATCAATATGATGATACCGATGGACTTCCCAATGAAGAAGCTCAGAGATTTTTTAGTCTTTTGAAAGAGACAAATAAACCATTGTTTGAAGGTTCTTCAAACTCAAAGTTATCAATGTGTATTAGACTGTTAGGTTTAAAGTCTCAATTTCATGTTCCTGATTTAGCTTTGGATTTGATGACTAAAATGATGCTAGACGCAACACCTGTGAGAGATGGTTTGCCGCAAAGTTATTACGATGCGAAACGGTTACTGTCAAAGTTAGGATTAGGTGTCAAGAGGATTGATTGTTGTGTTAAAGGTTGCATGTTGTATTATGACAATGAATTTGGTATGAATGATGCAAACTTAGTTGAATGCAAGTTCTGTCAAGAACCAAGGTATCACCAAAGGAATAACTCAAGGGTAAGTAGGGGAAAATCAATTCCAAGGAAAGCAATGTTTTACCTCCCTATTGTATCAAGATTGCAAAGATTGTTTGCATCAATACAAACTGCAGGAAAGATGACGTGGCATTATGAGAATAGAAGAAATTCAGGCGAGTTGTGACATCCTTCTGATGGTCAGGCATGGAAACACTTTGATCAAATACATCCTGATTTTGCGTCAGATCCACGCAATGTAAGACTTGGATTATCCTCAAATGGATTTACGCCTTACATACAAGCATCGTCTACTCCTTATTCTTGTTGGCCGATTATTGTTACTCCTTACAATCTTCCTCCTGATATGTGTATGTCTAAACCATATATGTTCTTAGCTGCTGTGATACCAGGTCCTTCTAATCCTACAACTGGTATTGATATTTATTTACAACCTTTGATTGACGATTTGAAGAGGTTGTGGAATGGTGTCTTGACATATGATATTGCTCGGAGAGAAAATTTTATGATGAGAGCTGCATTGATGTGGACCATTAATGATTTCCCCGCTTATGGGATGTTGTCAGGATGGGGCACCCATGGTAAACTAGCTTGTCCTATTTGTATGGAAGATACGAAAGCATTTACCTTAAAATTTGGTGGGAAGGCATCATGGTTTGACTCGCATCATAGGTTTTTACCTGCTGATCATGCATTTAGAAGGAACAAAGCTGCATTTATGAAGGGATATGCAGAAAATCTAGGACCCTCGATGAAATTGACATCAGAACAAGTTTGGAATAAAGTAAAAGATATGCCAAAGGTACATGTTGTTAATGGTGTGGCTTGTAAACCACAAGGTTACGGACAATGGCACAATTGGACAAAAAGATGTATTTTTTGGGATCTACCGTATTGGAAAGATAATCTTTTGAGACATAATCTCGATGTTATGCATATTGAGAAAAATTTCTTTGACAACATCTTTAATACTGTGATGAATGTGAAAGGGAAAACAAAAGATAATGACAAAGCTAGAAAAGACATAGGTATATATTGCAGACGACCAGACTTGTTGTTGGTCGAACAAAACGGCAAGACCCTAAAACCTCGTGCGAATTACACTTTATCTAATGATGAAGCCAAATCTGTTTATCGTTGGATCAAAGAGCTGAAGACGCCTGACGGTTATTGTTCGAATTTGGCAAGATGTACTGATGTGGAAAATGGGAGGATGCATGGGATGAAAAGTCATGATTGTCATATATTCTTAGAGTGTCTACTTCCTATTGCCTTTAGTGCTTTACCGACACATGTATTGAACCCACTTATTGAAGTGAGTCAATATTTCAAGAATTTGTGTTCTTCAACACTCATTGATAAAGATCTGATCAAGATGGAAAATGACATTCCGATAATTCTATGTAAGTTGGAGAAAGTATTTCCTCATGGGTTTTTTGATTCGATGGAGCATCTCTCAGTGCATCTTGCAAGTGAAGCTAGGCTTGGTGGACCAGTTCAGTATAGATGGATGTATCCATTTGAAAGGTGATATATATATACATATCTCTTTAATTAATTTCAATATACTTCAACTTATATACATCTCTCTGTAATATTATAGGTTCATGGGTTATTCAAAACGTCGGTGAAAAACAAAGCTAGAGTTGAGGGATCAATTTGTTCATCTTACCTACACCGTGAAACAACACACTTTTGTTCTCATTGTTTCAACAATGAAACATTGTCACCAGTTAACGAAAGAAACGCTACTGATAGCGTTATACGTCATCCACATGCTTTATCAGTTTTTTGCTTGTCTGGTCATCATGCTGGTAGGGATTTTCCGATTTTCTGGCCAAGCGACAAAGTATTTAATGCGGCACATGTTCACGTCTTGATTAACTGCACTGAAGTTAAACCATACATTGAGTACGTTTGAAATTCCTCTCCGATCTTATTAAATAATTATATTTTATTATATGATTAAATTGATATTCACCATAAATATATATGGTCATCGATCAGGGCATTTTTAAATACGGGACAATCATCTGATGATATACATTCAAATTTCCCATCATGGTTTCAACAACAAGTGCATCTGGAAGAACAAACTCCTATCAACATCCACTTAAGGCACTTATCTATGGGCCCGAGTAGAAGTTTCAAAGAATGGCACACCTATTACATCAATGGATACAAATTTCACACTGAATCTTGGACTGAAGGAAAAGAAACAATTAACAGTGCAGTTTGTATGAAGAGTGTCTCTGATAGTGGTGTAGTCGAAGATTTCTATGGCATAATTGAGCATATTTATGAAATTGACTACACGTTCCTAGATTATGCGAAAAAAGTGGTGTTGTTTTACTGTAAGTGGTTTGATCCATCTAGCAGAGGAACTAAAATCAATTTCATATCCAATACTGTAGACATTCGAATGAGCAAAAGATATCCACGGTTTGATCCATTTGCCATGGCCCATAATGTAAGACAAGTGTATTATGTTCCTTATCCATCAACTGTCAGAAGCAAACAAGGTTGGTGTGCTGCAATCAAAACAAGACCAACGAGTGGAATAGAAGAAGTTGAAGCAGGTCAAAATGAAGAAGTTGCATTTCAAATGGATGAAATGTCAAATTTGGATCATGTGATTGGAGATGAGACTATTAGTCAACTTTATCATGAGTCACACATTGGAGAAGAAGTTGATGAACAAGAAATAGATGAATTAGAGAACGATGAAGCCAATATTGACTTAACTCACTCATCAAATGAATATACTGATGATGAAGATGACCAAGACGAAGACAATTAATTAATTAGGCATTATATATATATATATATATATATAATTTGTATGGATATCGATATTTATGTATATTTCATTATTATATATATGTATGGATATATCATTATTTATATATATATATTTCTTTATTTATTTATTTCTTTAGTTCTTTATGTATAAAATTTATTTATTTATTTATTTTTGCATTTATGTATATTTCTTTATTTCTTTATTATTTACATATAATTAATCTTATGTTAATTGTACATACGTACACACATATATTATATTATATATATGTATGGATATGGATGTATATATATATATAGAGAGAGAGAGAGACATGGCTTCAGTGGGAGTAGGAGGTTCAGGAGGTTCAGAAGGATCAGGAGGACAAGGAACGGCGGCAATACAAGGAATATCCAGAACATCACGTGGTAAGAAAAAAGTTGAGAGACCACGTGTTGTTAATGACCCATCTCTCATGCCGATGCCGACCATTGGTACTAGTGATGGAGCTATTCCTGTATATCCGGAGGTCCCAGTAGAGCCTTATACTTTAGATGAAATAATGGAACCCGGATGTGTTGATTGCTACAACCGCATTGTCATAATTCCAGAAGGAGATGGGTATGTAAACTATGATTGTTAAATATTTTATTATTGCATTTCATGTTACATTATTTTATTAATTAATTTTTATATTTAATTTGCATGTAAATTATGAAGATATCTTCCTTTTAAACCATCTGCAAAGGCAATTGCTGAAGTGATACAAGAGAAATACAAAAAGCCATGGTTGTCTTGGGGTGAGATTAAAGAGGATAAGACACCTCAATTTAGGGAAGTTGATCAGTTTCTACATTGCTTCAAAGTAAGTGATTACATTATTTTATTTAAGTACTAATTAATTAATTATATATACGTACATTTGATTGTTTAATTGAATTATATTTTTAATATTTTTTAAATTTAAACAAACAACAGACTAAATGTACTTGGAAAAGAGAGCATGATGCCGCAGTTATGGCTTCATTTGACCATCGCTTTTCAAAGCGTCTCTCATCTATGTTGTCTTACGCACGTAATAAGGGCGAAGAAAAACGACCTAATTGGATTGGTGAAAATGTTTGGACTGCTTTGTGGAGTAAGTGGAACACAGATGCTTACAAACAGAAGAGAGAAAAAGCAAAGATTAATAGAGCATCTGAGAGGGGTACTAGTACTCAAAAGGGAGGTTCCATGTCTGCTAGAGAAATTAAATATTATATGGTAATTAATTATTTATTTATAATATATATATATATATCTATTAATTTTTATTCAATTAATCATCACATTTCACCATAAACTTGACATTATTTTAATATATATTTTAGGAAAAGCAACTTGGAAGGGAGGTCACTCAGGCTGAGATACATCGCTATCTTCATGTTAATCCTCAAACAAATGAGTATACTGATTCGTTATCAAAAACGATTCAGGTAATTATTATATATTGATAATTATATTTACATCTTTAAATTATTATATATTACTTATTAACTAATTTAATTTTTAATTTTTTGATTTTTAATATAGGAACAACTTGAACATGTCATGAAAGAATGGGAAGATCATCAAGCTACTCTTTCTCCTGCTATGCGAGCTACTCCAGATCAGCGAAAACAATATGAGACCGCAAGTTTTATGAACATCAGTGGTGGCAAGTACAAAGGGCGTGTGCTGGGAGCCGGTACTTTATCATCAACCTTTGTGAAAGGTCCAACCGGCTATATTCAGACTGAGACGTCTTCTTCTTATGCTAGTATGGATTGATCTCATCGTCCGGTGCCGATAGATAATATTGATCAGTTAAAGGAGCAATGGGCAAGTGAGCAAGAAGAAAGGACACAGCAGTTGATACAAGCCGCAATTGATAAATTGAATGAGGAATGGAAACAGAGGTTTCAAGAGCAGCAGCAGCAGTTTCAGCAGCAACAACAATTTCAACAACAACAATTTTCATTTCCTCCTGTCTTTCATCAGCAGTTCCCGCCTCGGCGTCAGTACTTGCACCAACAACCAATTTTCCAGCAGCAACAGAGTTACTCCCAATACTCCCAGCAGCATCAACCGCCTCCAACTTTCCAACAACAACAGCAACAGGATCCTTCGAAGTCTACCTTCCAGCAACAACAGCCGCCAATGTTTCAGCAACAACAATATTTTCATAATTATCAGTATGCTCCATCATCTTCACATCAACTTCCTCAACCTCAACCAGATTATCAAACTGCATACCGACCGACTATGCCAACAGCTGGGTTGATCAGACCAGATTTAAATCAACCTCATCCAGCTAGGGCTCCTCCTTCGACTACTGGTGGTGCCATTGAAGATGAAATTCAATTTCAAAGCATGATGTCTCCTCCAACACAAATGCATAATACTTTTGAAGGACTTCTTTCGTCGGGTATGAATGCAGGAAATAATGATGGTGAGAGTGGAGCTGATCAGACGAATTATTATGATGATTGATGTGATCATTTGAAGAATTTCATAATTTATTTTTGGGTTGTATGACATTATTAATGTGTGTTTAATTAATTTCCACTTTGTAAGACATTATTTGTTAATTTTGGGTTTGTAAGACATTAATTGATAATTTTGGAATGTATGTTTTATTTGATTTTATCATGATTTCTATAGCTAGCTTTAATTATTATTAATATTATGTTTTTATATATAATATTTATTTTAATTTTAATATTTAATTTTAATATTTAATTTTAATATTTAATTTTTAATATTTAATAATTAATATTTAATATTTAATATTATTTAAATTTTAATTTAATTTTAATTTAAATTATAATTTATTTATAATTTACATTAATTTAAATTAATGTTTAATTATAATTATTAATTTAAATATTTAAATATTTTATTATTAATAATTTAAATATATTTTAATTAATTTAAATATTTTATAATTAATATTTTATTATTTAAATAATTTAATTATTATTCTTTATTTTTAATTTAAATATTTTATTTTAAATTTTTAATTATATTAAGATTAGTTTATTATATATATATATATATTAAATTTAAATAATTTAATTATTAGTCTTTCAAATTTATTTTAATTATAATTTAAATTTTATTATTAATTTATAAATATATTAATTATATTAATTATAATTATAATTATATTAATTTATTATATATAATATTAATTATATTAATTATATTCAATACAAAATATATTAAATATATTAATTATATTAATTATAATTATTGAAATAAAATAAAAATTAATTTATATTTTACGTTGGCATTTGTGGCGACCAAAAGCCCTCACAAATGTCCAGTCAGCAAGATTTTGTGGCGGCCAAAAGCCCTCACAAAGGTCCAGTCAGCAAGATTTTGTGGCGGCCAAAAGCCCTCACAAAATCCAGTCAGCATGATTTTGTGGCGGCCAAAAGCCCTCACAAAATTCAGTCAGCCTTGTCTTTTGTGGTGGCCTATGCCCTCACAAATGCAGGATTTTGTGGATGCAAAAGCCCTTACAAAATCCAACCTGTTTCAGCACTTTGTGGCTGCAAAATCCATCACAAAATTTTGTGACCAGCTTATTTGTGGCTGCCAAAAGCCCTCACAAAAGCCACCTTTGTGGCTGTTTTTCCCCCTTTGTGAGGGCTTTTGGCCCTCACAAAATCCTATTATTCTTGTAGTGTATAGTTACATTATTATAAATACATTATTATAAATACATTATTATAAAAGTATCACTAAGATTCATCCATTGTTACAGTTTTTTTATATAAAAAAAATTAATAAAATTTCTAAAACTTCACTCATACTTTAACCATCAAAACACCTTTATAAATATTTAACCACTTAAAATTATTATTTTCAACAAATCTTTTAAATGAAAATTTAGACAACATATATATAAATAGATATAAAATTGTTCAACACATCAAAACTTCTAAAATAATTCTGATTTATTTACTTAGTTTTCAAAAACTATTACTACAATAAATCTTCTAAATTTCATGAAAAATAGCAAATCGTAAAACTTGGAGTAAATATATTCGTTTTTACTAAAAAATTGAAATAAAGCCATCACACACACACACACACACATATATATATATATATATATATATATATATATATATATATTACAACCACATCTAAAATAATATTTTAAAATCAACGAAAATAGTAGTGACAACAATCACAAATAATTTCACTCAAACCAACTTTAAATTGAAAATAAACATGTTCTATTGGAATTTGAGTTTCAAAAACCATTTAAAAATCACAATTTATGTCACCGAAGATATTACTGGGTTGAGTAGCAGACTAGGTCGCTCTTTTTAAGACGTTTCGCGTCACTGCCCAAATTGTGCAAGACAGACTATCAACCACGAAGTCCCCAGGATAAAACAGCCTAGATCACTGTATCGGAGTTCTACAGCACTGTAGAAAACCGTTTTAGAATTGCACCCACAATATGGCGCTTAAAGCCACTCTTAATATGACGGTTAAAATCACTCTCAATATGACGATTAAAGTCATTCGCAATATGGTACTACGACCACTCATAACTACGGCATAACGACCGCTCCAAAAACAAAAGGACTATGGCAAAACGATCGCTCTAAAAAACGAAGGGACTACAACATAAAAACCGCTCTAAAAACCGAAGGGACTGCAACATAAAAGTCGCTCTAAAAACCGAAGGGACTGCGGCATAACAGCCGCTCTAAAAACCGAAGGGACTACGGTATAATAACCGCTCTAAAAAATCGAAAGGGATTGCAGTATAATTACCGTTCTAAACCGAAAGGGACTACGGTATAATTACCGCTCTAAACCGAAAGGGACAGAAAGAAAGGGGAGAAGTGGCTCGAAATTTGACGAGCAAAATATAAGAGGGAGAAAAGAGAAAGTTGGGAAAAGCATCCAACTTTGGTGTACTTTTCACAATAGTTTGATGCTCATTATATAGTGATGGAAGTAAACTCACATTTCTTTTCTAAGCAATGTGGAACTTTAGTATGTATAGATTTGAAACTACTCAAAATACTAGAGTTTTCCAATGTGGAATTTCAAAATTATTTCTTTTCAATGTGGGACTTAACAAGTTTCTTTCCACTTAAATTTACAACAAAAATTTCTTTCCAATGTGGGATATCAACAAATTATTAAATTCACACAATAATATAATTATTTTCCAACAATCCCCCACTTGAATTTAATAAATGTTTCTGAAATAGCGTCAAACGCTTCTATAAGATCATGCATAAACAAAGGTGTCTCTTGACTTGAACCTTTGCATAGTAAGTAAGATTCAGATTCAACAAGAGTGACTCGTAGTCATAAAAAAAAAATTTCATAAAAATTCAAATTAACATTAACAACAATCAACAATTTCAAACACACAACTAGTCAATAAAATTTTTCAGCTTCTAATTCCTAACATAAAGTAAGGAAGCATATATATTTTATGATAATGAAATTACACATAATATGCTTCTTCAAGAGTAAGACAATGCAACACATCAATAGATCTAACAAAATTTAGAAAATTAATAAGGCCATTTTAAGAAGTACTTGGTTACTTATGAAAGGGATTCATACACACAACACAAATTTGACATGCAACAATCAACAAATAACAAGCAACTTCACCAAGTAGGTAGTAAGCACTTCACATGGCTTGTATGTGCATTGAAAAAACATATAAAACATAACACAATAATATTATTTAAAATTCATATAGTGAAACTAATACCCAATCAAAAACAACTAACACGACTAACATTGAACTAACATTTGACTCACTCGACCTGATTGGACAAACTTACTTTCATACCACTATGTGAAACCCTAAACAAAAATACTTTAATAGTAACATTTTTTAAATGTTCTTCATATTTCAATTCGCAGTAGAGAGAAAACCACTTAAATAAGAGTGTAAAATTCCATATGGTATGAAACATGTTGAGAAACAAAGATGAGGAAACAACTCAAAGGGAGAATCTTTTCCACACTAGATGTCCAGTCGAAGTAAAGGTGTGTTGTGTAATAATTGATGGAGGAAGTTTTACAAATGTTGCTAATACATGTTTGGAGTCCAAACTTTCTTTGAAAACCAAGTCTCATCCTAAGTTTTATAAACTACAATGGCTTAGTAAAAGTTGACATCGGTTTTGCAACTTAAAAGTATGAAGAAGTGATACTTATGCATATGAAAGAATATTGTGACAGTCAATTATCTGCTATAAGTCAACCATCTAAGCCTAAAGCTATTAAGAAGTCAACAACACAACATACTTGAAGTAAAAATGTGTCGATTTACAAGAAAGGGGGGTTTGAATTGTAAATGTGCCTTTTAAAAATTCCTGTTAAAACTTAAGAAAATAGCTCAAGAATGATCTTGGTTATGAAAACAGAAAACGGAGAACGTTCTTGGATTGTGTTATAAAAAAGAGAACGTTCTTAGATTAGTAGAAAATCAGTTTCAATTTTATCTTAATTGATCAATGCAGTATAATAAAGAAAGAGATAGGAAAGAGAATACCACACAAAGATTTATCCTGGTTCACCCAACGTGGGTTACGTCCAGTCCTCACACGGTGAGATTTTCCACTAAGTGTTTAAAACGAAGAACCTTCTTAATCTTACAACACCTAGTATAGACCAACCTTGATCTATTTCAGCCTCTATTACTTTCCACCCAGAAAGCAATGATAACACCTATCTAATCTTGATAGGAAACAATCTAAAACAAACTATGAGGAAACTCTTATAGTTTGAGTTTTTACAAATGATTGAATTTGACAGAATCTGATATTGCTGAACTCTTGTTTAAGAATAGATTCTTTACAGAGTATCGAATGATAATTTCGCAGCTGATATATGAATGTGCAGCAGTAGCTGTTTCGCGAATTGCCGAAAATGATGTTGCCTTTGTTTTGCATAATTTCAAGCTTAAGTGTGAATGTATATGATTGAATACTTAGTGCTTGAGTTTCTTGCCTTTCTTCATGATTGAGGCCTGCTATTTATAAGCTGAGAATGCACTGGATCAGTACAAAATAGTTGTTGGAAAAGCCATGCTTTTTCCTGGTTTTAATGCAGTGCTTTGAATAGACACTTCATGCTATGACATAGCCTTTTTTACTTTTGGATTTAGCATTTAAAGCCGTGATGTACTTTTCTGACATAACCCTTGATGTTTCTTCATTGTTCTTGGATGATACATTCTCCATCTTGAGTCTTGAGTGCAGCTAGAGAAGATTAGGATCAAATTGCAGACTGAAACAGAGAATGCAAGGCTGCTGTTGATGTGCAGAAAAACGGAGAACGTTCTAGGTTTTTGAGTGAACGTTCTTGAGATTCTTGTTGATTTGATCAAGATACGCTAAGGCAATTCTGAAGAAAAATATAGGCAAGTACTGAATGATGATTCAAGATTTCTATTAATTTGATATAATCCATATTTTATTTATGGGATTTATGAAAATCACCGCAACAATTAGAAACCCTACATGTACAACAAGAAAATACACACATGGAAAAACTACAAACATACAACAACCTTGAGAATGTTAAAACCAGGATGGTTTGAAGAGCAATTCTTTACCTTGTTTTGATGATTAAAAAATGTGTTTTGTGGGAACAATTTAATGTATTATTAATTTAGTTGAGTGTGCAGAAAATAAGCTAGAAGTGCCCAGAAATAGAGGAAGCGCCCAATATTAGAGGAAGCACATTCACCAGAGGATACCACTAGAGAATACCACTAGCATAGTGACCAAAGGAAGTCACCAAAAGAAGAAAACAAATTAGGGGAAAGGAACAACACACATCCTTCGTTGCGTTGAACTGTTCATTAGAGGAAGCAAGCAGATCAAGAGGAAACAAAATAAAATGACTAATCGAGGAAAGGAACAACATGCTCTCTTCATTGTCTCCAAAAGAGATGCCTCTAAGGACATACCTTTACCTCTAAGTATTTGAGTGTGAGGATCTAGCTCTGATAATCTGCCTCCAATGATTTACCTCTCAAGATAAGACTATAATATCAAGTAAATATGCTCCAAAAAGTTTCCTTCAACAAAGCAACTCATAGGCAAACATTGGCTCTAATATACATTGTTGACTCTGTGACTACTAACTTGTATCTTGCCAATAATTTAACAGAAGAAGATGATTGGGTCTAACTCAAAATTTTGCACTACTTTTGACTCTGATTTTAAGACTCTCCATCCAACAAAAGAAAAGCATATGGCTCTGAGGAAAGTCAATGCCTATATTGAAAAAGTCAATGAAACATGAAAAAAAGTCAACACTATGAAAAATTCTATGACTCTAAATCTGATAAAAGTCATGACTATTGAAGTTGACTCTAGGGACACGATATGACTCAGAAACATAATCTGATGAAGGCTCAATACCTGACGCTGATACTGAAGAATCAAATGACCAAGCAGAAATTTTTTTTCTACACTTGAATGGATTAAAGTGCAGAGTCAATTACATTCATAATTGCAACAAATTTAATATTTCATTAAATAGAAAGAGTCTAATTCAAATTCACGACAATAGATGCATCAATTAAATATACAACATCCTCGAATCAAAACACATTCAAGAATTTAATTTCAGTAACTAACAAACAACGATAGATAATTAAATTTACGTAACTGACAAACAACTATCAATAATTGAATTTCATTAACTAGAAAAAAAAATTCAACAACTTTCAAACAATGATAAAAATTAAACAAAGCTGCAGAAAACATAAAAAAAATTCAAAGCAGCGGTCAACCAAACATCTGGACACAAATCAAAGCAACAAGAACAAAAATATACGAGCAAAATGTCAATCAATCATCGATTGTTATATCATTCTAGTTGTGCTAAGTTTGTGAGAAATACTGTAAGAATCCTATAGTTAGAGTAAACCCATAAATAGAAACTAAATACTTGTGTAACTTGTAAATCCTCAATGACTTGTGTTTTTCAAGTTGGATGCTGAGAAGACTTAACTTGTTAAGTTTAGTGATTGTAATTTGGTTTGAATTACTAGGTTAATTCCTTCCAAGTGAAGGGATTGGACATAGCAACTGGGTTGGTGGTGAACCAAGATAAATTATTGTGTTATTCCTCTTCCCTCTTTTTATTTTTAGCATTCCATGATTTCCTAGAAAATGGCATAGATAGAAGCTAACAAGCTCTAACGATATATGGTGTTAGCATAAATGGAAATATAGGAACTGGGTTTATAGAGTAACACAAAATTCAAAATTAATTCCATGTGATTTTATGTGTGTATATTATATTAAAAGGGTCATAATAAATTAACTTGTCCAATGTAAAAAAACATGGAAACACAAGAAGCTTGTTAAGACTAACAACTTATGACCTAACCAGATTTGTGTACCTAAATACAAAACAATTCCTCATGCAGATGTATTTAGGAGTAGGATTAAAACACCAATCATGGTACCTCGACTACGGCTGCTTAAGACACATGACGCGAGACTGGTCTATGTTCTAAGACATGATCTTGAAAAAAGGAGGAACAATAGGCTTCTAAGGCAACTAGAAAGGAAGGATAGCAAGTTCTGGTATAATTTGTAATGGCTCTTCACCCTTTATTAAAATGTTTTATTTGTTAAAGGACTGAAACACAAACTGTTGAGCATAAGTCAATTAAGTGATAGTTGTTACGATGTTATCTTCAATCAAACGTCCTATATGAATGTGCAAACACGATAAAAGGGAGGTTGAATTGTGTTTGACAAAATTGATAACTTTTTTCTAATTTGATGAAGGCTGGTTGGTTTTTATGAATTACTTAGATAAGAAGCAATTGTGTTCATAGGTAGCAAACAATAAAAACATAAATAATTTGACACGTAGATTTGTCTCTGTTCCCCACTAACTTGGCTACATCCAGTCCCATCATTCATAAGGCTTTAATCCATTAATTAAGATAACTTCAATTACAAAGCACCTAACTCTCCAAGCCAGTCTTCCCAAACATACTAACAATCACAAACTTTTGAGAAACTAACCACCTTGACTATACAAACCTATACTACTTCTTACAAATTGACAATCCCAAATCGAATAAGGAACTAAACCATCATCGGATTTGATACAAAAGATTGAGACTTTAAATGTTTGCCTCTAACAGAGCTCATAATAATAATAACTCTCACACTCTAAGAAAAAGCACTTGTAAAATATTTCTAACTTGAATAAGTGTTTCTCTCTTTGACCACTAAGATGAAATTGAAATTTTGAACTTATGAGTTCTTTCACCTTTTTCTAATTTTCGATGATCTTCTTCAACCTTCAGTGTCTATCTATACATAAAATTAGGGGTTCAATTTAGTCCTTGTATAATTCTGAATTGTACCTTCATTCCTAGCTTGGTCTACAATGATCTTATTGAAAAATAATTTTGAACAAGATGTGTTTTTATAATATCTTCTTTAGCCAATTCTTTATTTCTAAATTCAATCTAAGTAGTTCTTCTAGATTAATTTTGTTGGTATTTTATAAGCAAGTGCAAAACGAAAAATGCCTTTCAATAAAAAAAATTCATATTGATTATAGTGGTGAGTTTTAAAACTCCCTATTTTTAAAACTTCATTGAAGAGAATTGCATCCTACATAAAATTTCTTCTCTTAGAACAACACAAGAAAATGGTGTTGTTGAAAGGAAAAATAGGTCTCTTCAAGATATGGAACACACCATGATTAATGAAATGAATGTTGCAAAACACTTATAGATAGAAGCAACGAACATTGCAGGTTACGTTCATAACATAGCCTAGATTAGACCTATTCTAAACAAGACTCTTGATGAGCTATATGCAAGGGTAAAAAATGCAATATTTCCTACTTTAGACAATTTGGTTGTATTTGTTATATTTTAAACATCAAAGAAAAGTATGGAAAATTTGACACAAAATCACATAAGTACATCCTCTAGCGATACTCTGAAAGGTCTAAAGTCTATAGAATATGCAAATTGGAAACTCTAATTGTGGAAGATTGAATCAATGTTATGATTGATGACCAACAACTTGACTTTAAAAGGTCAGAGGAAGATGATGAATTTGTAAGAAAACCATAAGTACAAGAACAAGAAAACTTAGAGGATAATAACAAACCAAAAGATACAGGAAGACCAGAAGAACAAGAAAAATCAAAAGAATCCAAAATTGAATGGAAATACAAGTCATCTCATCTAGACTCACTTATACATGGAAAAACAAGTGATCATCTAAAAACCAGATGAACCTTGAAAGATATATCATTGTTTGGTCTATTATCTCAGAACAACTAAATGAATTAAAAAGCCCATATGAACTGTAACAACCTATCTACTTTGTTTTGTTAAGTATAGATGTTTAAAATCGTTAATTTTAAAAATAAAATAATTTGTTTATTTGTTAAAAAAAACACAAAATGGCATTATTGTAATATTTGGACAAATAAAGGGCAATGGCATAATTTCCCCTCTACATTTTAAGTAGAGTTGTTTTTTTTCTTATTCAGAAAACACACACTCTTCAATTCGTTCCTTCTGCCTCTCCCGTGAAGCACCTCCCTCATCCTCCCAAATCTTCAACCCCATTTTCTTTCTTTTTTTTTTCAAATTAGTAAACCCAAAAGCTTGATAAAGGTCTTCACACCCATTTTTAAACTTTGCATGTCTCGATTGGTAACTAATCAACTTCAACAGCAAAGGATGATAACCCAAAATTGAATAACTTGAGTCAAGGTGACAATTCAAGCAAAAAGGGAGCTCAACAACCAAGTTAATCAGAACATTATCTTCTTCCTTGTCACAACCGGTGAGTTCTTTTTATGAAAGGGTTATTTTTTGTTGTTGTTATGATTAGGGATTTCATTTTCTAAAATTGGTGAAAATAAGTTAGAACGTAGGCTGTTGTTTATGGTTGTGATGTTTGTGAATGAATTATGTATTAAGAAAAAATTTAATTATATGTGTATCACTATATTTAATGTGATTATGCTTGTCGAGCACGATTTATGCTCGTTACTGCTGTTGTTGCCTCTGATATGTGTTTGGGAAATTGTGTTATGTTACTTTAATTTCCATTAGAATGATGATTTTAAGTGCATGCATTTAAAATATATGTTTTTCTTTACTAGTGGAGAGAAAATTCTATTTTTATCCCAAATATTCAATGCATGATAGGTGTTGGATGAAAATACTACGAGAACTATTGCAGGAGAATTGTTGTATTTAAGTTTGGTTTTCTAAATAAAAACAAAACTATGTAAACAAGTCTTAGAATCAGATTTTTCAGGAATTATTGATTGGGAATTTTGAGATGAGACCAACTATGTTGTGTTTATAGGTGAGTTACCTACTTTCAGCAAAAGTTTTAAAGTTCTCTATTGCCATTCAACCATTTTTCAATAATTATTAATGACTTTTGTGATGGAGACTTTCTGCAGCGTGTGTAAATTAGTCTTAGTGCGTGATTTTTCCTAAATTATAAGTTTCAAATTTTGAAATGAGATCAATTGCATTATGTCCTTAAATTGAGTTAGCTTTCAAGGAAATTTTTGGAATTTTCTAAAGTAATTTGACCCTTCATCGATAATTATTAGTGACCATTGTGCTGAAAATATTCTACTGTGTGATTTGCAAGAATGAATAAAATTCTTAAGAAATTTGAATGGCTTCATTATTTATATATGAATATATATATATATATATATATATATATATATATAACTTGTATTATGTTTGAGTTATGAAGTTGTTACTACTTTCACGACTCTAATATTGTTTCTATTTTCTAACTATAGATTTACGTTCTGAATTCGCCTAATTTATTGATTATTATTATGGATAAAGGATACATTTTATATAAGATATAATAAGTGCATTTCATACAAAACATGTAAGTTTTGTCCAATATCATTTATCAAAGCATGCATGGCCTTATTCACGGTGGGACATTTAGGTTATTTCAGGCATGAAATAACAGGTAAAGGAGAACAATCAGGACGCTGATTGGGGTTTGGCCAGACCACCTTTACCAATCAGGACTCAATTATCTTAGTGACCCACATTAAGATATTGAGCGACTTTTTCTTATTTCAAAGGAAAAGATTTGAGGTCTTGCATACGTTTTTCACAACATATATATATATATATATATAGACATGTATAACTATTTTTTTTACGTTTTATGCACTTTTATGGAAAGAAATTCCTTGAGATTGTTCCTCCCTTTTATTTTTAGAGCTCACTGAGATATTTTATCTCACCCCAATTATTATTATTATTTTTATTTAGCACCTGGAGGAACATGAGACATGAAATCAGCATCAAAAGATCAGTTCCAAACTCATGGAATTAGATTTTAATATTTTGTTTTATGATGTAATCAGTTAATCGTAGTTGTTTTGTTGATGTAATATTTTATGAATCTACTAAACAAGTTGTAAACTATATTTATGAATGTAGTTTTCAGTTATGATGGTGATTCGAATTTATTATTTATTATTAATTACCTCTGTTTATTAAGGTGTATGGGCCAAATTATCATATTCTAGACAAATGATAATGGGTCTTAGATTTTGGTATCAGAGCCATGCCGATTCATTTGGACTATGGATTATGTGTTAGGAATTAAAATATCTTTGTTTTACTATACATTCTCATTATCATTTCACCTAATATTAAGTCTGATCAACTTAGTATTTTGTGTATCATATGTAGAATTATGGCTGAAGGATCTAGGAGGAATCTTGCCCCTGAAGATAGTATGACTCAACCACCCACTGCTGAACCATGGGAAAAGGTTATGGAAGCTATTCAAATGCAAGCAACGGCTACCCATAATCTAGTACAACAAATGGCAATGCAAAGAGATTGCACTACAAATGCCAACAGGGTGTTTTATGATTTTCTTAAGTTGCAACCTCCAACATTCCAGGGCAGCCACAACCCCTCGGAGGCTCAAGCTTGGTTGGATGAGATTAAAAAGGCATTTGAAGTAGTGCCTTGTACTGAGGAACAAAAAGTGGCATTTGCTGCCTATCTACTAAAGGGTGGGGCAGAGTATTGGTGGAGGAGTGCAAAGACTTATCTTCAGACTCAAGGAACCCATATGAATTGGGAATACTTTGAGATGGCCTTTTTGGACAAGTATTATCCAAAAAGTGCCAGACGACAAAAAGAGTTGGAGTTTGTGCACCTGCAACAAGGAGACATGTCTGTTGCAGAGTATGTTGCTAAGTTTGAAGAATTGGCTAGATTTTCTCCACATGCTCAATATGCACCCACAGAAGAATGGAAGATAAACCAGTTTGAATGGGGATTGAGATCTCAAATCAAAGGGAACATAGGCCATATGGAGCTTACTAACTATTCTACTCTTGTACACAAGAGCTACATTGTTGAAGACAATTTAAAGAAGGTACAAGAGGAGAGACAGGTTAGGTGACAACAAAAGAAAGAGTCTGGAAAATTTGGTCAACAATTGAAGGTAATTAAGACTCCCCAAGGAAAGGGAAAACAAGTACAGACATCCAGTTCTCCAAGAGCAAAGAAGTGTCTTAAGTGTGGTAGAGATCATGGGGGAGAGTGCTTGGTTGGAAAGCAAGTATGCTACTACTGCAAACAGCCTGGTCATATGACTCCCTTTTGTCCAATACGCCAAAAACAAATAGTGTCCAACTCAAACAAGTCTAACAATAGAAGGGTCTTTGCTCTCAGTGCAAAGAAAGGTATGAATCATAATCTAATAACTGGCATTGGATTCATAAATGAAGTTCCTTTAATTGTCATGTTTGACACTGGTGCATCCCATTCTTTCATCTCCTCTGATTTTTTTTTGCAACATAATATCCCTGTATTTGAAATGTCTTATCCTTTAGTCGTAATTTTTTCATCTAAGAATTCAATAGAGTCCTCCTTAGTATGTCACCAATGTCCAATCACCCTATATGATAGAGTTTTTCTAATAAACCTAGTATGTTTGCCCCTTAAGGGATTGGACATCATATTGGGAATGGATTGGATGTCCGACCATTCAGTAACTTTGATTTGCCATGGTAGGAAATTCATAATTCCTCCAGAAGTTTCCTAACCAGAGGAAACCAAATACCCTTCCTTGACCAACAATTCTTTACTCTTCCAATGTCTGACCAATGCGGTTCAAGGCGTACTATTATTACTATCCTCTAACTCAGGGTCTGAAATGGACTTGTCCAATATTCCTGTAGTCAGTGAGTTTGAGGATGTCTTTCCAGAGGATGTGATATCTTTGCCTCCTAAAAGAGAAGTAGAGTTCTCAATAGATTTGGTCCCTAGAACAGGACCAATCTCCATTGCCCCTTACAGGATGTCCCCGTTAGAATTTAGTGAGTCGAAAAACAAATTAGAGGACTTGATAACCAAACAGTTTATCCGACCAAGTGTGTCTCCTTTGGGAGCCCCAGTGCTCTTGGTAAAGAAGAAGGATGGCAACATGAGGTTATGCATAGATTATTGAAAATTGAATAAAGTGACCATCAAGAATAAATACCCTCTGCCCAGAATAGATGACCTTTTAGACCAATTAGGGGGAGCTACTGTGTTCTCCAAAATTGACTTGAGGTCGGGGTACCACCAAATCAGAATAAAATCAGATGATGTACCAAAAACAGCCTTTAGAACTAGGTATGGGCACTATGAATTTTTGGTTATGCCTTTTGGTGTAACCAATGCTCCAGTTGTGTTCATCGATTACATGAATAGAATTTTAAGGACATACTTAGATAAGTTTGTGATAGTATTTATAGATGACATACTAATATACTCTAAGACTTCAGAAGAACATGCCAATCATCTTCAAATGGTGTTGCAAGTACTTAGGGATAGAAAACTTTATGCTAAACCAAGTAAATGTGAGTTTTGGATGTCAGAAGTAAAATTTCTAGGCCATGTGATCAATGAGAAAGGAGTGGCAGTGGATCCCTCCAAAGTAGAGGCAGTACTGAAATGGGAACATCCTAGGAATGTGACAGAGGTTAGAAGTTTCTTAGGACTGGCGGGGTATTATAGGAGATTCATTAGGAAATTCTCCCAAATTGCCCTGCCTTTGACCAGACTGACTAGGAAGGACCAACCCTTTGTGTGGGATCAAAAATGTCAAAAGAGTTTTCAGACTCTTAAGATCAAGTTAACCACTGCCCCTGTACTAGCCATACCAGATCCAACCTTAAGATTTCAAGTGTATTGGGATGCATCCCGGAAAGGTTTAGGTTGTGTATTGATGCAAAACAACCAAGTAGTGGCTTATGCTTCAAGACAACTAAAGCCTCATGAGGGAAACTATCCCACTCATGACCTAGAATTGGCTGCCATAGTGTTTGCCTTAAAGATCTGGAGACATCATTTGTATGAAGCACAATTTGATATTTACAGTGATCACAAGAGCCTAAGGTATCTATTCGATCAAAGGGAACTTAACATGAGGCAAAGAAGGTGGGTGGAATTTTTGAAAGATTATGAATTTGAACTGAAATACCATCCAGGAAAGGCCAATGTAGTGGCCGATGCATTGAGTAGGAAATCCCTACATATGTCTCATCTCATGATAAAAGAACTTGCACTACTAGAAAACCTTAGAGACTTGAACCTAAATATGACAATCCTTCAAGGGGGAATTCTTTTAAATAAACTAGAAATAACTAGTAGCCTTAGAGACCAAATTAGGCAATCTAAAGGGATGGATGAAGAGTTGCAACTTAGAAAGGACCAAGAAAGATTTACTAGGGCACGGGATGGAACAATCCAATTTCAGGGCAGAATTTGGGTACCTAAGGATTCCGAATTAAAGAGGTTGATACTAGAGGAAGCTCACAAAAGTAACCTAACTATCCATCCTGGATCTACCAAGATGTACCAAGACCTTAAGAAAAATTATTGGTGGCCAGGTATGAAGGTTGATGTGGCTGCTTTTGTGGGTCAATGCCTAACTTGCCAAAAGGTGAAAATAGAACATCAGAGACCAGCAGGATTGCTACAGCCTTTGGAAATACCTGAATGGAAATGGGACTCAATTTCCATGGATTTTATTGTAGGTTTGCCACATACCCACACTGGGTATGATTCCATTTGGGTGATTGTGGACAGATTAACTAAGTCAGCTCATTTCTTACCAGTAAAGTCAAACTACAACACCCTCAAACTAGCCAAGTTATTCATTAAGGAAATAGTGAGGTTGCATGGGGTGCCTTTTAGTATCATATCAGATAGGAACCCTAAGTTTACCTCCATGTTTTGGAAGGCATTTCAAAAGTCTCTAAGAACTAGACTACACCTTAGTACTTCCTACCATCCCCAGACTGATGGTCAAACCGAAAAAACCATTCATACTCTAGAGGATATGCTGAGAGCTTGCATTTTAGAGGAAGGTGGAAACTGGGATACACATTTGCCTCTGGTAGAGTTTTCTTACAACAACAGTTACCATGCTAGCATTGGCATGGCACCTTATGAGGCTTTGTATGGAAGAAAATGTAGGACACCGTTATGTTGGTCAGAAGTAGGGGACAAGGGGATCATAGGTCCTGAAGTTATCCAAGAGACCACTGAAAAGATTAAGGTAATTAAGGATAAATTAAAGATAGCCCAAAGCAGGCAAAAGAGCTATGCTGATATCAGGAGAAGACCTTTAGAGTTTGAGGAAGGAGATCATGTTTTTTTGAGAGTTACCCCCACCATTGGCATTGGAAGAGTGCTAAAGGTCAAGAAGTTAAACCCTCGTTTTGTTGGACCCTTTCAAATATTGCAGAGGATTGGTCCCTCTGCATACAGAATAGCCTTGCCACCCAAACTATTCAATCTACACAACGTTTTTCACGTCTCCCAGTTAAAGAAATACATTCATAACCCTCACCAAATTTTGAGTCATGAGTCTGTCCAACTCAAGTCAAACCTTACTTATGACCCAATGCCAGTCCAAATTATAGATAAAAGTGTAAAAGCATTGAGAAACAAAGAAATTCCACTAGTGAAGGTTGTTTGGGAAGGATCTACAATAGAAGAAGCAACATGGGAAGTAGAGGCAGACATGCAAAAGGAGTATGCTTACCTCTTTCAATAGGTAATCCTCCAAATTTTGAGGGCAAAATTTTTTTTTAAGTGGTGGAGGATGTAACAACCTATCTACTTTGTTTTGTTAAGTATAGATGTTTAAAATCGTTAATTTTAAAAATAAAATAATTTGTTTATTTATTAAGAAAAAAACACGAAATGGCATTATTGTAATATTTGGACAAATAAAGGGCAATTGCATAATTTCCCCTCTACATTTTAAGTACAATCGTTTTTTCTTCTTATTCAGAAAAAACGCACTCTTCAATTCGTTCCTTCTGCCTCTCCCGTGAAGCACCTCCCTCATCCTCCCAAATATTCAACCCCATTTTCTTTCATTTTTTTTTTTCAAATTAGTAAACCCAAAAGCTTGATAAAGGTCTTCACACCCATTTTTACGTTTTATGCACTTTTATGGAAAGAAATTCCTTGAGATTGTTCCTCCCTTTTATTTTTAGAGCTCAATGAGATATTTTATTTCACCCCAATTATTATTATTATTTTTATTTAGCAGCTGGAGGAACATGAGACATGAAATCAGCATCAGAAGATCAGTTCCAAACTCGTGGAATTAGATTTTAATATTTTGTTTTATGATGTAATTAGTTAATCGTAGTTGTTTTGTTGATGTAATATTTTATGAATCTACTAAACAAGTTGTAAACTATATTTATGAATGTAGTTTTCAGTTATGATGGTGATTCTAATTTATTATTTATTATTAATTACCTCTGTTTATTAAGGTGTATGAGCCAAATTATCATACTCTAGACAAATGATAATGGGTCTTACATGAACATAGTGGGTATTCAAAAACAAGTTGAATGAAAAAGGAGAAGTGGTAAGAAATAATGCTAAACTAGTAGCTCAAGGTTATGGTCAACAAGAATGTGTAGACTATATTGAGACATTTGTTTCATTTGCAAGGTTAGAAGATATTCAAATTATATTATCTTATGTTGCACAAAGTAATATTATTTTATACCAAATGGATGTAAAAGTGATTTTTTTTAATGGTTACAGAAAATGAGGATGTTTATGTCAAACAACCTCCTAATTTTGAAAAATCTCAGTTTCTGTATTATTCCTTTAAAATTAGAAAATCTTTGTATGGTTTGAAACAAGCACCTAGAGCTTGGCATGACAGACTAAGCAATTACTTGCTAAAAAATGGTTTTGAAAGAGGGCAAGTATATACAACCTTGTTTAGAAAATCAATTAAAACTGATATTTTTATAGTTCAGATTTATGATGATATAAAATTTGGATCAACTAATGGCAAGTTTTGCCAAGACTTTGTTTGGTTAATGCAACAGGAACTCCAAATTAGCATGATGGGATAACTAAATTTCTTCTTAGCAATTCAGATTCAACAGAAGGAGAATGGAGTTTTGATTAATTAGACTAAGTATACAATAGAGCTTATCAAGAAGTTCAAGATGGATGGATGCAAACCAATGAGAACTCCAATGCACCCAACCTGCTCAACACTCAAGGATGATTCACACAAGATGGTTGATTAGAAAACCTTTGCAGGCATGATAGGTTCTTTACTTTATCTAATTGAACTTAAGCCTAATATTATGTTTAGTGTATGTGCACACCAGGTTTTAAGCATGTCAAAAAGAATCCCACTTAAAAGTAGTTAAGATGATCTTTAGATACCTGAAAGTTACTGCTAACCTTTGTTTTTTCTATAAGAAATCTTCTAAGTGCAGGTTAGTGGAATATTATGATGTTGACAATGCAAAAGACAGACTTAAAAAAAAAGGACCAAAAAAAATTGCACTTTCTTATGTGGCAATTTGATCTCATGGTCCATTAAGAGACAAATCACTATTGCTCTGTCAATAGCAGAAGCATAATATATCACAACTATAGAATGTAGTAATCAACTCCTATAGGTTCCAAGCATATTGAAAAGAATCACACTTAAAATTAGTTAAGATGATCTTTAGATACCTAAAAGGTACTGGTAACCTTGGTTTATTCTATAAGCAATCTTCTAAGTACCGGTTACTGGAATGTTATGATGCTGACAATGCAAAAGAGAAACTTAAAAGAAAAAGCACCAATGGAAAATGCACTTTCTTATGTGGCAATTTGATCTCATGGTCTATGAAGAGACAAATCATTATTGCTCTGTCAATAGTAGAAACATAATATATCACAACTAGATGATGTAGTACTCAAATCCTATTGATCAAGCATCAACTAGAAAACTACAAGCTTCATGAGAGTAAAATTCCTATATTATATTATATTATAACATTTTTGTCGTATGTTTAACTAAAAATCCAATTTTGCAATCTAGGGCTTAACAAAGAGAAATAAAACATCACTTCATAAGAGACTTTGTCCAAAAGGGAACTTTAGATATTAAGTTTGTAGTCACTAAACATCAGTGGCAAGACATTCTAACAGAACCCCTTGTTGTAGACAGGTTTGAGTTTATAAAAAAAAAAATTGAATATTGCGTCTATAATTGAATAATAGTTTGGTTATGATAGAATAAAATTTCTAATTTATATTTATACTATGCTCCAATTACGGATTTACAATGAAGTATTTTATGTAAGACTGTTTATGTAATAAATCTGACATATTCACTCCTTTTGTTTGATGACAATAAGAGGGAGAGTAGCTTTTGAGAACAATTTTAAACAACCCAAGTTCATGTTTTTAAAGACTTCAAATAGGGGGAGTTGTTTTAAAAGTCATAAAATTATTCTAAACTATAAATATTAAATATGTTTAGAGCTAGGGGGAGCCTTATGCTTTTTTATCTTTGTTAAATTGTTCACAAAAATAGAAGTTTTTCATCGTGACAAAGGGGGAGATTGATATAACCAAGATGATTTGGAGAACAACTTCTTACCTTTTTTTGATGATAACAAAAGGTATTGTGTGGGAAAAATTTAATTCAATAATAATTTAATTGAGTTTGCAGAATTGATTAAGTCTCTAATACATCATATCAATCCTTCTATATACCTCTCACAACCCTTTTGACTTTGAATCTTATAACTCCACCAACTCTCTAAGCCTCGATCCCCTCACACACTCATTTCCCTCTAGCTTCCTAAACCTCGTTACCTTCATAACTTCTCTTGTTGCCAAAATTACTTCAGCCGGTAATAGGAATGCTCATGCTTTGGATCTTAAGATGAATAATATAACTTAATATGTTCGTTATTTTTAAAACATCAAATTGAAATTTTGTTTCAACAATTCAAAGCTTGAATGGTCTCTTGGAAAGAGAAAAAGCTAGAACGGCTATACAACCTATAGTTGAAACGATGACCAAAGAGCTATGAGCAAAGGACCCAATGGAAGGAAAAAAGCCTAAACTTATGAACTTAGTCACCAAAATTGAAGGTGGCGTGGATTATGGGCTTGTTGCTCCTATTTGATGTTTTGTTAACTAAGTTATGATGTAATAATAGTGTGGGGGACCAATCTTGTTAATTATTCCCTAAGAGATTTAGATTCGTTTTTATTGTTTTTGTTTAAGTCACTTAAAAGACTTCATAGGCCCTAAGAGACTTAGAGAACAATTCTTATTGTTTTTGTTTAAGTTACATAAAAGAATATATGGGCAGAATGTTTCGATGCTCAAAATATTTTTATTTTACATGTTGGAGTGTTTCATTCTATTGTTTGTTTTTTTAACCAAGTTGTTTTTCCTCTTATGATTTATATTTTAACAAAGATATTTTATGGAAATATTTTTTTTTTTGTACTAATGGCTTTATTAGTTGGGCCACAATTAGAACAAAAAAACCAGAGGAAGTGAGAAATGAATGAGATCAAGGGATATAAGCCTTTTATCTTCTCAATACGCATTTGCCACTAAATATATGCCTCTAAAAGCAATGTGTCGTTGAAGTTTATGAAGATTGCCTTTGATAACTGGGTCTAAACACTTCCTCTAAATATTGTTTGAATACTAAAGCATGCCTCTGAAGCCCTTGTGTGCCTATGATGTACACAAACTCAGCAAGCCTCTGAAGAGTTTATATCAAGCTATCATTAACTCTAACGATATTGTTCAAGCCATACATTTAAAGCTCATATTCCCCTAATCAATAGTTGCAACACACGCAAAATGTTGCTTATGATATGCAGCCTCTAATGTTGCAGTGACTTTGATGATTTAACAATATGATTTGCCGAAAGCCAGCAATCTAAATTCAAATAATTATGCCTCAAACTTTTATTATCTAAGAAACACGACATCTCACTCCGACAAGGAAGTCAATGTCTTTAATTGAAAGTCAACGACTCTGATTGAAATAATTTATTTTGAAGAAAAGACTTGGCCGAATCAGAATTCAAAAATAACAAGCCTCAATCCATTCCACTCCAATCAACCAAGATCATGAAGGAAGATTCCCATGAATAAATTTTTGAACACAATATGAAATTAGATACGATTCAGAATTATAATTGAATAAAATATTTGACCAATGTAAAAAAAGGCATTGCCAAAATATTGTTCATAAGAAGATATGATCAAATTATTGTTGACGAGAAGTTATGGTCAAAATATTATTCACAAGAAGATATGGTCAAAATATTGTTCATAAGAAGATATGGTAAAAATATTGTGCACAAGAAGATATGGTAAAAATATTGTGCACAAGAAGATAAGTTTAGAATTTGTTCACAAGAATGCATAGAATTTATTGACAAGAAGAAACACTCAGAATTATTCACAAGAAGATAAATTTATAATTTCTTTTACAAGAAGATATATTCATAATTTGTTCACAAGAAATATATGATTCTGATTTTACAAGGACAAAAGTGAAACCCTAATCTTGTCTATAAATAACTACTCAAGTCTTAAGAAGAAAGCATGAACTTGTAAACTCTTAAATCCATAAAATTTCAAAAAAAACTTTTGAGAACTCAAATTTCCTTAAGTATTCAATGTTCAAATGTTTAAGTACTAGAGAAGCACTTGCGCAAAGAAATATTTTCTACGTGTTTTAGTGTGAGAAATCAATTGTAACTATCTACCTTGTAGAAGCAAAACACAATCTATTCCAAACTTATGTAACCCAACTCGATAGAGACTTTAGTGTTCCTTAAGCAATTTTTTGTTTTAGGTTGTATTGAGAAGACTTTACTTATAGGGTCAAGGTGTAGTTGCCTTCAACAATTTGTGGTTTACATGTTGTGTGGAGAAGAATTGACTTGTAGAGTCAAGGTGTTTGTTTGCCTCAAAAAAGTATGTAGGTATCAGGTAGCTTTAAGAATATTGACTTATAGGGCCAAGTGTTGTGTAATTCAAGGATTTGAATTAGTGGTTAAATTCTTCTATGTGAAAGGACTGAATGTAGCTATCAAGTTGGCGGTAAACCAGAATAAATTTGTTTATGTCACTTTATTTATGCACTCATTACTTTACTATTGCCTCTGATTACATTAATTAAAATCATCAAACTGGAATCAGTTCTTGAATAAATAATTAAAAAGGATTCAACTTAGACAAACACAATTCAACCCCTTTTCATGTTTGCACCTTCATGTTCTATTGCAAATAAAGATATGAAGCAAGGGAAAGTGAAGTAGGCGAATAAAGGCCATTAAAAGGGTTGTCCAAACGTAATTGGAGAGTGATTGCCAAAATGTAACCATCACCTTATTCACTCCTACAATGATGAGATCAACGCCATTCATTGATCCAAATTAAAATGTAACTTATTTCCTTAATCCACCACAAGCAATTGCTCTTAAATTGGCACCTATACCTATCAAATTATAACCTAATGCATTGATCAAACATTACTACCTTTTATTTTGGCATTCATTTACGCCTAATGGGTTATTAAAGGAAGATTTGTGTATCTTTTTTCTTCTATAATGTAATCATCAATATTGTAACTCATTTTTTTATAAGAGACGTGAAACTTATGAATAAATATATATGAATTTTGTTAAAATTACACTTAATAAATATATATATGAATTTTTGAACACAATTAAGCTTTGATATCATCAAGAAAGCATATTTGTTATGGTGATCCTCACATGGCTTATCATTCCTTCTATCCATAGAAGAGAGTGTGGCACCCCATTTCTCATTTGTTCCATCAATTTGTCTTTGTTTCATTTTTTTTTTTTCAAATTTGTTCTAACTATTGCCACTGAATCAAATCAAATATAATAGTCCATTCTTGCTATTAAATGAATTATGACCCTCATTGACACAAGTTCATTAAAGTCAATCAAGTAATTGTGCAAATATAGCTAGTGCACGAATTGGTTAGCCATCACTATGACATTAAAATGGAAAAAGAAAAATCACAAAATTTGTAGTATTAAATTGTTCTGACGCAAATGAAATATCTAACCCCTAGATTAAGTTGACATGACATCCAACCTACACAAAAAATGAGTTGCAACACATAATGAAATCAACAAAAGTCATAAAGCATACACATAACAACATTTGTTTATAACAACAACCTTAAAACACCAACATCCAACCCTAGAATTCAATTTTACAATCCACATTAATAAGATCATAAAACGAATCTAGATAGAGTATTAAAGGAAGATCAATTCTACCGACAACAAAATAGCAAGTCTAGAATAAGATAACTCAACACAACTAGAATACACTACACTACATGGATCAAAATGTATAATAGTGAAATAAGTTTTTTCAACAATCAAAATAAAACATACACTACACTCATTTCACTATTATACATTTTGATCCATGTAGAAAAAACTTAAAACACAAATAGAGTATATTTACTTGAACTCATTCAACAATGAGAAAGTTAAGAAGCATAACTTTGTTTAAAATTTTCGAACTAATGACAACAAATATGTATGTAATTTGATATCTTACTTTTTTAACTTTACATTGGTGACCAAAATTATGATAGTTCACCCTTAAAATGTTTTGAACATCATTTTTCAATTGTTTCTTGAGACTCTCAAAAATTCAAACAAAACAATCAAGTAGAATATATAGGTACCCAATTTTTTGTTGGGCACTTCTAGGTTAGTAGTGGGAGCTTGTCCCTTTTGAATACACATAATCCTACCATTTGGTTCTAAAAGTTTTCTTATAAAAAATTTATAGGATATGTCTCCCATTTTCAACAATAAAAACAAGTGACATGTGGAAAATTTTGTTTCTTAAAATTATGACAATATCTCTTGAAAGAATGTTTATGTTTAACAAGATGATTTCTAGGATTTGAATTTTTCAATTGAACTTCCACTTTAGAAACGTATTCTTTCAACAAAATATTTTCATTCTCTAAAGAGCTAATACTTGCATAAAGCGAGGAATTGGGAGAACATTGCACTACTTGAGTAACTTCATGATGTAGCTTTAAAGTTTTGGCTAACTCTTTTCAAATCTGGTAATTCAACTTTCTATGTTTAAAATAAATCTTCTTTTATTGACCCAAAGCTTTAGTCATATTTTAAACCTCTTCTTGAAATTGTTCATAAATAGGTAACACAAAGAGAACATCATCACTAACCTTGTCTCTATGGTGTATAGATGTGAGAGATAGACTTACTTCACTTTTGTTATTTGATTTTTCTACTTGAAATTTCATCACACAATAACATTGATTTGTCCTTCTACTTCCAGATCTGTCATCCTTCTTCATCTTGGAGAATCAGTCAACCTTTCATTTGATATTCACTTTCCTCTTTTTATATTTCACTCGTTAAGAACTTGTTAAACTCCCTTTGACATTGCAACAATTGTAGACAAGTTCAATGTTGCAAAATCCTTTGAACTAACAATTGTGAAAATCATTAACATCAATTCGACATCAACATCTCTAGAAAAGGTTTTTATTAAATCTTCATTTAAATATGTTTCACCAAGATCATTAAATTTGTTAGCAATTAGTGTGGACTGTTTTTTTCATTTGCCAATAGTTTCAGCATTCCTGATGCCAAGAAAATAATTTTTTGATTTATCAATTTTAGGGAAACTTTCTTCACATAATCCCTAGTGTGCTATTTTAAAAACATTCCAAATTCCTTGGATAATTTTACAATTGAAATCATTTTGTACTAAAGCGGGCACATTGATATTTTTGGGTTTCCAATCATATTAAACCATAATCAGTCTATTGTTCTTTTGGTTTTTCAATTATAATACCATTTAAATCCATCTTTGAAAATAAGGACCATTTTCAAGGGTTTCCCATACGTCCAAGTAATAAGCAATAATATGGATTTTCATTTACTCCTTCCATTATGAATAGTCACTTCCTTTGAGGTTAGTTTTATATTAGTTAGTTTTATCATGCCTTTATTTTTTAGGTTGATATAACTATTTTGTTGATAGGCTATTAAAAATACTCATGTTCTATTTTCTTTCTCAATTAATAAAAGATTGATGTATATTCAGTAAATATTCATGATGGTATCAGAAGTTTCCTTTTCTTTCTTCGTACTACTTTTAAACCTAATTTTGTCAAAATCTTAAATTTCCAAAAAATAAGTCAATGCATATTCAACAAACTCTTAACCCTGAAATTTCAAATCACACAAATTCGCACCTTCATTCATCTTCTTTCTCTTCTTGGTTTTGCCCTT
Source organism: Cicer bijugum (assembly GCA_037974875.1). Classification (NCBI taxonomy): domain Eukaryota; kingdom Viridiplantae; phylum Streptophyta; class Magnoliopsida; order Fabales; family Fabaceae; genus Cicer; species Cicer bijugum. The sequence goes on from JBBPBT010000229.1 coordinate 2,051,194, forward strand.
CCTTTCCTTTCCTTTCCTTCGCCCAACGCTTCAATGGCATGTTCTGATGATGATGATGATTCATCTACCACCTCTGCAACTGTTTCTCAAGATGAATCGCGAAATCCATCATCACCATATTACCTTCATCCTGGCGAAAATCTGGGCGCTTTTCTTATAAATCAAACTTTACAAGGGCCAAATTATTACAATTGGAGGCGTTTAATGAAAAGTGTGTTGATCTCCAAGAACAAAGTGAAATTCATCAACTGAAAGTTACCAATGCCGGCAAAAAACGATGCGTTATTTGATGCTTCGGAGAGCTGCAATATGATGGTAATTTCTTGGATTACTCGCACTCTTTCTCCCTCTATTGCTCAAAGTTCAATACACATTGAGAATTCAAAAAGTTTGTGGGATCATCTAAAGAATCGATTTTCTAAAGGAGACCATTTTCGTTTTTCTGATCTGCTTCAAGATTTACACTCTATTAAAGAAGGTGATAAATCGGTCTCTGATTTCTTTACTGCTTGGAGTATTCTTTGGGAGGAGTTAGAGGTTTTACGACCCATCACAGATTGTTCTTGCTCTACTTCATCTGAGTGTAGTTTACAAAAATTAGTGTTAGGCTAGCGATCCTCTGAAGCCCTCACTTGTTTTTTAAAAGGCCCCAATGACAATTTTAATACGGTAAAAACCCAAATTTTGATGATGGATCCTCTACCTAATATAACCACAACATTTTCTTTAATTTTACAACAAGAACGACAAATTACCGGTCCTTTTGTTAATGTTAAGGTTTTAATGAACTCTTCCATCAATGGTACTTCTAATGCTAATCCGATAAATGGTTTAGGTCGTGGTAAAGGTCGCGGATCTGGTCGGGGCAGAGGTGGAGCTCCTCAATGACGATGTACTTTTTGCAATAGGCTAGGACACACTGTTGATCATTGTTATTTTAAACATGGTTTTCCGCCTGGATATTCTCCCGGATACAAGAACACCAAATCTATTAATTCTTCAATTACAGATGAAGATTCTGGGTCTGCTCCTAATGATCATAGTTCTCCGAAATCCAATCCATCTGATGGTAATGCCTCTCAATTCACTGCTGACCAAATTAATCAACTCAAACATTTACTTCAACAATATGCTTCCTTTTCTGAAAATCAATCTCAACCTACAAATCAAATTTCTCAAATTGCCGGAGTTTCCTCTAATCAACATAATTCTGCTTTAGGTAATATCTCTCCAAACTATTGGATTCTTGACACTGGCGCTACTGGCCATGTTACTTGTAATTCCAAAAATTTTATTACTTATCATGAAATTAAACAAATTCATGTTACATTGCCAAATGGAAATACTGTTAAAGCTACACATTCAGGAACTGTACATTTCACAAATGAATTTAAACTTTTCAATGTTTTATACATTCCTGATTTTACCTTAAACATTATTTTTGTTCAGCAATTAATTACTTATTTGAATTGTAAATTAACTTTTGTTGACTCTAAATGTGATACTCAGGACCTTACATCCAAGATGATTGGGCATGCTAAGCTTTTGAATGGTTTATACCATCTGCAACAACCTATTAATAATGTCAAACATTTTGTGTCGTATTCTTTAAATTCTAGATCGTCACATGCTACTTTTGATCTCTGGCATCTTAGATTAGGACACCCTTCTAATAATGTTCTTACTCATATTTCCCATATGTGAGTTTCAACTCTAATAAAATTTATGATTCTTGCTATCTTGTCAAACAATCTAGATTACCTTTTATGCTAGTAATACTGTTTCTGAGAACACTTTTGATTTGATTCATATGGATATTTGGGGACCCTTGTCCCATTCTTTTATTCATGGTCAAAAATATTTTCTAACTATAGTTGATGATTGTGCTAGACACACTTGGATTGATCTTATGAAAGCTAAATTTGAAACTCGAAAGTTAATGCATGATTTTGTTGTTTTAATTAAAAATCAGTTTGACAAAGTTATCAAAGTTATTAGGACTAATAATGGTGTTGATTCTTATATCCTGAATTTTATGCAAAATTTGGAATTCTACATCAAACATCATGTGTAGAAACTCCACAACAAAACTCTATCGTGGAAAGAAAACAAAGACATATTTTAAATGTTACTAGATGTTTGCTTTTTCAGGCTAATCTTCCAAAAATATTTTGGTCTTTTGCTGTCAAACATGCCATTTATCTCATTAATAGATTACCATCAGCATCCATTGATAATCATAGCCCTTATGAGTTGTTATATAAACACCTCCCTGTTCTTAATGAATTGAAAGTTTTTGGATCTCTTTGCTTTGTTTCTACTTTGCATCAACACAGGACTAAATTAGATCATAGATCTTGAAAATGTCTATTTCTTGGATATAAATTTGGCACTAAAGGCTTTATTTGCTATGATTTACATACTAGGGAAATTCTAGTTTCTAGACATGTTATTTTTCATGAAAATGTTTTTCCATACTTCTCTAGTAATGATTCTTCTAACAGTGATTTATCCTCTTGTGATGATTTTGGCACTTTTAATTTCCTTCTTGAACCTATAAAACTAGATTTTGTCCATAGTATATTGAGTAATTCTAATTTGACTAATATTAATGCCATGCCTACTTGTGATGAAAATAATTTTGCACATGAAGAGTCTTTTAAACCACCTAGTATTTTCAAATCAACAAGGCCAAAAAATCCTCATGTATACCTTTAGGACTTTCATTGCAATATTTTAAATACTTCAGGTACTGCTACTAACTCTACAACTGATGTTGTTTTATATCCTTTATCTTATGTTTTGTCTTATAAATTTTTTTCTTCTACTCATTTAAAATATATTCATGCCATGACTAGTGCTGTTGAACCCCAAACGTATCATGAAGTCGTTAAATCTAAGGATTGGGTCATTGCTATGCAACATGAAATTACAGCTTTAGAATCTAATAACACTTGGGAATTAGTTGACTTGCCTAATGATAAACATGTCATAGGATGTAGGTGAGTATATAAGATTAAGCATAGGGCTTATGGTACTATTGAAGGGCACACGGCTAGACTTGTTGCTAAAGGTTTCACTCAATTAGAAGGTGTTGATTTTCTAGACATTTTTTCTCCTGTGACCAAATTAACTACTGTTAGATTGCTTCTTGCTTTGGCTGCCACTAATAATTGGTTTTTAAAACAGTTATATGTTAGTAACGCTTTTCTTCATGGTGACCATCATGAGGAAGTTTATATGAAACTTCCTCCTTGTTATTTGAGTCGTAATAACAATAAAGTTTGTCGTTTAAAAAAATCATTGTATGGTTTAAAACAAGCGAGTCGGCAATGGTTTGCCAAATTGTCTTTTGCTTTGATATCATTTGGTTTTCAACATTCAAAACATGATCATTCCTTATTCATTTTCAAGACATTAAAATCTTTTACTATTTTGTTGGTTTACGTAGATGATATTACTATTGCAGGTAATTCTGAATTAGAGATCAATACAATTAAAACCTTTTTACATTCTTCTTTTTAGATTAGAGACCTTGGGGACTTAAAGTTCTTTCTTGGATTGGAGACCTCTCGTTCAAGGGAGGGCATTCACATATGTCAACGTAAATATGCTCTCGATATCTTGTCAGACGCTAAATTATTAGGCGCTAAACCTTGCAATACACCTATGATCAAGGACAACAAATTTCTATACAACTCAAAGGCACAACCTCATGACTCAACCTCTTTTAGAAGAATTATTGGACGTCTTATCTACTTATCCAACACATGACCTGATATCACCTTCGTCGTGCAACAACTTAGTCAATTTATGCAATCACCGACTGAAGACCATTACATGGCAGCCATGAGGATCCTCAAATACATAAAAACTGCACCAACTCAAGGATTGTTTTACTCATCAGCGTCCAAGCTTCAACTGCGAGCATTTAGCGACTCTGATTGGGCAACCTGCCCAGAAACAAGAAGGTTTGTTACTGGATTTTGTATATTTCTTGGTTCATCATTAATTTCGTGGAGGTATAAGAAACAAAGCATTGTATCTCGTACATCTTCAGAAGCAGAATATAGAGCATTAGCGCCAACAACTTGTGAAATTCAATGGATAACATTTCTTTTGCAAGAATTAAACATGGATTGTTCTGCCCCTACGACTCTTTATTGCGATAATCAATCAGCAAGGAACATTGCGTCAAACCGTACATTTCATGAGAGAATAAAACATATAGAAATTGATTGTCACATTGTTCGGGACGAACTACAAGCTGGATTGTTCAAACTATTCCCCATATCTTTATATTAGTTAGTTTTATCATGTCTTTATTTTTTAGGTTGTTATAACTATTTTTTGATAGGCTATTATAAATACTCATGTTGTATTTTCTTTCTCAATTAATAAAAGATTGATGTATATTCAGCAAATATTCATTATTTGAAAATAAAAACCAGACTAAACTCTCTCTTTTGATCCGAAATTATGTTGTTAGCCCTTTCATTAACTTTTAAATTGTTAGACTCATAACACAAAGAGACTTGGTTCTTGATACTCAAAAGATGGCTTGCAATGAACTCTAAAAAGGGGTTAAATACAATTCTAGCTTTTAAAAATCGTTTTCAAGTCTCATAGTGAAAAATACATAGGAAATGTATTGGACTCATATACAAATGTATATGGGTATTCATATTTTAATGATTGACAATATTGAAATCAATAAACACAAAATATAGTGGTTAATTCACACGCACAAAAAAAATTTATTGAAGATTTTAAAGAAACTTTGACTTCAACCAAATTACTAAACATCTCAACAACACTTAATGAAATGATTATTAATAGACACATATAGAAATCTAAACATTCAAATGAATCAAGTTTATGACCTTGAGAACAATGTAAAATAAAATTTTCACTCAAGTATTTAAGGCAAGATATGATTAAAAAAATAAATTTCTAAGATCACAATCTTTTTATCACTCAAAGCATAAAATAGAAAATCTAAAATAAACACCAATTTGAATAAAAGTAATAACAAATAAAATTGTAGAACATAAAAAGTTTAGGGAAAGAGAAATTACATGGCAATTTATGTTGGTTCATTTGCTTCATCTTCGCTTATAGAGTATGTCTAGTCTTTATTCAAAAAAGGAGATTTTCTTCCTTCATTTCGATTTATAATACTTAACAGATTCAGTAGTAATTGTTTTAATCACATGTACATCAACTTCTTCTTCCTAAACACTCTTAAACTAGAATCTAGAAGCAATCCTCGAAAGTAATTTGAAACCTATATTTATGAAGAAGAACCTTTTAGCCTTTTTACAAGATTGTCACTAGAGACATCTCCTTAGCCAATCCTAAATATCACTTTCTCCAGGTCTTCAACATAATACCCATGATATCCCCCTCAAAGGTCTATGTCACCACAACCTAGAAAATCTATCTACGTTGTTTCTCAAACAAACTTCAACTTCAACCCTAAATGAAACAAGAAATAGTTTTCAATATGTATTAACATCTAGAATGCATTAAATTTATACATGAGTGAAAATATTATTACAGTTCAACACATTTTGGATTGTTTATATATGATGCATGAAAAATATTTGCGAAAGACATAAACTTTCTAGGTGAAGTAATAACTTTCTAATTGTCATAAATGCCACAAAAATTGTAAAATAATAGATATACATGTCGTGTGAATCAATTCCCACATATTGTTAGTTGATTAACGCATGTTTTGAAAACAAATTTATAAGTATGAATCAATGTTAAACAATTCACACAATGGTGGGTTGATTGACAAAACCTTTTGTATTGGGGTAAGTTAAAAATTAATAAGCTTATAAGACAATTTACATAATTAAAAACCACAAAGGAAATATTTTCTAATTTCAAAGGAATTATCATTCAAACACTATTTCTAATCTTAGTCTAGGAGACCCTTACAGTTACAAACTCTCCATTTTTTATGATGAAAAAACATGCAAAACCTTGTTAAACTTTGTTGTTGAAATGTAAGTATTCCAACATGAAACATAAGTTGTTGGAAGAAAAAAAAAATTATTACTTTTCCCCCTGAATTTATGTAAACACCAAGATTATGCTATCATGCTATTTAAGCTTTGTAAAGAAATGAGTCGCAATATTGCATAAAGCATAGGAAAGAAAATGATGGAATCAACAAAAGTCATATGGCATAATCTGTTATTGTTTTTTTTCTTCATGCATGCTTTTCTTTTTCTAAGTATATTGTATGCTACTTTCTTGATGCATGCTTTTGCAAATTACAAAATGTATTGTATGTTTTTAAGTTTTTTTTAATGATGCATGATTATCTTTATTTAAATATGCTACTTGTTTTTGTATGATATATGCTTCTAGTTTTTTTTATAAGTTTAATTATATTTATTTAAATTATTTATTTTTCTTTTTATTTTTAATTATGATTATGTTTTTTATGATGTATAATTCTATTTTGTTAATATTCTTTTTTTAAGTATGATTATATTTTTTTAAGTATGTATAACAACTATTTTTTTTATATGTTTTGTAAGTATGTGTAGCTACTGTTTTTTTGTATGTGTATGCTTCTGTTTATGATTTTAGAACATAGCTTTTGTTTTTTTACAGTTTTTTTCAATACAACCCTTTTATTAAATAATTGTCCCATAAAAATATTACTTCAACCTTTTAAGTACTAAAATACAACCCCCTTAAATATTATTACAACCACTTAATATTAATTCATATAGTTTTTCATCAAATGTCTACAATCTATTGTGGGCTAGATTTTGCCTTTTTGAATTTAAATACTTTTTTTTGTGCTAATGTGTGTGGATATGATGATAAAATATGAAAAGTATTAGGAAAATGTAGAAAAACTAAATAAATGGTTGTATTTTTGGGTAATTTTTTATCTACAGTATAAGTTAAAATATGTTGAATGGTCCTTTAAGGATATGTATGCAACTAAAGAAATTTTCGCTAAATAGTTATTTATATCTATAAAAGAAAATTTAACTAATTTGTAAAATTAGTATAAGTAAGTTTATGACCTAAAAAATAGTTCATTTCAACCAAATCCAAATGCTGGTGAAAATGTTTATAATGATGAAAGATTTGTTGTTGCTGCCTATCTTTCTCAAATGAAAATAGCACAAGCATTTGAAGTCTAATTAAAAGAAAAAGATGCAATTAACTAGCAAAATGAGCTAGAGGTATCTTGCTAGTAAGTGTGCGAAAATGAGTACTAAATTTGATATTCTAACTTGGTTGAAACATAATTCAGCTCAGAACTCAATTTTTTTTCTTAATAGCTAACGCTATTCTAGTCATATTGGTGTCTACAGTTGTGTTTGAAAGTGCTATCAGCAATGGTGGTCAAGTAATAACAACCTTCAAGAGCTCTCTAAAGCCACAAATGACAAACGCACTAATTTCTACTCAAAATTGGTTGAAGCTTTCCTTCACCTATTTGAAATACTTGAATCTCATGGAAGAGATCAAACTTTCTGAAGAAAATATAGCAGGTAAAATTATTCATCTATATTTAATTAGCTTCAATTCATAAAAATGTATATTTCTAATAAACTGTGATATTATTATTTTATAGAGTTTCGAGGTATGTCACTAGAAAATGTAGTTTCAGATGTCTCATCATCAAAAGCACAAGCACAATCATTTGGTTGTGCTTGATTAAAAGCGATGTATGCCATGCCATTCCCATCTCATTACTTGTTTCTAATTTGAAGTTTTTGAAATGAGAACTCAATTTTTATTTTCGTACTAATTAATTAGTTCAAATTGTTTTAGATCTATCGTTTTTGAATTTTTTTGTATCAGACTTTTGACTCACTGCTTTTAACTCTATGACATAATCATAACGTTGACGCCATATTTACGAAGTGTATGGATTTTTTACTTTTAGTTTATTCTCTATTTACTATGTATTTGTATATTTTTTTTATACTCACAAAATATTTTTTTTTTCTTTTAGTTTATTAATAATGTTAATGTCTTAGTGTTTATTAAAGATGATAATGTAAGACCCTTAATTTTAAATCCTAAATTATACGATTTTAGGGTATTTTGTGTTAAATTGCTTAGGCTTTTAACCCAGTTTTCGATATTTAGTGAGTTAAAGGCCGAAAATATATTTTTGGAAATTGCATTGAAATTATTTGTCGAAGAATAATTTATTTAGGTTTCGAAGAATTTAATTATGGGTGGTTTTGTTCAAAATATCTCGGATTGCTGAAAATTGTACCGGTCAATTGAGTTGCGACGAGAGTAGATATTTTTATTGATTTAGTTGTAATTATAATATATATATATATGTATAAATATATGAATATATATATATATATATATATATATATATGTTAGAAAGAATAGCAAACAGAGATAGGAAAAAGAGGAAACAAAGCCATTCTCGCGAACCCTTCTCATTCTTCCAACTTCCTTCCATTTTTGTTTTCCTCCTTTTGCTTCGAAAATTGAAACCCAAGGTTAGTGGGTGAGAAAGATCAAGTTCCCAACTCCTTCCTCCTTCTCGGATTCGAAAACGGAGTTAGGGATTTCAAAACCATCAAACACAAACCTTCCCGTTTCATCTAGATCTAAGCCTCCTTTCAAGAAGTGATAGAAGGGAAGGTTGCTCACCTCCGTGCTACGGTGCTAATGGACCAACTTTGGAAGCAACGCTGCGAACGGAGATTTTACCGGACTTACTCACGGTACCGTAATCGCACGTTAAAACTAATATCTGCATTTACTTAACGATTGTTGTGGATGGAGTTAGTGTATGCTCATGCATTTCATTTGGTAAATTGTGCTGACCCGTGATAGGTGGCACCTCGGTAAACTGTACTGACCCGTGATAGTTGGTACGTTTATGATTTACTTTTTGGTAAGTTGTGTTGACCCGTGATAGGTGGCACCTCAGTAAGTAGCACTTTGCCCTGTGATAGGTGGTACACTTATGACTTATGCTTTTTCTTTTGGTAAATCGTGTTGACCCGTGATAGGTGGCACCTCAGTAATTGGTATTTTGGCCTGCGATAGGTGGTACAATTATGATTTACGGCCCTTCGAGGAGGGTTTTGGTTTGGAATTATGAGTCCATGCATTTTGGTATATACGCATTGCATTAGGGTGCTTGGCACACGAGTCGTGTTTGTTTCCAGTTTATGATTGAGTGATTTGAACCTGAGATGTCATTGTAATTATGTTGAAATTGCTAAGTGTTATGTATTGATTATTGTGTGTAAGTGTGATGGATTGTAAAACTATTTCGAAACCCAATTTGTCGTGTTAATTATGTTGAAATTGCTAAGTACTACATATTGATTATCGTGTGTGAGTGTGATGAATTGTAAAACTATTTTGAAACCCAATTTGTCGTGGGGTTTGTATGGGAATTGTTAAGTGTTAAGATTTGGAGTTGTGTTTGAATGTGATTGAGTTATTTATGTATTTTTGGAAGAATATACAGGGAAATCGATTTGGTAATATGTTTTTTAGAACTACTTAAGAAATCGATTGGATTCCTTACAAGAGCTCAACAAATTGACGAAATCGATATGGTCAATCGATTGGCTCTGCATTAAATCGATTTGTCCAATCGATTGGTTTCAATACAGGGGCCAATTTTTCATTAAATCGATTTTCCCAATCGATTTATTTCAGCCCAGAGTTCAGTTTTCACTAAAAATTTTAAGGAAATCGATTTGCCCAATCTATTGGCTCAGTAGAAAATCTTATTTTGAGTTAGATAATTGATTGCTCAATTGAATTATCAATGTATTGGTCAGTTATGTATTAATTGATGGATTGAGAACTTTATTTTGATTTCATTTATATTTGGCAAGCATGATATGAACTTTTAGCGTATGCAAAACCCTTTTAAGGTGCATGCTAAGTTGAAAGGGTATTTTGTGCATTTGAAAACTTAAATGTTATGTGTTAACTGTTAATTTCGATTGGTGACCCTTTACAACTATTGTGGAAATTTGGGCTTTGCCCTCAGATGAGAGCCAGGAAAATCCTACCGGTCCGTACCCTACGGTTGGGAATGTAGATGGGAATGCTTGACTGGAGCTACGTTAGGAGGATCTTACTGGGCGCATGGAGATCACTCAAGGTGTATAGTTTTGGTAGAATGATCATATTAGGTTGACATAGAGGGAACATATGTCTTTATTTTGAATTGCGTTTATTTTAAATTGGAAAATTGTATCTTTACTAATATTGTCAGCATGACAGTTTATTTTTAATGGGTTCCATGTACCATTTTTTTGAGGTGTAAATACTTTGGATTCATATTTCAAAAAACTTTTCCGCTGCTTATAAATTGAAATGACTTAAATATTTATTCAAAGGTATTTCCTTATTTATTTCTTTGTTTTATTTTAATTTCTTTTAAAAAAAAATATACCCTCGCTTTGAAAATTGGGGTGTTACATTGTGGTATCAGAGCTTTGGTTTGGTTTTCTTTGGGGGTTGTGGAACCTTTGGTTATAGATTGTAAGTCAACTTGTAGGTTGTGAGTCGTTATCTGATCATGCGTCGGGGTAATTGGTCTGAGTTGTCAGATCAGGGGTAGTTATTATGTGTTGATATATTCGAAACTTAGTTTTGGAATTATTCGAAGTGGTGTTAACACTTCTTCTTGATGTTGGTTTTTCGGAAACACTACCTCCAAGAGGGAACGACGTTGCAAGGATGAACGTCAGTAGGGATGATCAAATGGTTGGAGCTACAAATAACGTGGAGGTTTTATTGTTGCACGAACTATTGCATAGACTCTACGGGATCTGGAGAAGAGGAAAAGATAGATTTGTGCTCTTAAGATTAAGAGGGTGAGAATATTTTCGTCGTTACCATCCTCCAAAGTTCAAGGGTGATGAGGACTCAGGAAAAGAGTTGACTAGTGGATTCAAGAAGTGGAAAAGATCTTCGAGATGACGGATTGTCAGGCGGAGTTGAAGCAAATCACGACGGCATGGAATTTATAAAATGGTTCCAAGGACACATAAGTTATGTGTTGGTGTAAACTCGAAGATGATGAGTATGGAGGGATTAACATTAGACTAATAAGGGATTTCAAGTAAAGATCTAGGTTGAGGACTCTTCTTAAGAAAAGTATTAGATGTTTTCCTGGTGGATTTCAGAATGAAACTAGATGAAGTTTGACAACTGTCAAGAGATGTGAACATCATGGAATTGTTGAGAAGATGAGGCTTCCATTTGGAATAACATTTAGTGCTTGGGTGTCAATGAAAGAGACGGGTATTGAAGTTAAGGGAGCGTTGCACATTAGGAGTGAATACTCATTTGGATAGATAAAATACGCTTTGAGGATTAGTCGATACCTTGAGGGATAAAGTCGAGCATTCGAGTTAGACTGGATTCGCAACTTGGATTATTAAGTATGGATAGTAATATTGGATGAATCTATAGACACGTAAGTGTGAATTTTGAGCGATGTTCAGAAAAACCTAATGAGTTAATCCTTGATGTATTGAACTCTATGTTACCATTAAGTGGAATTTGAAGTAATCGAGTATGAGAATACTTGAGATTGCGGTAATATAAGTTTGAGAGTCTATTAATGGATGGAAATTTCTATGAGGATGTTAATATTTTGATAGGACTGAAGGATTATTCGAGATTTGATTTGGGACCCTAAGATGGTTGATTTTTAGCCGATGATTTAAAATCTCGCAAGGTTGGATGGAGGACCAAGTAATGCTTAAAACTTTCATAATCGAAGGAGTTGAGGCAGGCAAGTGATAAATAATTCATGTTAAGGATGGAAGTGTTTGGAGATTTTGAGGATCAAATTTTAGAATCCTATTAAATGATAGGAAGTGAAAAAGAAGAGATGTAACGAATGATTTATGATTTAGTTGTTGGTCTTGGGAAATCAAGCGTTGAGATATTTTACGGCAAAATTTATGAGGATGAAGTTATAGATAATTATTTCTTAGGAAATGCTAATGAGGAACGTTTTAGAAATAATTCTTTAGGATGTTTGATTGCTAGGATTCTTTTAGTTTGTATCTCAGTGAAGGTTGAGAAGGAATAGGAATCCAACGAGTGAACCAAATATTGGAAAATGTGCCAAGAAATTTGTTGGAGCAGCACATAGAGATGTGGCTTATGACAATTAAAGATTCAGGAAAGGAATTATCTCACATATAATTCAGACATTATTATTACAAAGGTATGCCAAGATATAAAGACATTACTTGAGTGCATGTCATGGGGATTGTTTTTGTGTTCGTCAACCAAAGGAGTTCAATGTTTGTTTGATAGGAAACAACTGAACATGAAATGGAAAAGTTCGGTGGGAATTAGTAAGCCTTGATTTATTGGAATCACTATAATGAAGATGTATCAAGGTTCGAGGTAGAAATTTAAGGTTTGTATAAATGGAAAAGTGATGGAGTGAATACAATGCGGTTGACCTGTCATAATGAAAGGATAATCATCAAGTTGCAAATGAGGGACACAGTGAAATTAAGAAGTATCATAATGAATGTTGGTAGTAGAGGTAGGAGGATTATTTTCGAGTTGTGCATAATTGCGAAGTATGTAAGAAATTTTCTAAGTGAGGCGTGAATTTGAGGTGTTAGGCATGAGACAAATGTAGACCTTGATCTGTTAATTAAATTCAAGTTGGATCTTAATGGAAAACGTGACTCTTGAAATGAAGTACTAAACTGAGGGGAAGTTTGGGTATCCCAAGTGGTATAGTCTTTGGCATGATTTCGAAAATATTTGAGGAAGCTTGGATCACCAAGCAGATGTGGCGATAGAATTATTAAAGTTATAATTGGAATAACATACTGATAAGAACACTACGATTTGACGTAGTTGTACGACTAAAGAAACAAATCGAGGATCTGTGGGAATTTAGGAGTCCTCGACTGTGGCGATTGTTTTGTACTCTGTGTGTTGGTGTCATGCTTAGTGTTTCAATTGGGTACCAAATGGATGTCTTGTACCAAGTGGATACGAATGAGGCTATGTAACATAGCTAAGGGAAATTGTACTTAGTCGACATGATCAAAGTTTTAGAAAAATAAGGGAAACTCAATGGACTTTGAGAAGATTGTTGACTGCTTGTACATTAAGATAACCTCAGTTGTAAGTTGCAAGGAACGCTATTACAGTTCGGTTAAGATAGTCTAAGTCACTATCATGGTTGTTGGTTATTTATTGACAAATTGAGGGACTAATCATCCTTAATCTCTTGTCGATAGTAGACAAAACCATGTTGAATGGAACGGACGAGCCTTACCGACTATGAATGGGTGCAGAGTTATTAAGCACCTTATGAAAAGGGGTAGACAACACTTTCTTCGAGAAGGCCGGGTGAAACAAGTGGTGACAGATATGATGAATTTGGGTACAAACCAAGTGTGGATTGTTACTCGTACTTTAAGTTTCGAGGACGAAACTAATTTAAGAGATGTAGTAATGTAAGACCCTTAATTTTAAATCCTAAATTATACGATAATAGGGTATTTTGTGTTAAATTGCTTATGCTTTTAACCCAGTTTTTGGTAATTAGTGAGTTAAAGGCCGAAAATATATTTTTGGAAATTGGATTGAAATTATTAGTCGAAGAATAATTTATTTAGGTTTCGGAGAATTTAATTCTGGGCGGTTCTGTTCAAAATATCTCGGATTGCTGAAAATTGTACCGGTCAATTGAGTTGCGACGAGAGTAGATATTTTTAATGATTTAGTTGTAATTATAATATATATATGTATGTATAAAAATATGAATATATATATATATAAAGTAAGTATTATATATATATATATATATGTTAGAAAGAATAGCAAACAGAGAAAGGAAAAAGAGGAAACGAAGCCATTCTCGCGAACCCTTCTCATTCTTCCAACTTCCTTCCATTTTTGTTTTCCTCCTTTTGCTTCGAAAATTGAAACCCAAGGTTAGTGGGTGAGAAAGATCAAGTTCCCAACTCCTTCCTCCTTCTCGGATTCGAAAACGGAGTTACGAATTTCAAAACCGTCAAACACAAACCTTCCCGTTTCATCTAGATCTAAGCCTCCTTTCAAGAAGTGGTAGAAGGGAAGGTTGCTCACCTCCGTGCTACGGTGCTAGTGGATCAACTTTGGAAGCAACGCTACGAACAGAGATTTTACCGGACTTACTCATGGTACCGTAATCGCACGTTAAAGCTAACGTGAAGGTAAGGGCTCCTTCCAAACTTTTAGTTTGCATTTAGGGCCTTATATGTGGTTGTGTGGAAAAGAATTTTATTTGGGTTGGAGTATTGATTTGGGAAAAATGTATCTAAGGCTTTATGGGTAAAACCTTAGAGTTAGGTTTTGGTTATATTGATGAATATTTCGTTGAAAATGAATTTAAACTCATTTATGTATGATTTTGAGTAAATGAAACTTGTGTGTTTGAGTGGTGGATTGTGTTGATTTGCGTTCGTTGTTTTTGACGTGTTCTTAATTGATATTGATGAAATTTGATATGTGTATGGTTGGATTTTGTGGAAAAATGAATTGATGTGTTTTGATGTGGGTTGATAATATGTTTGAGTTGTTTTGCGTGGAATTTGAAAACCATTAAGTTAAATGAGTATTAAGAATTGGGAATCTCTTAATGTCTTGTTTACTTAATGTGTGTTTGGGAAAATCGTTTAAGTTAACTGGGCATTAAGAATGGGGAATCTCTTAATGTCTTGGTTACTTAATGTTGTTTTGAAAATCGTTTAAGTTAACTGGGTATTAAGAATGGGGAATCTCTTAATGTCTTGGTTACTTAATGTTGTTTTGAAATTCATTTAAGTTAAAAGAATATTAAGAATGGGGAATCTCTTAATATGTCTGTTTGCTTAATGTTTAGCGTGAAAATCGTTTAAGATAAATGAGTATTAAAAATGGGGAATCTTTTAATATCTGCATTTACATAACGATTATTGTGGATGGAGTTAGTGCATGCTCATGCATTTCATTTGGTAAATTGTGTTGACCCGTGATAGGTGGCACCTCAGTAAACTGTACTGACCCGTGATAGGTGGTACGTTTACGATTTACTTTTTGGTAAGTTGTGTTGACCCGTGATAGGTGGCACCTTGGTAAGTAGTATTTTGGCCTGTGATAGGTGGTACACTTACGACTTACGCTTTTTCTTTAGTTAAATCGTGCTGACCCGTGATAGGTGGCACCTCGGTAAACAGTACTGACCCGTGATAGGTGGTACGTTTACGATTTATGCTTTTTAGTAAATCGTGCTGACCCGTGATAGGTGGCACCTCGGTAATTGGTTCTTTGGCCTGCGATAGGCGGTACAATTATGATTTACGGCCTTTCGAGGAGGGTTTTGGTTTGGAATTCCAAGTCCATGCATTTTGGCATATACGCATTGCATTAGGGTGCTTGGCACACGAGTCGTGTTTGTTTCCAGTTTATGATTGAGTGATTTGAACCTTAGATGTCATTGTAATTGTGTTGAAATTGCTAAGTGTTATGTATTAATTATTGTGTGTAAGTGTGATGGATTGTAAAACTATTTCGAAACCCAATTTGTCGTGGTAATTGTGTTGAAATTGCTAAGTACTATGTATTGATTATCGTGTGTGAGTGTGATGAATTGTAAAACTATTTTGAAACCCAATTTGTCGTGGGTTTGTGTGGGAATTGCTAAGTGTTAAGATTTGGAGTTGTGTTTGAATGTGATTGAGTTAGTTTATGTATTTTTGGAAGAATATACAGGGAAATCGATTTATCCAATCGATTTGGTAATATGTTTTTCAGAACCACTTAACAAATCCATTTAGCAAATTGATTAGATTCCTTATAGGAGCTCAGCAAATTGACGAAATCGATTTGGTCAATCGATTGGCTCTGCATTAAATCGATTTGTCCAATCGATTGGCTTCAATACAGGGGTCAGTTTTTCATTAAATCGATTTTCCCAATCGATTTATTTCAGCCCAGAGTTCAGTTTTCACTAAAAACTTTAAGGAAATCGATTTGCCCAATCGATTGGCTCTGTAGAAAATCTTATTTTGAGTTAGATAATTGATTGCTCAATTGGTTTATCAATGTATTGGTCAATTATGTATTAATTGATGGATTGAGAACTTTATTTTGATTTCATTTATATTTGGCAAGCATGATATGAACTTTTAGCATATGGAAAACCCTTTTAAGGACCATGCTAAGTTGAAAGGGTATTTTGTGCATTTGAAAACTTAAATGTTATGTGTTAACTGTTAATTTCGGTTGGTGACCCTTTACAACTATTGTGGAAATCTGGGCTTTGCCCTCAGATGAGGGCAGGATAATCCTACTGGTTCGTACCCTACGGTTGGGAATGTAGATGGGAATGCTTGACCAGAGCTACGTTAGGAGGATCTTACTGGGCGCGTGGAGATCACTCAGGGTGTATCGTTTTTGGTAGAATGATCAGATTAGGTTGATATAGAGGGAACAGATGTCTTTATTTTGAATTGTGTTTATTTTAAATTGGAAAATTGTATCTTTACTAATATTGTCAGCATGACAGTTTATTTTCGATGGGTTCCATGTACCATTTTTTTGAGGTGTAAATACTTTGGATTCATATTTCGAAATACTTTTCCGCTGCTTATAAATTGAAATGACTTAAATATTTATCCAAAGGTATTTCCTTATTTATTTCTCTGTTTTATTTTAATTTCTTTTAAAAAAAATATACCCTCGCTTTGAAAATCGGGGTGTTACAATGTTGTTTTAGCTTGATAGTGTTAATTTTTGTCTATGCTGGAAAATACAAATATATTTTTATTTAGTGTCAAATTCTAATGTTGATGTTATCTTAGTGTTTTTTTAGATATTTTAGTGATTTTATTTATCCTTTGGTTTGTATTTAGAGAGCAAGAGACGTACATACTCCACCTTCAGATTCTAGACTCATTATTGTGAGCATAGAAAAAATACCTTGTAGACCTGATCAAATACATTATAGGTATGCACATAATTATATGTTGTTAATTTAAATTTTATGTTGTTTAAAATTAAGTTTTATAATGATTATATACATTTAGTAAATACTTGTTACTTAGTAATTGTTCTATCAAGAAAATATAATTGATTTGTGGTGTTAATTTTTTATTAGGAGCTTCAAATTCAAATTTATCTTCATTGTGTTGTTGTTTGGGGTACCATTGTTATTACTAATTTTTGTTTGAGGTAAGAATAATGAAATTTTATGTTATGTTTGATAGGGTTCCATTGTTATTACTGATTTCTCAAGATGTGCAGCAAAGATCACAAGTCGATGATAATTATAATTTTATCTCTAAAATTTGTGTTGAGTTGTAATAATGTCAACTGTCATAGAATCGTTTGAAACAATCAATAGTCTTTCATGACATGAGTCAAATTAAAACTTAAACAATCAATTAGTGCATCATTTTTATAACGTGATATTATGTCTCAGTATTATATTGTTAAGTATTTTTACTAAAACTTGTATGTCATTGCATTTATATTTTTAAGTTATTAGTAAGTTGTGTATGCTTAATTTGATATTATTATGTAACATGAAAATTTAACTTTGTAGTTGGCATATATATAATGAATAAATTGGACACGATAGCCCAAATGGCTCATGAATAGAAAAATGTGAAATATGTACAAATGAATTCCAAATTCAAAATTTATAAAATGGGTCTAATACCCAAAATAGATTAAAAAAAAACTCCACTAAAAGTGGTCATCACAGACAAATAAAATAAAAATGCAGTTGCGCCAAATATATTTTATGGCCCACTAATTAATTGGCTCAAACAGAATCAACCCAGACGTTTTACCCAATAACCCGCAAACTCACAACCCGTCCAAATTGTAATAATAGATGGAACTATATTGAGCCTATGTATCTTACTCGTGGTTTGGGCCGGTTGTTGCTTTTGGGCCTGAACCCGCCCGAACCGATCTAATGTCCAACTCTAAGAGTATCTCACTTTTATGTAAGACTTTTCTATTAATGTTCTCCCAAGGTCTCTGTGACCATCTTCTTCAATTCAGTGATAGAAGAATCCCCTTAATATGTCATGCTTATGATGCAACAAGGTCAAATAATTCATCAACCAACTATACTATTTAATAGGTTTAAATATATTTTTGGTCCTTGCAAATATATTTCATTTTGATTTTAGTCTATGTAATTTTTTTTGTTTGATTTATACTCTTGCAATTAGATAAAGTGGAACATGGTGACTGTGTAAGTGTTGTTAACTAGATAATATTTAATATTTAAAATTTAACTTCATTTTATGAACTTTAATTATTTAATTAAAAAATTAAAATAATTAATTAATTAACCAATTAAATAACAAAAATTCAACAACGTTCATCTTCAAATCACATATTCAAACCTTAAAAATTATAATCCCTCATTTTTCTTACACCACACCTATAATATTTGTGATAACCATAAAAAAAAAACATAGATAACTTTGCCACCATCAATAGAGTTAGAGGTGTGACACCTTTTCCGCGTCCCACCCTTCACCCTTTTTTCCTATCGCCCTCACCTGAACTTTTTCTCAGCTCATTTTCTTCAAAACCAGTTTATTTGTTCGATGAGAAAAAGAAACAAAAACTCAATATCCAAATAAACTAAAAATTTAAAAAACTTTTCTATTGGGTAGGAATGGGGTGAAATCGAATTAAATCAAATGATAGAGAGAAGAAAGGGGCATGTAATGCAACTAGAAAAATATTTAAATGTGTCAAAATCACAGCAAAAATGAAACTGATAGAGCCGAGACCAAGACCAGTATATATATATATATATATTAAAAAATCCAATAACATAATATTTTTAGAAACTGAGGGTTAATCTTGCCTTTTTTTTTTGGGAAGAGGGGATTCATGTAACACTTTATTTATTTGAACTATAAGTAAAAAATATGAAAGATTAGAATTTTTAGAGTTTTGATTTAAATTTAAGAATTTATGATTTTAAGATGAAGAAATTAAGGTTGAACATGAACATTATTGAATTTTTATTATTTAATTGGTTTCTTAATTAATTAATTAGTTTTATATTTTTAACTAAATGATTTAATAAAATGAATTTTAATTTTGATTTATTAACTAATTAATTAGTTTTATGTTTTTAACTAAATGATTAAATGAGTAAGTAAAATTAATGAATTGTAATTTTGGTTTATTAATTAACTAATTAGTTTTATGTTTTTAACTAAATGATTAAATTAATTAATAAAATAAATTTTAATTTTAAATATTAAATATATCCTAATCAATAATAATTACACAACAACTACATACCACTTCATCCAAAATTAATCATTTCATTATTTTTTTACTAAAA
>JBBPBT010000229.1:2077545-2108309 GCA_037974875.1 Cicer bijugum
AAAAATAAAAATAAATAGTCTACTAATTACTCTAATACAACTTTCAATCACTCTAATTAACATGGATATTTTAGTCTTAACAAAGACTTCATTAGTTCCTTTTAAGTTTCAATTTTAAAAGTATTTACACACACAAAGACAAAAAAGACTAATAATTTTATTACTCTTCTTAAAAATAATTAATTTTTGACTTACTATTTATTATGTCATTAACTCCACATATTTTGTTTCTCTTGCAATAAATAGTTAAAACTATTATTGTCAAACCAATATAAATGATGAATTGAACTTACAATAAATATAAACAAGTTTTTTCCTAGGAACTACATTATTTTACTATAAAAATTAAAAGTAACTAATCATTTTCTTTAAAAGTGACGTGAGTTATAATGAGACGGAGTATCTTTTCTGACGAGTTTGTGTAATTGGAAAGCACCAAAACCAGTTCCTAAATGTATCAAGATTCAGGAATGAGAATAATTCTTCAATTGAACCATGTTCAGTGTCCCCCAAATTTTTATATAAAGCAATACTTTGATTATTGAAGGCTTACTTCCAAGAGAAATAAATTGTCTTTTACTTGGGATCTGCAGTGCTTTTTTAACCTGCCTAACTTCTTTTGACTATATCTTATTTGTTTTTTTTCAAAAAATAGATATAATCGTTCATAAATAAATAAAAACTCAAAAGAAACAATTTAGTTTCAAATAATTTAGCTTCTGTTCACGTGCATGCATTAGTTCGGAGAAGCATCTCCATGGCAACCTGTTTTGACTCAAACTGAGTCTGGTAATTATTACCTCCAACCTTGAACATTAAACCTTATTAAATAAAACACAAAAATTAAAAAAAAAACTTGTTACAAATATTAAAAAAAACAAGAAAAAATGTCAAAAAATACATATATTTATAGATAAATATAATAATATTTATTGTTAATTACATAAAATATGTAAATTAATTACAGACATTTTATTAAAAAATAATTAGGATATTTAGAAATTCAATTCGTGTCTTGTATTTAAAGACATAGATAATAGATAATAACCTATAAATTCACTTAACATGATGTCGGAAATGATGTTGAAACAATAGAATTAGTGTAGTGTGAATTAAAAAAATTGAAAAACTCCTACATATTATGAATATTACACACAAGTAGTATTTATAACTAAAATATATGTCATTTGGAGTGTGTCCCAAGAGGTATCTAGTTTTTTGTGAAAGAAGAGAATACATTCAAATTGACCACTACACATGCTGTCGTTCGTCCGACCACTAATGTTGTTGGTATTGGAGATGTGGAGTTGAAGAATAAGTAATTAGAGAATATGAACCTTTAAATTTAATACACTATGATATATGTTTAATAAGTTTTATAAATTACATTGAATTAATCATGAAACAACTGCACCATATTCACTTGAAATGAATGGTAAAGTTGAAAGAAAGAATATAATTTTTATTGAATTAGTTGTTGCTATTATGTTTAACTTTGGTGTTGCATCTCATTGGTGGTGGAAAATGTATTGACTTTTTGCTATGTTTTAAATAAAGTTCCTAAATCTAAAAATAAAACATCTCCTTATGAGATTTTAAATAAAAGATAGTCGAACTTGTCTTATTTTTGAACTTGGGGTTGTTTGACTTATGTCAGAATTCCCGATCCCAAGTGAGTTAAACTCGCCAGTAGAGCTTATTAATGCGTATTCAATAAGTATGTAATAAACAGCAAAACGTATATATTTTATGACCTACACGCTAAGATGATCATAGAGTCAAATGATGTTGACTCGTATGAAACTAGATTCCTTTCCAATATGGAAATAGTGGGGGGCACTAAAATAAGTCACACTCTTGTTATCAAAAGCACTGAAAGCAATGACCAAGCAGAAATAGAACTTCAAAGAAGTATAAGAGCACAAGTTGCTAAAAATTATGGATTTGATTATATGTCCTATACTTTATAAGAGGATTCTACAAATCTTCAAGAAGCTTTGTCGTCTTTGGATACTCTAGAGTCTAACAAGACCATAGATTTGCCTTCTAGTTTCAAATCGATAGGTTAAAAATGTACTTTGAAAAAGAAACTAAAACCTGATGGAGTTGTGATAAATACAAGGTTCGCCTTTTAGCCAAAGAGAAAATATAGATTTCTTCAATACTTTTTCACCATTAGAATACTCATTTCAGTTGCTGCTATTCATAACTTGGTGGTATGCCAAATGAATGTTAGAATTACTTTCTTAAATGGTGACTTGGAAGTTGAAATTTGTATGGAACAACATGAATGTTTTGTGATTCATGAACAAGAAAACAAAGTCCGTAAGTTAGATAAGTCTCTATATGGTCTTAATCAAGGTCCTAAGCAATGACATGAAAAATTTGATAACTTAATTATATTGAATGCTTTTAAAGTGAATGAAAGTGAAAAATTTATTAATTACAAATCTAAAAATGGAATTTGCACTATCATAAGTCTTTATGTAGACGACTTACTCAAATTTGGTTCAAATGTTCATACTGTAAAATTGTGAAATCATTGTCGTGTAACAATTTTAATATGAAAGACCTCTAAGAAGCAAGTATAATCCTTGCAATCAAGATTACTAGGTTGTGAGTGCTTGATGTTAGAGATAGAGTTCAAGGCTATGAGTCAATGTTGTTGAATTTGTATCTCATTTATTTTGCAAATGTTCCAGTAATAAAACATCTTTGTATATTCACGATCTTATAGAAAATTTTAAAGCTATTTTAGAAACACTTTTTTTAAATTCAAGTGGGAGATTGTTGAAAATGGTGTTAAAACGATATAGCTAGTGTAACGTGAATTGAAAAAATGAAGTCTCACATAGGAGGGATATCACACACTTGTAAGGTTTATAAGGTGGATGTATGTCTTTTCAGGTGTGCCCTAAGGGGTACCCAATTATGTAAAAGGGAAATAAGCATTCAAATTGACCACAACACTCATGCCACCGTGTGTCCGATCAACTCGTCTCGGTTGAGCTAGACTTAAGTGGTGCATTATCTTTTTAATCAAGAAAAATATAAAAAATAATATTTAATTTAAATTTGTGCATTGTTCTCTTAAAATTATTTGACATATTTTACACACATTCATGTCTTCCGTCGAATCAACAACCGATCCTATCCATTATGCATTTCTCCCATATTTTAAGTGGTAGTTTCGCTAACTTGGTCAAATTGGGCACATATCAGTTTTCAAGGATTTGGTCATGTTGACTGCAATTTCTACTCTCATTAGTTGCATAATTCTTCTATAAATAGTGGATTCCCAAAGTTTAGAAGACACACCAAAAACTTCGACAAATTTCGAGTTTTCTCTCTTGTCCCTTTTCTACTTCCTCCCAAATTTTCTTTCTATCCTTTTACTGAAATCCTTTGTTCCTTCATGTTTTTAAGTAGTCATAGTACCATATTACGTGTGGCCTTAACCTCCATATTTTGAGGGTGTAATTCTATAACAATTTTCTATGGTGTAGAAGCAAAATCGATAGTGTAATTGAGCTATTTTATCTTGAAGACATCGTTGTTGATAATCTATCTTACACAAGTTTGGATAGTACTACAAAATATCTTAAGGGGAGTGATGTAGTTTGCGACTCAATCTAATAATATCTTTGATGATGGCAAATTATTTTTTAAAACAGTTTTTCAAAACTAAAAAATAACACATGAAAATCTATAAATAAAATAGGAAAAATGAGACAGACTAGCTAATATTTGTGTTTAAATAAAAAAGTTGTGAGTGTGTCAAAAAAAATTTATCCATATCCTTATTTATAAAAATTGTTGAATTTATATATAGTAAATTTTCCTTCTAAATTGATGATGATTTTATAATTTTTTATATTTCATCATTTTAATTATTTCTATTAATTTTTAAGTCTATTTAATATAGACCTCTACAAAATAGTTTAAGGATAAGCCTTTACTATTTTTAATGAAAAAAACGAATTTTATAATCATAAAATTGTAAAATAAATACAATATTTTATTAAAATTTATTGAAAAGTAACCATGTTCACCTTTGTACCAAGTTGTTTACTTAATTTATACATGTTCCATTGAATGGATCGTGTATATCGATTTTATAATTTTGTTTCCGTGTGTTTAATGCAACTATAGATGTAAGTAGTGTTATCAATCAGGTATCTTGGTCAAATTTATGCTTACTTATGCTTGTAAACCTTAGTATACTGTATGAAGGTTTTCAGATATTTAATGGTTATACTTATTCACATTGTAGTATAAATTGTATTGCTATTATATTCTTAGTGTTTTGATTTATTTAATGTTATTTTTATTCATATTGAATTTATTTCATTACATTTACCAATTTGTTGTTTATGGTATTGTTTAAATTAACAGAGGAATTGGAATTTTTTTCTTCTTCATAAAATGATCAACTTTTTACATCGGTTAGATACACACATCCCATGTAAAAGGTAATTTTTCACGTCGGTACTTTACCTGAAGTGAAAGGTACATAAACCATCTGAACAAACCGTCCTCTTTAAATTTGGTGTAAAAATCATTTTTAACCGATTTAAAAGTTATTTATGCTTTTCATTTATTATTTATCAAAAAGATATTAAAATATACACTTCGCTTGTGTCACTATGAAAATAATCATATATTTCAAAATTGTAAATATTAGATGTATGTATAATCGTACCTCTATAAATTAAAATGAAAATTCTAATTATATTATATAATAAATTATATAAATATATGTAATTGTGACAAAAGAATGATAGATGCAGTTTTTTAGTGGCTATAGAGAATGTTGGTACTTTTTTAAAACTACAGGTAGTGTAAGTGTCAATGCAATTTCCCCAATAAATAATTAATTAAGAGGGTTAAACGAAAATATTATGTTTCTTATTAAGCTATGACCTAATTAAGAAACACAGACATAGTGGTATAATGTGTTTGAATTCACAAATAAATATAAATATAGATAATGTTAACAGAACTTTCGGTTAGTTGGCATATTCTATATGCTTATTATTTACGAGATATTATGCTATTCACTTAACAGAGTTGTAGTTAGGAAGGTTAGGTTCTGATTGCAGATACCATTATATGAATGTGCAAACTAATTTAATCATTATGCAATGTATCAAACACGCTAGTATTAACATTAATCCAAAAACTATGGTTATTTGTCTAGACTTGATTGATTTTTTTTTTTTTTATATATATATATAGTGGAATTGGACAATGACTCTAATCCAATTTTGTTTACAATTTAGGATTTGGAATCGAACAATCACCCTCTAAAGAACTTTAACTAATAATTACCATATTTGACGGCCAATCCCATAATTATTATGTACTCCCTCTCACTAGTAGAAAATTGAGTTTTTAATTGAGTAGATTTAAGGTTATGTCCCACCAGACTTAATAAATGAAGCGGATGTATATTTAAATTGGTTGATCATATAAACGAGTTAACAAAATGTGGCGGTGGTAATTTTGTAAATATGTGAAACACTATTAACACGGTTAGATTGATAACCGATATAAGACATACGGTAAAAAATAAAATTAAAAAATTAATATATCTCATCATATTCCACGTGGCTAAGTCATTTAATTGGTAAATCACTTAATAAAATGAAGCGGTGACAATTTTGTAAATATTTAAAACTTATTTAGTGCGGTTATATTGATAACCGACTTAAAGATAAAATGTCATTTAATAAAATAAGACGGTGGTAATTTTGTAAATATTTAAAACTTGTTTAATGCAGTTATATAGATAATGGACTTAAGGTTAAAAGGTCGTTTAGAATGAAGTGGTGACAATTTTGTAAATATTTATGTCATTTAATAAAATGAGGCGGTGACAATTTTGTAAATATTTAACACTTGTTATATGATAACCGACTTAAGGATAAAACGTCATTTAATAAAATGAGGCGGTGACAATTTTGTAAATATTTAAAACTTGTTTAATGCGGTTATATTGATAACGGATTTAAGGCAGGTTAAAAAAAATAAAAGATACCCTGTATTTAGCGTTTTATCTTCCCGCTCCCATAACATTTGTCTTCCTTCTATTCCTAACCTCTATATCGTGAAACACCTACAACTTGTATTCAACTTTACAATAGTTGTCGTTTTATCGTCATCACTTCATTAATTCATTAAGACATGTTTGATTCTCAAATTAAATTACATATTTTACATATTTTATTTTTTTAGAAATTTCATTTTTTAGTAGTAGTGTGTGGACATAATAGGGAGCAAAACAGTAATATTTTATATAGAAAGCATATAGATAGTAAGGTGTAAACTTATAAACGTAGTATTTTTAGGGTGAATTTGTTTTAAAATTGAGGGATTGCAACGTTCTTTTGTTTAATCTAAATCAATTAAGTTTGCCCTTTTATTTTTTGGCTGAAAAACACTATTCAATAAAACAATTAAAAAATATACAATAACAATAATATTCTACGTAGAAGAGATATGCATCACCATTTTACAAGTTTGGCTAACGTAAGTATGTTTTATTAAATTTTGCAAAATTATGAATTTCATTTATAATGAAAATTAAGTTTCATATCTTAAGTATCTACATCGCCGTTGTATTGACTTAGGGAAGAGTGAAGTGTATGGATTCATTGACCCATGTTTCATCCAAAGTGAAAATGATTCAACTAATGCTCAAGTTCACATTCAAAAGAAGTTGTACGTAGAAAAAAGAACTTGTTACCTAGCACCTTATCTCTAAGTATTTTCTATTATAGTCATCGTTTATAATATAGAAAATTGAATATAACATATATTTAATTATGTATTGTAGTCGTCATTGGCAATTGCTTATTATCATTCCTAAAGAGTGCAATATAGTCTTTATATGTTCATTGAGAAGGAAGTTAGATAAAAAAATATGTCAGATTGTTGATTTGTAAGTATTTAATTTATTTATATTGTTCATAAGTATTGTAATATATTTTAGAGCATAATTTCAATAATTATTTTTATTTTGTTGAGCTTTCGAAGGTTACTATAAGTTGCTAGGTTTAAGAGTTAAACCGAAGATAATATGGAGTTTTCCCATAATAAGTTGTTTAAAAATAAAAACTTTATTTATAATATTATAAAAATTTTATGCATTTAACATTTTCTTTTATTTCAACTTTAGAGTCAAAGACAACATTCAAATTATGCGTGTGGCTATTATGTCATGTTACATATGTTGAACATTGTAACAGCTGGTATTGTTGATTCATGGATGCAAGTACGTAAATTTTTTAAAAGTAGTTATTGATTGTGTTTTTGTATGTTTGTATGATAAAACATTATATGTTGTTATTGACATCTAAATGTAATTTTGTAATTTTATTAATTGACATCTAAATGATTTTTCGTCTTGCCAAGAGTAATCAGAAATGATAGATACTCTTTGTACTCTATAATTTGTATGAACTTCTATTACGATATATTTTGGCTATTATATAGCTATATAAAATTGTGGTTAAAAGTACAAAATTTTAATTTGAAATTTAATACGAAATATTGTATTTATGTATGTATGGAGTAGGAGCATAAAAAAATGATAAAATTATTATAAAAAAAATATATTATAACATTATCTATTAAATCTGTTGATCAAAAGAACCGACTTAAAAAGGTGACTTGTTGAACTGAATTTATGATGTTTAAGTCAGTTAAGTTGAACTGAATTTATGATGTTTAAGTCAGTTAAGTTGAACCGACTTAAAAAGACGAAGCTCTGTTAAGTCGGTTAAAATGTACATTTTAAGTCAGTTCCGTGTTCGAGTTAACAGCAAACGACTTAATAAACATGAATGTTTAAGTCGGTTAAGTTGAACCGACTTAAAAGGACAAAACTCTGTTAAGTCAGTTCAACTTAACCGACTTAAAAAATAACGTGTTTATTAAGTCGTTTGCTGTTAACTCAGATACTGAACTAACTTAAAATGTACATTTTAACTGAATTAAAAAGGTAAATTTCTACTAGTGTCTGTCCAAAATATAAATATAAATTAGTTAAAAAAAATTAATGTATTTAATTCAAAATTTAAATTAAATATTTATATTTTGAAATGGAATATAATGCAACAAACAATCATCTAGCGTGCAAACAGAAGTTATCTCGTGCAGGCCTCTATACTCTTGTTTGTATGTTATAACGAAGTTGATGTCGAACCCTTCTGATGCTCCGATGAGTCGGTGAGATTTTTTATACACTTTTTTTCCAAAACTCAAAAGGTCGAAATCTTGAGATTTTTTATGGAGAAGTGTACCTAACTCAAAGTAGTAAAACGTACTATCCCAAAACGTCCTACCCTTACTTAAGCCCCACTACAACCCGTAAGTCCTCCAAAAATGTATGTTTTTGTTGTATGTTGATTGCTAACTAAAAATTTTAAAAGCCTATGGGAATTTGAGTGATAAATTTATAACTCTCTCTAAACACTTGGGTGAAATTTTGGTGAGATTGCGTGAAGAGAGAGTTGAACATGATGAACGAATGTTAACTGGGTTGTTATAAGCCTACAAATGATATTTTTTATATGTAAGCAACCTTTGAGCATGATGAATGTTTTGTAGTAACTTGAACTTTGAGTATTGAGTTTGATTTTATTTGATTTGAGGAATTGATTTTAATCTTGCTTTTAACCGTACCAAATTTAAATTTAACTAGATGTTAACCCGTGCTTTGCACAATAGAATTTAATGTATTATTGAATATAAAATAATAATAATATATAAATTAAAAGTAATGATTTTTTTTAGAGTGCAATTTACTAAAATATTTATGCGTTAAGAGGTAAATATATTTTTGAATAACTATATATAGTTTAATTTTGCTTTATTTCAAAGAAAAATGCAAAATCTTGTTGATTAATACAATTCATGCAATATATATTAAAATATGATACTATTGATAAAATTTTGTAACTTTAGTCATGCAGTGTTTATCTTTAACATTTTTTCTATTT
This sequence comes from Cicer bijugum, assembly GCA_037974875.1. NCBI lineage: Eukaryota > Viridiplantae > Streptophyta > Magnoliopsida > Fabales > Fabaceae > Cicer > Cicer bijugum. The sequence goes on from JBBPBT010000229.1 coordinate 2,086,551, forward strand.
ATAATTGGTTTATTCAAGCTTTTTGTTTTCCTTGAAGTGTTCCTTCTAATGATATATTTTTTAAAGTTCAACATTTCTTTATTTTAAAAGTTGTATATTTAACTATAATATGTTCTTTATTTTATATGATTTATATTAGTTTAGAAACATTATATTTTTCAAATTTATATACTTTTTGACATTTTCAAATTTACAAATTAATCATCAAAAATTATTTTATGTAAAAAATTGGTTAACATCAGACTACTCATATGTATAGTTAGATATGATAGTCTATTTCTATAAAAATGTGAATACATAAAGATTCACACATAGGTATATAGTCTTGACAATTAGTTAGATTTGAGTGTATACCAAAAACTTCTTAGGATAAAGATCATACTCTCTAAGTTTTAGTCAAACAATAGTTAATGTCGTCTTACTCAAAGTAATTGACAATATAGAATAACATTGTATACACCAAACCGCTGCTCATGTTGGCAGTAAAAAATGTACAACTCACGTGTCTCTCAAAGTTTTCTTTCTATTCTCTAAGAGGTCATAATAACTTAATAGAGAATAATTCTTGTGTGGACACAAGAATTTAGACCCATACGTTAAAGAAAAGAAGTAGAAAAATAATAATTAAATAAGGTATAATTTTAAAATAATTAAAAGAAATATAATTTTTTGTGTGTGTGACCAAATTATTATGTCTACACAAGAATTTCTTCTTAGTAGAACGACTTGTTATCCTGACTCAAAAAATTAAGAAATTTAAGTATGTAAAAATGGAGAAATTTTAGTAAAGAAAATTTTATTGTAAAATTTTGAAAAACTAATATTGTGTATAAGTGTATGTTTGAACTGGTGATGAATTGAAAAAATTCACCACAATTTTATTTAACCTTTAAAGAGTTCATTTTGTTAAAATCTATGTAGATACGTAATTTTATTTTACATATGAAATGTGTTTTTTAATTATAAAAAGAAAAAAAAATGCTACGAAAGACACAATCAATAGCTTAGGAAAATACTCATCTCCTATATATGATTTTCAACAATAATGACAATAGAGAAACAATATTATTGAAATATTTAAGGACTAAGAATGTGCCACACGTTGAAATGGGTATAACTATTGCATTTTATAATGTTTTTATCTATTGTTAAGCGACGTGAATCAAATGCAAGAGGGTGGTTGAAAATCAATGCATGAATCTTTACATGTGATAAACAACGCATTGAAGATAGTGACTGAATTGTTCTTTTTTGTATGAGATTGAAATGAAAAGTTTGGTAAGTGATCAAAGCCTTTAAATATATTGGTTAGAGTTAAAGTTGCTAAATGTACGAAATAATTATATTTGATTGAGCAAGTGAAAGAATTTGTTTTACTTTACATATTGGTGAAACAAAATCTAATGGAAGCAAAACATTTAAGAAATAGTGTGATTTGGGAGGTGAAACATCAGAAATTTTGTGAGTTGGAAAATTTTGAAATATCTGACTTACATATAGATAAGTTTTTTTTCAACGATAGCAGGGACGCTATTTAAATATATTATAATATATTGTTGCTTGGGGACAACCAACAAACTAAGTTCGGGGTTGTGATAGCTCTTCATCATATGTATATTTATCATTGTATTTAATTTTATTTATTTTAATCATTAGTTAATATAAGTAGTTATTTGATATAGTTTATCCATTTTATTTCTCGAATTTAATGAAATATTTATGTTCTTATTTCGTCGATTAAGTATAAATTTTCCGTAGTTTTGCGTTGCTTTGTTATTTTAGTGTAGTGTTGAATTTTTGTGAGAAATCAAATGACCTGTGCGAAGTATTTTACCCATTTTTGGAGTTGAATATGTACAAATGGAGTCACACAAGGTTCAAATGAAAAGCTAAGATCCATAGCTACAACAACAAAACCAAATTCAGACTCAAAAGAAGAGAAAAATGAAGTAAAAGTCAAAACATATGTTGTGCGTTGAAGAGCAAATACATCTAGAGTGCATTTCTACAATATTTTCAAAATCTTTTTTGTCCAAGAACACTGGAGTGCCCTTGGCTTGCGCTGAGGTGCATGACACATTTCAAAATGCATAAAATTGCATTTTTCTCAAAGGAGGTTGGTTCTTACACAGTTGAAGGAGTTATATAAAGAATCACTTATGAATCATTCTTGTAATTCCTCTTTAATTTTTATCTTTTGTATCTTTGTCATGAGTAATTGAACCCTATTTGTTAGGGATGAGTGAAACAAGATGAAACTCTTATTTTTCTGATATGATTTCTATTTATATGAATGAGTTTATTGAATTATTTTTCTCATATATGTGCTTAATGATTTTTATTGATTGATCAACTTTAATTTTTTTTAAGATTCATGTTTCGAAATGGAAGTGAAGTTTATAAATGCTTGATGTGAGATATTTATGATATCGTGGTCTATTGATAGATATAGGTCATGAAACCAATTGAATTATTTGCAGAGACAATAGTTTAATAAGAGAAATCTTGTACTGTAAAGTTTAATTATAATTTTAAATCTACCTATGGAATTAAGGGTTACTTTTGAATTAAAGGTTTTATCACTAAGGAATTAGAGCATGAATAGTAAAGATAATGCAGTAATAGTTCAATAAAGGAATTCAATAACTAGGTTCCAATTAGAAATCAAGGATGGATTTGAAGTGATGTTCGTCCTTGACAATTTTTTATTATAAAAGTTCAATACCATTACTCTTGTTAGTTTCAAAAAGTATTTCAATAAATTTGGAAATTTCTTGTTCAATTTTTGTAATCAAATATAATTTAATAGTATAATGCAATTTTTGAGTTTGACACTCAATACTACCGTTTTAATTATTATTTGCAACAAATATGTACACTTATTGAAACATTGGCAGTTTCACGAAAATTAAGTCATTTAAATTTACTCTATGAAATTTTTTTTATGATTAACTCTTTAACTTCTTTATTTTTACATTGTTTTTTTATTTACATTTTATTTGGAGTTTGGTGACATTTTCTATTTTAGTGCCAAATTGATAAAAATATTATAATTAGAATTTTCTGATTTAGAATCTTGTCTTGATTTTAAGTGTTGAATGGATACGAACTATAAAAATATTAAAGACATTTTCTTAGTGTTTCAATTAATTGTGATTTATAAAGTCTTTGTCTGAGTTTTTGTAAATTTGGTTCAACTATCAAAATCTTTTTAAACCAACTTCATTCAATTTTTATTTTTTATTTTCTTGTATAAGTTTTATTTTGATTTGTGTAATTTATGTCAAATATCATCAGCAAATGGATACGAATATGCAATACTATTAATTGTCGAGTCCATCACATTCTCAAACGATTTTTTTAGAAGCATCAAACTACATCTAACCTCTTTCTAGGTTTGTTATCGGTCAATTTGCGGATAACATGTTACACCCCAATTTTCACGAACTTTTTTGAAAACAAGTTATTTTAAATAAACACTTTAAATAAATCAATTCAAAACAAAGTTTACAAAGTAAACAAAATCTTTCCAACTAAGACATCTCTATTTCACAAGTGTAATTGATATGAAAAGCACCCACAAGTATGGTGCATGAGTATATTCAACAATTGTTAAGTAGATGCATTATTAAAAGACACTTCTTTTAAAACTCGTTCAAACACTAAAAATTTCATTATATTTTTCACATAGCATACACAAAACATTATCATAAATAAATTTCATAACACATATTTTGTTACTTATGACCACACATTCATATCAATTACAAAACCCATAAATACAATCACCGAAACATATAAACAATCCTTATATGTGAAACTAAACTATGGTAGAAGCATTTACACTTCCATTTGTTGCAAAGCTTTGTTACACAAACTTATCACATTTTTGACCAACAAAGATCTGAATCCTTCTACTACCTCTTAGCCTTTAACCAAATAAAATTAATAAGTCAAAATTAGACAAAATGATTTTTTTTAAGAAGTTGATCAAAGGAAAATACACATATATGTAGTTCAAATAGATTTCTATTGTGGTCTAAATATGTAGTTCTATAAGAACTCAACCAAATTTTTTTACAAATGATAACCTAGGAAAATCATATAGTTTGCAATTATATAAGTGTGCTTGGTGTTAAATTATTTGTTCTTCAAGAACTATACCCCAAATATAAATTATGCTTGAGAATATTACTTTTGAGAAATTCTTCAAGGATGCTTTAACATTAACTTTTTAGTTCTTCATGAACTTTATCACAAATGATCTTCATAAACAAATATCAAGGAAAATTCATTCTTTGAGCAATCCTTCAAGGATACTATAGTTTTAAATTTTTACTTTTTCAAACCTATATCACAAATTATTATCTTCATAGTGATCAAGAAAAATCATTATTTAAACAATTATTTACAATACGCCAAAAATGACATTTTATAACGCGCCTTTTTATAGCACTTATTAAATACAAGCACTGTTGTATAATATTTTAAAAATAACGGAGGATACAACAACGCTATTTTTACAAGCGCTGTGAAAAAAACTCTGTCGTAGGGTCATATAGCGCTTGCACATAATATTTATAAGGCTTTTACAACGCTTTTTCAAAAGCGTTGTAAACTGAAGCGCTCTCACATAATATTTTACAGCACTTTCGGAGCGTTTTAAAATCAAAAGCTGTAAAATATAACGCTCCCACTTTATGTTACATAACTTTTAAAGCGCTGTAAAAGACTAGTACTTTCACATAATTAAATGACCTATTAAAGTGTTTTTTATACAAGTGCTGTAAAAGGCTTTTAAAAAATAAAATAATGAGGTCTTTTAAAACGCTTTTAGACAAGCGCTTTAAAAGACTTCTAAAAAAGCGTTGTAATAGGCTTTTAAAAAATAAAATAAGGAGGTCTTTTACAGTGCTTTTGGACAAGCGCTTTAAAAGACTTCTAAAAAAGCGTTGTAATACGATTTTAAATAACAAAATAAGGATGTCTTTTATAGCGCTTTTGGACAAGCGCTTTAAAAGGCTTCTAAAAAAGCGATGTAATATAATTTTAAAAAATAAAATAAGGTCTTTTACAACGCTCTTTTAAGAAAGCGTTGTAATAGGGTTTTACAAATAATAATAAATCGCTTCAGTTTCCTCTTCATTACATAAATTTCACTACGCTTCAGTGACCTCCTCCTTTTCATTGTCCTTCTCATTGCAAACCCTACTGTCCCTACGAACCATATAGTCAACAATCTCCATTGCAAACCATCTCCATCTTTGTGACAATCCTTACTAACATTATTAGGTACTCTTCTCATTACGAACCCTATTATTTCCTACGAATCGTTCGTATTTTTGCGCATTCTCGTTGTTCCTTCTTCAGGTATTGTATTTATTAATTTTTTTGTTGTTATTAAAATGCATGTTGAACTTATAATACTACGTACTTAGGGCACATTGGATGTTGTTTGCAATCAAAGCGACCTCTGAAGTTATATACTATTTAGATCCCTTGCACGATCATTATAACAATCCTTTGCATGTCCATATGAATTATAGTATTTTAATTATATTTTTATTTTCATATATAAACTATGTATATATTTGATGAGAAATTGACATGCTACAAGGTTGTGAATATGTATGTAAAAAATATGTGTTATGTTACAAGGTTCTATTGTGAATATGTAAAGTTTTATAATTTTGTTTTTTTGTGAATATGTAAATGTAAAAAATACGTAATTGTGTCAATATCATGTGTTGTTTGTAAATTGATTGTGTCAATATGTAAAGTTACAAGTTTGTTGTGAACTACTTATAACACTATAAAACATGCATAAGAATGTACCTATTACAGTGCTTTTTTGAAAAAGCGCTGTAAAACGTGCATAAGAATGCACCTATTACATCGTTTTTTTTTAAAAAAGCGCTATAAAATGTACATAAGAATGCACCTATTACAACGTTTTTTTGAAAAAGCGCTATAAAACTAGTACAACAAGAAGTGCATTTTTAGAATGCATTTACAGTGCTTTTTTATTTTAAAAAGCACTGTTGTATCTTTTTAAAGCGCTAGATACTACAACGCTTAATTTTTTGAAAAAACGCTGTAAATGACTTAAAAAAATGCTGTAAAATATTCTTTTTCACGTACTGTTAGAGATATTTTAATGTTAAATTCCACTGGATTATAACAAGAAAAATAAAGAAATATATGATAATTATACAAGACAAAGAAATTTCTACGAAACTTATATGAAACAAACAAAAAATGTAAAAGAAAACATTGTTTCAAGAAAGAATATCGAAGAAGATAGAAAAGAAGAAGAAATATTCTTGAAATAAAACCTCCAAGTTGCTTATGTCATAATTCATATGGAAATCCGCAATGTATATATTCATATAAAAAAAGAGTGTTAGAATTAATTTTTGTTGACATGATTCCAAATGTTTGCAAAATTTATTGAGTGTTATGAACTTAGAGTTTCAATACCTTTAAGTGTTACATTTGAGAACAATATAACTTTTAATGTGTATGCGATTTTAATTGCGCATTGTAATTTGAGACTCTTAGATTGGATTACAATATTATGATATTTTATATATATGATGATATCCTTGATAAAAACTTTTTGTTACCACTATTGTATAACACTGCCTACAAAATATATTGCCTTAACAAGGCTAACTGAGAGAAGTTATGATGAATGGGTTGAGTCTTGGAAACTTTTCTTTATTGTGACAAATTGGATATGATTTTCACCGAGGATGTGTCTATAAACCCAGAGAAATATCTTTTGTTGCTAATAAGTTAAAAAAAAATTGAGAAATGAGTACATTCGAACTAAATGTGCTTGCAGATTATGAAGTACACTATGGACATGAGTTAGTACCCAGTCTTCAGACTAAAACATCAAAGACAATCTTTGTAACCTTTATATGCACGTTATTTTCAGAGACATATATTTAGAAGCAGACTTGTAATCTTTGAGTTCCTTTGATATCATTTCTTTACAAACAAAATGTTAAGATTTTTTTATGTAAATGAATCTCTCCTCAACAAGGGATTTTATGAAAATATCAGCTCACTGATGATAAGTTTTAAAAAATTTAATGTCTAAAATACTCTTTTGGATAAAATTCTTTATAAAATTGTGTTTAATATCTATATGTTTGACCCTTGAGTGTAAAATATAATTTTTGGTTAAACATATAGATGAACTATTATCCTAGAAGATAGAAATGTTACTCTCACATATTATGCTTCTACTACAGAGAGAGTAATAGTTCCTTGTCTTTTGTTTGACCAAAAGATTAAATTCTAACTAAAGAACATATAATTTCAACTTGTGATTTTTCTTTCTAGCTTGTCTCGAGCATAGTCAACATTAAAAAAACCTATTGACTTATACTCAGATGATGACTTACAACACAAATCAAGATTAGTAGTACCTTTCAAATATCTAAAGATTATTGTAACAAGTATTAAGTAGGATTCTTTGGGGTCAAATTAAAACCTTGCACATACAAACATACTAAAAAAAAAGTACAATTAAGTAAAGGAGATAACCAATCATTCCTCTGTGTACCTTATGATCTACCTTTTTAACTTAACTAATTTTTATCAAGAGAACATGATGGATGCATAGGTGTAGACATAGGCTTACATTCATCCAATTAAATTTCTTAAGCAGTTCTCTTGTTTATTTGGTTTGATGAATGAGTACACCTTCTAGGCACATCTCAAAATCATTATGCATTAACTTACAAAACTCTTGACAGAGCTTGTTGTTAGTAAAACAAAAAATGATATCATCGATATATATATTTAGACAATGAGAATGTCTTTCGTTGATGATTTTTTAAATAAAGTAGTGCCAACCTGACCTCTTTCAAAATACACCCCTCAACAGCTTGACTATACTAATCCAACTATCGGGCTAGGTTTTACAAACATAATGTGTTTAAGGGTTTTACAAAGTTGTACTCATAAAATATTTCTCAACACTAAGACAACAAAAAAGAGGATTAAGAGCAAGAGTGCAGAGATTGTAATGTCATTGTATAATCATTATCCTGATTGCAAGAAATCAATATGTATCATGAAGTTTTGAATTAAATCTTTAGAGATGGAAACATAAGCAGTAGAAGATATCATTAGCAAAGTATGCCACATAGAGCTTTAAACAAACAACATATTTAAGACGATGATTTCAGGGTGAATAGATTTATCTTCTTCAAAGTGTTGGTTTCCATCACAATTAGAGTCAAAATATGATCATGATTATCAAAGGTAGAGTAATCAGATGCTTAATATGCTTATTTTACACATAACAAATCAGAGCATTGTTTGCATTAATAGGACCATAATAGACACATTTTAGAGTGCTTTAATCAAACTTTAAATACGAATTTCAATGCAAAGTCTTGGTATTCCCTTAACTTTCTCAAAATATCATATGATGCAATGAAAAGTCATTTAACAACTACGTGATTTATGAATTGAACATTTAAACGAGACATTAGTGCTTTAAATTATTTCTATAAAATAATTGTGTCATCATCAAAACAAGTAAGAGTCATAGTTCTTCAAACCAATTTGATTCTAACATAATACATCACTTTTAGCAGATGTTATACACATGATTTATTCACCATGTTTTAACTCAACTTCATCCTTAACCACTTTAAAAGCATCCAACGATTTAAATTTCTCGCTAAGTAAAACAATCAATCACACCTTAAGAACTCATTAGTATATGTGATAAAATTCCTAAAACCTCCCATGGAAATACGAGTAATAGGCCCACAATTATCTGTGTATAAACTGAAAATGATTTTTAATTTTGGTAGCCCCACTTTTTTTAACTCTATAAGTAATTGCCCTTTTATGCAATTAACATATAGACATCCTTCTTTATCATTATTTATGTTCTTTCCATTAATATATGCCACAACATGAAAGAGTTTTCAGCGACTCTACCCTTTTTTCTACCTACCACATTGTTAATAGTTGAACTCTCTTCAATTTCAAAATTATAACCAACATTCAACATATAAAAAATTTCACATAAATTTACAGAACAAACTAATGGGGAATAAATACAAAAAACACAATGGCAAGTAATAAGCAACGAATATAAAATTCTCCTAACTTGCACGAACCCGTGAGGAAATGTAACATCATATTTATTTATTTATTATTTTTTTAAAACAAAATATATAATTTCCCATGTAATTTCAAACAAATAAACAAATAATCCATTATTAATTTAAAATCCATCAGTATCTCAATTAGATACTTAATACTCAAATTATAAGAATAAAAAATGTATTACCAAAATGATAATTGGCATAGACTAGATTTCAACATAAATAAATTTCCTAAAGCTGACCTCTACTACCCCTAGGATTAAATGAGATGTTCCATCTATTCTTCTGAAAACTTCCTTGAATGTGCAAGTAGATTAGGAATGTCATATGTCCAAAAGTAAGGGTCATCTCCAAAATACTTACCAATAAATAATAAATAAATAACAACAAATAAAACAATACAATACCTACATAATTAATGACATTATTCCATTCAAATTGCCAAAGATATAGTAACAATTAAAAGATAATAGTACAATGTTAACGTAATTAATAACATTAGTTCACCCAAACAACAATCAGGAGGTACACTGAAAATACAAATATAATATTATGATATTTGTATAATTAATAATAATAATAATAATTAATCCATACAATGACCGAGGTACAATAAAATACAACATTAAGATATCTACATCATTAATAACTAAGGGGAATAATAATAATAATAATAACAATACAACATGTTAATTCACTCAAAACGACCAGCAGGAACACATAATGATATAATTTATGAGTATAATGTATAGGTAATTAATAACATTAATTCACTCAAATGAAAATCAGGAGGTGAGCCGAAAATAAAAATATAATATTATGATATCTATATAATTAATAATATTAATTAATCCGTACAAACAACATACAACTGTACAATATTACATATTAATTCACCACAAACTACCAGCAGGTACATTCATCAGTATAATATCTACATCATTAATAGCATTATTTCAATCAATCATCATGAGGTGCAATGTATCATTTATCTTTATAAAGCACTAATCACACTTTAATCAATGCATACCCAAACATACCTTATGACTTAATCTATATGTCAATGTAATGATTCCAGAATATCGCCTCCCCCACATGGGCTTCATGGGTCCTTCCAAGCAATACCACCAACTCAAAATCCCGCAAGGATATGTGGGCTCCAACCAATTATGAACGCACCATCACACGACTATGAATGAATGCATGAATGTGGACACTTTAATAAATCATTAATATAATGTGAGGCTAACTTATTAACGACATTTCACATATAACATTTATTATTCACACCACGAATATGTTCAACACAACCATTATAGCAACGTATCACATAACATTTATTCTTCACACTTTGAATATGTTCAGCACAACCATTATAACAATATATCACATAATATTTTTTTTCCATACTTTGAATATGTTCAACCTAACCATGATAATAACATGTCACACCATATTTATTTTCTAAAATTTGATAAAAGCATTTCAACATTGTATATATTTAATCTCACAAATTCTAAAATAAATACAATCATACATGTATATATACTTGGAGTGATGCCCTTATAGATATGAGTGTCGTTATTAAAATTCTCACGCAGCGGTCTTTTTGCTCCAATTGTGCTACCCTTATAGATATGATGGGATGAATCACAAACTCCTTGAATTCCTTCCTTTTTCTCTCCTAAACTCTTTTTTCTATATCGCAGAGCATTTTTGCAAGGAAGACGTCTGTTTTGTTTTTTTCCTTTTTATCAGTAGAAATGGAGAACGTTAAGCCAGGAGTGGGAACATTAAGTTGAAAGTGGGGAACGTTAAGCCAAAAGTGGGGAACGTGGCATTTTAGCCTAAGCCATGAAATTTATTTTTAACGGTTGCCGAATGATGCTTCTATTATTATTATAATTATTATTATTATTATTATTACCAAAAATTAAAATAACATCATCAACAATTATTTCTACTCTTAATAAGGTAAAATATAAAAATAAAATGACTAGGTATTACAAATAACAACCATATGACAACAAATTAATCAAAATAAAGGACGTAATGAACTCTGATATTTTAATATGGAAAAACCTCTCAATGCAAGGGTAAAAATCACGAGTCGTCCATACCAAAGAAATAGCTCCACTATAATCAAATAAAGATACAAGAGAATCACAAAATGATGAACATAGTGTGTCTATAACCAGCTAAAACAACAAAGCAATAAATCTTACAAATGGAAAACGAGAAAAAGAAAAACACCCAAAAACATATTGTTGTGTGAGCACAATTTCTCCCTCTTTGGAGGTCATGTCGCCGATCTGACTATTGAAAACAAAGAATTGAATGTGGCAAACCTGCTGTCCAAATATCGGTCCGTCCAACGGTTACCAAATGCGTAATCGATATTTTTCTGATACTGATATAACAAAATTGGAAATAGGGTTACTCCTCTATTTTCTCTTTCGGTGGTTGTCTTTCCTATCAAAATAGTCTCTCTTGTAACTCTAATTAGACCAATGTCCACTTAAATAAGTGAGACACATGGCCTACAATACTTGGGCCTTTCTCCACATAGGAAGGGAGCCTAATAACCTACATATCTCTCGTTCACAACTATGTGGAGGTAATCGCCAAACTGACGATATCAGAACATGTTTCAAACTTCCCCCTTGGTAATGCTTTAGTCATCATATTAGAACCATTATAATCAATATGAACTTTAGTCAATTCCAACAACTTAGCTTCCAAAACATCATGTAGCCAACGATTCCTCACATCAATGTGTTTGGACCTGCTATGAAATGTCAAATTCTTACAAAGATGAATAGCACTTTGAGTTTCGACAAATAATACATATTTGTCCTGAATAAACCCAAGCTCCTGCAAAAGTTTCTTCAACCAAATCTACTCTTTGCATGCATTAGTAATAGAAATGAACTTTGCCTCAATTATAGACAATGCTACACATTTCGGTAATCTGTAAATTTAATCATTTAGCCTGAAGTTGACTTTCTCGAGTCACCTTCAAAACAAAGCTTCATACATGTAGTACCACGAAGATACATCATAATTCATTTTACAGCATTCCAATGCTCTCTACTTGGATTTGACAAAAATCTACTTATGGTACCAACAGCATGCGCAATATTTGGTCTTGGACACACCATGACATACATCAAACTACGCATAGCAGAAGCATAAGGAACTCGTTCCGTGTCTCTTTTCTTATCTTCACTAGAAGGAGTTTGTTTAGAGCTCAACTTAAAGTGAGCAGCAAGAGGAGTACTTACAGCCTTGGAGTTTTCCATCTGAAATCTTTGCAACCCTATATCAATATAGTGTTCTTGTGATATCTGAAGTTTCTTCTCCTTTCTGTCACACATGATTATTATGCCAAGAATCTATTTAGATGCTCCCATATCTTTCATGGGAAAGGACTCGCCCAACTGCTTCTTTAACTTGTCAATCTTGGAAATGTGTTTCCCAACAACAAGTATGTCGTCAACATATCATAACAAGATAATGAAATCATCGTTAGAAAACATTCTAACAAATAGACAATGGTCATACTCAAACTTTTTTGTATATACTATTTCTTAGTCTACACACATAGTCTTCCTTGCCTTCAACAAGAAAACCATCAGGTTGCTTCATGTAAATCTTCCTTGCCTCCAAATCACCATGAAGGAAAGTCGTTTTTACATCTATTTGCTCTACCTCTAAGTCAAGAGTAGTTGCCAAACTCAACACAATTCTAATTGATGACAATTTTACCACATATGAGAAAATCTCATTAAAATCAACACCCTTTCTTTGACCGACACCTTTCACCACTAATCTGGCATTATACCTTAGAGACCTTGAGTTACTCTCAATTTTCACTCTATAGATCCACCTATTTTCCAAACCCCTTTTGCATTTTGGAAATTTCACTAAATCATAAGTGTGATTATCATGCAAGGATTTCATCTCATCATGCATTGCATCCAACCACTTTTGACTTTCTTCACTCTCCATGGCCTCTTGAAAACACTCAGGCTCCCCTTCATCAGTCAAATTCACATACTCTTCAGAACCATACCTTGTAGATGGTTGTCTCTGCCTATTAGACCTCATGAGTTGGGTTGGAGATGATTTAGAAGCATCACTAACATTCTCATCGTGTGTCAACTCATGATCTTCACTAGTTGGAATATTTACCTCATCTCTAAGTTGATGATCATCAACACAACCATGTGGCTCATCATTCTCAACATTATCATCATTAGTATCCAAATTAGGAACAGGTGACTGAACTGGATCAGCATCAGCTAATATGTAATTTCTCTCAGATGTAGTCTTCTCCTCCTTATCAATGTCTTCAATAGTTTGGTCTTCCATGAACACTACATCACGACTTCTGATAACCTTTCAGTTTATAGGATAATACAATTTGTTGCCAAATTCATCCTCACCATAACCAATGAAGATACACTGCTTGGACTTTGCATCCAACCTAGATCTTTCATTATTTGGAACATGCACAAAAGTCTTGCAACCAAAGACTCTCAAGTGATCATACTTGACATTCTTGTCAAACCATACCTTGTTTGGTACTTCACTGTTCAAAGCAACAGTAGGAGTAAGATTAATAACATGCACCGCCGTGTTCAGTGCCTCACCCCAATAATGTTTAGGCAACTTAGCTTCAGAGAGCATACACCTCACTCTTTCAACAATTGTCCGATTCATCCTCTCTGCTAAACCATTCAGCTGAGGAGTTTTAGGAGGAGTCTTTTCAGGCGCTATACCATGTTGTTTGCAATAGACATCGAAGGATCCACAATAATCACCAGCGTTGTTAATACGAACACGTATCAGCTTCTTGTCTGTCTGCCTCTCAACCAAAGCATGATATTGTTTGAATTTCTCCAACACTTGGTCTTTTGTCTTTAGAACATAAACCTATAGTTTCTTGGAACAATCATCAATAAAAGTAACAAAATACAGTGCACCACTAAAAGATTTTACCTTTAAAGGGCCATAAACGTCAGAGTGCACCAACTTAAGCAACTCCAACTTTCTAGAGGGAGGATGCTTTTTGAAGGATAATCTAGTATGTTTACCAATCTTGTAGTGATGACATTTCTCCAAATCTACATTCTTCAATCCTGGAAGCACATCCTTTCTAGCTAAGCAATTTAACCCCTTTACACAAATATGGCTTAGCCTTCGGTGCCACAAAGATGATTTCATATCCACGTCATTCAGACTGTCTTTTGCAACCAAAGCTTTTGTCCAATACAGTTTCATAATTTTCTCCCCTCTAGCTACAGCCAAATTACCATTATTGAGTTTTCTCTTTCCATAAGCAAAATGATTATCAAAACCACTTTCATCAAGCATATGCACAAAGATCAAATCGAAGCAAACATATGGAGCATGTTTGACTCCTTTAAGCAATAATTACATTCCCATGTTGGTTTGCAAGCATACATGACCAAGACCAATTACCATAGATACACCATCAGTACCCATCTTCAAAACTCCAAAGTCACCTGAAGTATAAGATGTGAAAAACTCCTTCCTCGGTGTAACATGTAGTGTAACACCACTATCAATTATCCACATGCTCTCATCAAATACAAGATTAATTGACTCATAGTCACATAGAATAACAACATCATCACTAGTAGCAGTATTAACACTGTCATCATCACTATCATCTTCATGACCCCTTTGTTTCTGCTTACCCTTCTTGCATTTGTTGTCCTTTTTCCACCAAAAAACAATTCTTCTGTATGTGCCCTGTTCTATGACAATAATGGCACTCTGCATTTTTGTATCTATACTTGGACTTGCTTATGCTATTTTCTCTACCACTCTCTGACTTTTTTTTTCCTAACTTCTCCCCTTATTTTCAGTGACAAAAACTTCAGATTGAGACGACGAACCCTATGCCTTCCTTCTCATCTCCTAATTCAAAACACCACCCTTATTCATTGACAAAGAAACAACACCATTAGGAGCTGAACTCATTATACAAACCCAAAATGTCTCCCAAGACTCTAGTATAGATAATAGTAAAAACAGTCTGAATAGTTCATCATCAAACTTGATACTGATCATTCCAGACATTTGATCAAGGATCCCCTGAAATTCATTCAAGTGGTCCGAACAAAACTACATACATGTTGATGTTCAAAATCCCATTCTTCTGTAGATTTATCAACTGACTTTTTAGAAAAAATAGGAAGATGCATTTTCTTCACAAATAACAAATCTTTCATCTTGCCTTTTAAAAAATGGTAATTAGTAACATTCAAGCATACCATCTTTAATCAAAGTAAAGGACGTAATGAACTCCGATATTTTAACATGGAAAACCCCCTCAATGCATGGGTATAAACCATGGGTCGTCCAGATCAAAGAAATAACTCCACTACAACAAAATAAGGATACAAGAGAGTCTCAAAATGATGCACAAAGTGTGCCTACAACCAGCCAAAACAACAAAGCAAAAAAGCCTACAAATGAAAAACAAGAAGAAGAAAAACATCCAAAAACTTGCGGTTGTGCGAACACGATTTCTCCTTCTCTTGGAAGATGTTTCACCAATTTGACCGCTGAAATAGAAGACCTGGAAGTTTCAAACTTTCTGTCAAAATATCAACTCGATCCAACGGTTAAGTAATGCGTAATTCATGTTTTGCTGAGACTGATTTAATAAAATCGGGAATAGGGTTACTCCTCTATTTTCTCTTCTGATGGTTGTCTTTTATATCAAAATGGTCTCTCTGTTGTAAACCTAATCAGATCACTCCCCCCTTAAATAAGTGAGACACATGGACTACAATATTTGGGTCTTTCTCCATACAGGAAGGGAGCCCAATATCAAACACAAACAATAGTGGAGTCTTAATATATAGCAACTCTTTTATTATTGAAATGGAAAGAGAAGCAACAATTATCCAACAAGAAAAAAAAAATTAAATTACTTGTCATAGAAGGTATATAAACTACATTATTCAAAAGGAATACATGCCTAGTAGAAAATTTAAGGAAAACAACTATATGATCTTCTTCCACATTAGCTCCACTTCCAATAGTGGTCTTCATATCTCCTTCATTTAGTTTCCTTCTACTTAAGAGTTCTTGTAATGAGTTTGTAACATGAATAACTATTCAAGTATCTAACCTCCATCTATAAGAACAAGCATCAACAATGATTGATTCAAAACACACTAGAGCTAGTAGGATATATTTCTTCTTTTCCATCTAATTTTTGAACCTCCAACAATATGTTTGCTTGAGCATGAAAGTGTTGCAAGTACTTTCTTTGATCATCTGATAATTGGGTCAGAAGATTGCCTCTGAAGAATGACTCTAAAACTGAGTCTAAAGACCATCTGAATATTGAATTTGATGGATGCATCTAAACCCTTTTATATCTTTGGTGTGCACAAACTCAACATGCCTTTACACAGTTCATATCAAGGTATAATTAACTCAAAAGAGAATTTTCAAATCATAAATTAAAAGCTACTAATCCACTAATCAAAATGGTGATACACACTCCAAATGTTATCTCTTATATGCAGCCTTTAATGTTGGACTAGCCCTTAAGTTTCAATAAGGTGATTTTCCAATGACACTAATTCTAAGTCACAAAATTCTTCCTTAGACTATCATTATTCAAGAAAAGCAATCTAAAATAATCAACGGCTGATGGAGAATCAATGACTTGTAGACTCAAGGTGTTTGTGTTTCTAAACAAATTTGTGTCAAGTTGTTTTCAGAAAACTAGTTTGTAAGGTCAGGTGCAATGTAATTCAAGTTTTGAATTAGTGGATTAAATTCTTTTGAGTGAGGGGACTAGACGTAGCTACCAAGTTAGGGGTGAACCAAGATGAATTCTTGTGTCATTTTAATTATGCAATTCTTGTTTTACTTTTGCCTCTGATCCCTTAACCCAATTGCAGCTACTTTTATTCTCAGTATGATACTAAACCCAAACTATTTTTATATAAATTAGCAAAACTAATCCAAGTTTGTCACACAAAATTCAATCCCTCTTCTCGTGTTTGCACCTTCAATTGGCTTCAAAAGCCCAATTTCAAAAATTAGTGCTTTATAGTGTTTGAACAAAGATATAAGAATTTTTGTGTTTGCACCTTTAATTGGCATCAAGAGCCTAGTTTCAAATATTAACACTTTATAGTGTTTGAACAAAGCTCCAAGAATTGAACAATGTCAATATTTAGTGAAGAAGCTGTCGGAGGAAACTTCAATAGGTCACCTTGATGGTGAATGATTTGAATACTGAATTTTTGGACTTAATGGAAGCTAGAGAGAAGTAGATGGATTTTGATTTGGACTTAATAGGTCACCTTGATGGGGAATGATTTGGACTTCAACAAATTTTGATGGTACTGCAATTTCAAGGTAGTAGATGGATGCTAGAGAGAAAAAGATGTACAAGATACATCACAACTCCAGAACCTTCATGATCAATGGGATCACCTTCAAGGAATTTGATAAGTGCACTAACAAAGAAAGAGCTAAAAACTTCAACGAAAATTTGATTTTGGCCTATGAAGGAAGCAAATTCAAGAAGCAATGGCAGACCTCCAATTCAAAAAGTATGAGATATTCAAGATGGAAAAAATGAAGACATTGAAACTAAGTTTTCCAGATTCCAAACTTTGGTCTCAAGATTAAAGGTACTTGAGAAGAGTTATACTACTATTGATCATTTGAAGAAGATTCTTAGGAGTCTGCCAAGCAAGTGGAGACTTAAGATTACAACTATTCAAGAAGCAAAGGATTTATGTGCTCTTAAATTGGAAGAATTGATTAGCACCTTGAGAACACATGAAGTTGACCTTGTAGAGGATCAACCTAAAAAGAAAAAGCCAACTTTGGGCTTAAAATCCCATCAGAAGAAGGTTATTAAGGCAACAACAATATTAGAGGACAATGATTCAGATGATCAGAATATGAACTCAACGGATGAGAAGTTGGTCTTCTTATCCAAAAAAATTCAGAAGATATTCTCAAAGATATTTAAAGCATTCTAGTAGAGGAAGGGATGAAATATCTGAAAAGAAAAGCATCATATGTTATGGATGCAACGTACCTAGACATGTCAAGTCAAAATGTCCAAATTTGGTAAAAGAGAAACATTAGAGGAAAGATTTTAGACCAAAAAATAAGGTTTTGATCGCAACATGGGATGGTTCTAATGAATCCTTTGATGATGAAGAACAAACATATTTAACTCTAATAGTTCATACCAACTCTGCCTTTAGGTCCAACACAAACACTAATTATGATTCTAGAAGCAAATTAATTGATGAAGAAGTTGAGGTATTTTCTAATTTAACC
Organism: Cicer bijugum; assembly: GCA_037974875.1. NCBI lineage: Eukaryota > Viridiplantae > Streptophyta > Magnoliopsida > Fabales > Fabaceae > Cicer > Cicer bijugum. Next base: position 2,105,051 of record JBBPBT010000229.1, read on the forward strand.
CAATCGGATATACTTAATGTCGTAAAATATTTCTTAATTAAAAACCACAAGTGTTCTCTAAAAATAAAAGCACTTAGGAAAGTAAAAGCGAACTTAATTAAAGAAATCAATGTCTTAAAAACTAAAAGTGATGAGGTTACATATGAAAATAAAACCTTAAATGATACTATTGTTTCAAAACCTATAGAAAATATCACATGTAATTCTGATAAATATGAAGAAGCATTCTAATAATTTCTAGCTAACAGTATGAAAAGAAGCAAATATGCTTCTATGATTTCTAGAGTTAGTAGAAATGACAAAAGAGGTCAAGGATTTGAAGAAACGGTAAGTGAACCTAAATTTATTCCCTCTAGTATTTTGTGTGGTATTTTCTCTAAGATAGGTCACTCCAAATTATTTTGTCTCATGTTAAATACAAGGAAAGACAAGAAACCTTTTGAGACTAACAAAACATGACCTAACCTGGGTCCCTAATAACCAAATTGTCTATGTTGCACATGTCCTCAACAACCAAGTTAAAACATCAATCATGGCACCTAGACAATGGATGATTGCGATATATGACGAGAGAAAACTCTATGTTCCAAAACCTAACATTTGGTAATGGCACCTTTCCTTCTATTAAAGATGTTTTGCTTGTTAAAGGTTTTAAACATAATTTATTAAGTGTTATTCAGTTAAGTGATAATATTTACGATATCATATTTAATCAAAAACCATGCAAGGAAATTGGTCAAAAGGATGGATATGTACTCTTTACAGGTCATAAGTAAAATAACATCTTTAAGATAAATTTGTTTAGTTTAGAAACAAGATGTTAACAGTTAGAAGTGATCTTGAAGGAAAATTTGAAAACAAGTTCTTTGAAAGTTTTTTTTTTAATGTGAATGCAATCTCTCACACTTTCTCTTCTCCTAAAACGCCACAACAAAATGGAGTTGTAGAAAGAAATAATAGATCCCATCAAAAAATGGCTAGAACCACACTCAATGAAATGGATATTGCAAAACATTTTTAGGCAGAGGCTATACTCAAAATGTAATCTTAATTAGGTCAATATTAAATAAAACACTGTATGAATTATGAAAGGGTAATAAGCTTAGCATCTCCTACTTTAAACAATTTGATTGTACTTGTTATATGTTAAACATTAAAGAAAACCTTGGAAAATTTGATTCCATAAAACAAAAATGCACCTTCATTGAATACTTTGAATGATCTAAAGCTTATTGAGTTCTTAATAGGGAAACTCTTATTGCGGAAGAATCAATACATGTTACATTTGACGACAAACAGCTTGACCTTAAAAAGTCAAAGCGAGTTGAGAATAGTGTAGGTTTTCTGGAATTAGATGAAATAAATCCAAAGAAACCAGAAGAACAAAAAATATTAGAGGATACAACTAAATAAAAAAAAATATTGAAACTCTAATATAGAACCAAGTCAAAAGCAATCAAGATAAGTTAGAAGGGACTTCTAGATGGAAGTAGAAGTAATCCCATCCTGAAACTCTAATAATAGGAAATGGAAATGATCATTTAAAGACCAGATCATCACTTAAGGACACAACCTTGTTTGCTCTACTATCATCATTTGAACCTACATTTGTTGATGAAACACTAACATATGGATGGATCCTTGCAATGCAAGATGAGTTAAATGAATTTAAAAGGAATCATGTTTGGGATCAAGTACATATACCAAAGAAAAACATTATTGGAACCATGTGGGTTTTTAGAAACAAGCTATATGAAAAATGTGAAGTGGTCAGAAACAAGACAAGATTTGTCACACAAGGCTACATTTAGCAAGAGGGTATTGATTACACTTTGACATTTTCTCTAGTGGCCAGGCTAGAAGCGATTTGTATCCTACTTTTTTATGCTGCAAATAATAACATTACATTATTTCAAATGGATGTCAAAAGTGCATTTCTAAATGGGTATATAATTGAAGATGTTTATGTTAAGCAACTCCCTGGTTTTGAAAGTTATGAATTTCCATTTTATGTATTTAAACTTAGGAAACCACTATATGGTCTAAAAAAAGCACCTAGGGCATGCTATGATAAACTAAGTAATAGGACAAGTATACGACACCTTGTTTAGAAAATAAATATAAGGTGACATTCTTATCATTCAAATTTATGTTGATGACAATATTTTTGGATCTACTATTGGCACTCTTTGTCAAGAACTATCTAAGTTGATGCAACTTGAATTTCAAATGAGTATGATTAGAGAACTTAAGTTCTTCGTAGGGATATAAATTCAACAAAGTTAAAAAGGGATATACATTAAACAAACCAAATATAAAAAAGGGCTTCTCAAGAAGTTTAAAGTGAATTATTGTAAACCTATGGCTACACCAATGCTTCATACATGTTTACTTGAAAATGATGAATCATGCTAGAAGATTGACCAAAAAATGTATAGAGGAATGATTGGATCACTCTTTTACCTTACTGCCACCAGACCTTATATTATGTTTAGGGTATGTTTTGTGTCGGATTTCAGGCTATTCCAATGGGAATCACTAAGTACAAATGAAGTGGCTATTGTATTGTTGACTATCTTGGAGATTTTCAAAGAATAGCACAAGTGTTTTGAAAAGGATTAAAATTCATTTTTACCAAGGTATCTAAACCAAATGCACTTTTATGTTAAGAAACCTAATTAGGTAAGAAAACTTAAACAAAAGCTTAGCACTAATTGATTTGGATACTGGTCGAACCTAGAGTTTATTTGAGTGTTGTTTTAGAAACTTATATTGATTGATTGGATTAAAGTACATGGAAATTAAGAGGTTTCATTGAAATCATCAGCTAGATTATGTTGGCATTTCATGTCAATATCATGTCAAGTAATATCACACTGATAGAGTATATCTACTACTTACATAATACAAAAAGAATTACAATCTGAAATATATATATATATATATATATATATATAATATTAAATTGCATAAAATATAAATAAAATACAAAATGCCTTAAATAGCATTTTTTTTTTAAATTTTAATCTCAACCAACGATCTCAAGGATAATAACGAAGAAACATAACAACACAACTTACAAATTTTATGTCACAAAAATTCTAATATCGATAAGGTACTCTAACCATAATTAACATAAGTATCAGACTAAAATTACATTAAATACTAACAAAATTATATCAACACATCGACTGTGTATGATTATTAACAATATAATATTAAATATATTTAAAATAAATTTAATTATTTAATCAAAATA
>JBBPBT010000229.1:2129087-2229294 GCA_037974875.1 Cicer bijugum
ATTTTTTTTAAATTAACATTTTGTAGGGTCATGTAAAAAGTTTAAATTGATAAAAAAACATAAAACATAAAAAAGTTAATTTATTGAAGAATAAAATTAAGGTTGATCGTATAATAATTTATAGTCAAAATTCTTCTATACATGTCCACCAGTTAATTGTACTATCATCGTTAATAATTAATTGACTAATAACGTGTAAAAGGTAATCAATCCTAACAATTGATTAGAGCATCATAAAATCTAATTGAGCAATAAAAAATAATTAAAAAAAAACTAAAATAGATAAATAAGATATAGTAAAATGTATCTCAATTATAAAATCTACCACTTAGAAGATAGTTTAATTGCTCATTATTAAATCTAAAAATCAAATTAAAAATAATAATGTTCATTAAATTAAAAGAAAAGAATAAAAATCACATAAAAAATTTTTTTACTCCAAAACTTAAAGCACTTCCCCCTTGGTACCACTGTCTATTCTATACTTTCTATTTACTTTTTATGGACGTACGGTGTGGTGCTTCCTCTAATCTGACCTTTAGTCTTTATTTTAATTTTTTTTTTTATAAAAAGTTTATGCTTTTAGTCTCTCAAAAAATCCATATATAATTAAAATAGAAAATAAAATGAATAAATTTTTTAGAAACTTAACTTAAAAAAACACATTATTTTATATGAACTAAAAATATATTTATTCTTAAATTATAATATATGTAAATATATAACAAATATAATAAAATAAAAAATTTATATAATAGTGTATAATTACAAAAGAAACAAAAAATTATTTTTCATTTTAGGTCTATTAACTTGTTTTTTATTTTCATTTTGATTTGACTTTTTCTTTCCAAAATAACACATAAATAAAAGTTAACTTTTTTGTTGAAAACTAATGAAAAAAATCGATATAAATAATAAAAATATAGTTAAAGTATCAAATAGGAACAACGTAGAATAGAGAGATCAAAATAATAACAAAAATATGTTAAGAGACTAAATGTAAAATTTAGCCTTAATTAATTAAATGTTTCCTTTTCATTTTTCACTCAATCATTACTGTAGGAAATTAATGGTTTCACCTTCTCGTAAGTTTTTTGGTAAGCAAATTATTTTGTGGTACGTTAGGAAGCTGATGTGTGTACCGAAAAACATGTGTGGCAAGTTTTTTCCAAAAACTTGTGACAAATTTTCTAGTGTAGGGCTAACACGAAAATTTTTAACCAGTTTTTTGAATACATATATATCTTTAATGAAAAACTTGTGGAAAAAGGTTTTTCGTACGTTTAATTTTTTAAAAAAGTAAACATATTTATATTCTTTTGATATATGAATAGATATATATTATTATGTGATAAAACATATGTAGATACTATTGATGTTTTCAAAACTCATGAGGTAATAATTTTTTTATTGATATTATTATTGTTTAAATTTATGATTGTAACTTAATTTATTTTATATATTATTTCAAATATTTAATATACAATAAGTTGCTGTGAATTGCGTTAATGACGTACAAATAACAAATAAAGTAAATATTGTGTTAGAATATTTATATAATACTACTATTATATTCCAATAATATTATGTGGATATATATTTTTTATTATAATTATATTAGCTATTTGTCAATAAAGGCCATATTAGAATTGTGATCATATAAAGAATAAGGCTAAATTGATTTTAGATTAGATAATTAATTGATATGGGAAAAAAATTATGGACGGATGTCACATGAACCGTTTGAGAATAATGGAAATTCAATTGAACATCACCCTATATATAAGTATGACCATCATCTTTAATACTGTACACAAGCATATAGTCTTTTCTCCCCCATTTGAAGAGCGTTCACGAAATAAGAAGTACCAATTGAGGAAGAACCATAAGACTATTTAGGATCATAGTGTCTCTCTTTTTTCAAGATCAATGTACAAAGACTATTCATGATTGCTGCCAAAGAGACGATAAGCTACCAATGCTCAAAGACTATTCAATATGCCTTTGATGAATAGTAACTTTAATATGTGTCCGATGAACAAGAACTTGAACATGCCTATGATGAACAATAACTTCAACAAGCCTCTAATGAACAATATTTTTTAGCATGCCTCTAAATTTTGAAGCCAGTGTTCAAGTCTGCATCTGATGCATATATTCCAATGACTCTAAAGATTACAACTCGTTCCAAAGTGTCGCCTCCAAGACGTAGCACATTCTGAGACTCAAGTGAATCAATTTGTAAACCCAATCTGAACAAATACACACAATATCTTTCTAGAATAATTACTTTCATCAAATTCGAAAATAAGAAATTGGTTAAGGGTCTTATTATCAAATCATATCTTTCAGAATTATATTTGGGAGAAATATTTGTTAACCAAACTGGAAAGAAGATACAATTCATAATTCTTGAGGGATAAAATTCACGAACCTTAATTTCATCTATAAATCGTGGATCAAGGATGAAGAAGGATATACAACCACAACAAAAAACAAATTCAGAATTCCTAAAAATCAGTCATTCAAAAAAACCTCAAGAGCTCAATTTTTCTAACTATTCAAGTTTAAGGTATTAAGTCCTAGCAAATAACTTATTCAACTTTATATTATTTAGTGCTTAGTGTTTTATTGTGAGGGAGAAAAATCATTGTTACCATAATCTTGTTAGAAGCAAACTAATCAAGTTCCAAACTCTTGTCACTACTAGAAAAAACGCTTTTAGAGACCAAATTTTCGGTCACTAAATGGAGAAAATCGGTCACTAAATCCAATAGCGACCGAATTAGTGACCAATTTAAATCAGTTGGTAAACTGCTAGTCGCTAGCTGTTGCGACCAAATCAGCGACCGAATTTAGTGACCGATTTAGCGACCGAATTTAGTGACTGATTTAGCGACCGAATTTAGTGACCGATTTAGCGACCGAATTTAGTGACCGATTTAGCGACTGAATTTAGTGACCGATTTAGTGACCAAATTTAGTAACCGATTTAGTGACCGAATTTTGTGACCGATTTTGGGACTGCATTTTGTGACTAATTTTGTGACCGATTATTGAGACTGATTTAGCAACCACTTTAAATGAATTTTTTATATCATTAGCGATCGATTTAGAGACAAAATTTGTGATATAAATTATTATTTTTATTAAATATTTGATCACCAATTACATCTCTAAATATTACCATTTTTTAAGTATATTAATTTAATGTTCAAAAGAACAATAAAAATAATTTTTTAATTTATTTTAAATATCTAAAAAATTCAAACACCAAAATCATTTGAAAACATTAATCATATCAATGTATATAATTAAAGAACATAATACATTTAACTAATATTTGTAAGTACTCAAAATAATACAAATAAAATTTTAGTTTAAACATAATATATTTAGTCCAAATAAATTGTAACATATTGGTTACTTCAGATTAACTTATCACTATCCATCTAACTCTTCACCATTATGATCACGAGCATCATTATCAGCAATCTCATCATCAAAATCACCATCATCATGATCACCAATCTCATTATCATTATCACTAACCCCATCTTCATGAATTTGATCTCTAGTATATGGCATGGGTTTAAAGTTCAAGCTATTCATCAGTTGATTTATCAAGTGGTTATTGCGCTCAATTGCTCTGTTTGTATTAGCCAATTCCTCTCGAAGTTGATCTCTTTCATTTCTCATTTCTTCAAATTCATGTCTTTGAACTCACTCTGTTGATGAAGAACATGATCCGCGATAATTAGGTCTCCCTAATAATACAGTAGATTCCATTTCGAGACCATATCCTCGTCCTCTTTTTATTCCAGCAACCTCACACCACACATCTAATTCATTTGGTGGAGGAGTTCCTTGTGAAGTTGTTTCTTGGGTCAATTCTTCAAACCTACGTTTAAATTTTTCCTGTCAACATAAATATAAAGCTAATTAATATTTTAAAACACTTTATTTCGATATTATATGAAGATAAAAAAACCAACATAGAAAAATAAATAATATATACTTTAAAGTTGAAAGCTCTTACATGAACATATTCCGATCTTTTATCAACCCAAGTTTTATCCTTGCCATGTTTATGTGTGTGGAGAAACAAATCTGAATGACTAGGAGGAATGCCATTCAAATTCGTCTAACAACATAAAAAAACTCAACATTAACAACATAAATAGTTTATAAACAAATTCTTAATTACAATATACAATATACAATAGCTTTCAACTACATATTAATTCATATATAAAAGTTAAAATATAGAAAAAGATAGGAAACTTAACCAAATTAACTCTATGTTGGGATGTAGTGATAGAGCCACAAGTGTGAAGAGACCCGCCAAAACCTCCATAGTCAGATGCTCGATTTGTTTTTGCTTGTATGCTCTTCTTTTTGAATCCTTGAGTTCCCCAATGATCACATAAAGAATTCCAAACATCCTGACCAATCCACCTTGGTCTGGTCATTGAGCTATGAACCTTGTTTAGATTATTTTTCATGACTGTTGCACCTCGTATTTCAAAGTTCTTTCTAGCCCACACATCATCTGGTGGACAAATATTAAATCTATTCTGTGTATATACAAACAATCATTAGGTTAACATGTGATAATATTTTTTTAAAGACATAAAACATTATTAGTTAAAATATAAAGGAGTGAATAAATAACACATTTTCTAGTTTTAAACATATTAAAGGTTCCCTTGAAACAATATACCTTAAACTCTTCAAACCACAAGTCTCTCGTATTAATGTCTATTTTTTTCCATGATGGCCATGGCTTACTAAAATTACTTTTGATGATATCTCCAATCCCATTTGCTGCAGGATGCGAAGGCAAAAATCTACAAACAATACATGTTAGTAGTTATGAAGTTTATATAATATACTTAAATAACTAAAAATATATGTATATATTTACCCTTGTCCATCAAGGTATAAAGTTCACTTGCCATCATTGATTTGTGTCTCAGATGCAATGACAGTTTCATTGGATCTTGGGCTATGCACTCCTTCAGAATGAGATGGTTGTGAAATAGATGGTGAATCTATCCTTTGTATCGAAGATGGAGGTGTCACATGGGAAGTCCGAGGTAGAGGTGTAACTTGAGATGTCTTAAGTGATGGGGTAGTAGCAGATGTCCTTGAAGTCCTTAAGGGAAGAGAAATATGAGGAAATGCAACATTAGATGTCCTAGAAGGTGCACCATGAGAACTAGAAGAAGGTGCAACATGAGTTGAACTATGACGGGGTGCAACATAAGATGTGTTAGAAGGATTTGCATTTGAAGGCTTGAAATGTCGTTTTAATTGACGAGTCTTGAGAGCTTTTTCTTTTCCTTTCTCTTTATCTGTCATCTACAATTAATAAAAAAAAAATACAATTAAAAATGTTTATAGCATAAAAACAACAACAAAGTATAGTAATAAATTTTCATCTACTCCACAAAATGAAAAATATTAAACTTTAATAATCAATATGTCTACCATCATCGCTATCATTATCATCATTATGAAAGTTATAATGGTTTTCAAAATCATTTTCTGAATCAAATTCATCAGAATCTACGTCGTCATCCTCTTCCTCATCCTCTTCCTCCTCTTGGTCTTTTGCAACCTCAATATTCATTTCAACTTCCTCATTTTCCCCTTCATCTCTCAAATGATCAAGTAGCTCATCATTTGTAGCAAAAGCTACATTTCTTGTGGTAGATGTTGAATCTTGATATGCAACTTCTAATGTATATCGATCATCGACTGTGCCTCTAGGTTTGGTTTTAATGGCGACCCACCAATCAACTTTTTCTTTTAATTTTTCTGGGTAAGGTACATAATACACCTGAATAGCATTTGTTGCAATTATGAAAGGATCATAATTTGAATATCTTCTACGACGATGAACCTCCACAATGCCATATTGGTGTTGAATCTTCATACCATTGTTGGCAACAATATCAAACCATTCACAGTTAAATAAAACTAATTGCTTGGTTGGTTCTCCTAGGTATTCAACTTGCAAAATCTCTTTAACAATACCATAATAGTAATTTTCTTCAACTCCTTCGTCGTCACCCTTGACACAAAGTCCACAATTAATGGTTTTCCTACCAACACTCCACTCTTCTGTATGAAACTTAAAACCATTTACAAAATAAATAGGCCAAGTATGAACCTTCCTCTTAGGACCATATGCTAAGTGGTGCAAATTCAAATTTTGCACCAAGTTATTTTTATCATGTACCTATCAATAGGAAAAATAAACTTATTATATTCCACAACTACAAGATAAGTCATGTACTATAGTAAAAATATAATAGTTGAAATCACATAACACTTACATATGTTTGAAACCAACTTGGAAATTCAGATGCAATCTTACCATCCACTTCAGTTTGACTTATATTTGGATCACATGCTTCCAAATATTCCACAAAGCATCTAACACACACACACACACACATATATATATATATATATATATATTATGTTATACGATTGATAAAAAAAAGGATATATAAATTAAGATCAATTTATTTTACTTACTCAATATATGGTTGAACTTCTTCACAATTTAGTAGAACATGCAAATGTGCAGCAGTTAATTCTCTATCATTCAAATATCTGCTCTTACAAGTTCCAGCTGAGCGACCATAATGATTGAAAATTGATAAAGTTTTTTTAACTACATCATGTTTACCCCCATCATCATTTCAACCTACTATATTTCTCAATGATTGCACATGAGATTCAAAATAATATGAACAGAAATGAGAAGTCTCTTGACATAGATATGCCTCACAAATTGACCCCTCTACATGTGATCTGTTTTTAACCATTTGTTTCAACCTATTCAAGTACCTAAAAAAAACATATAATATTAACTACTAATTACAAATAAATAAATAAAATATAGATTTGTAGGTTGAAATATTTGAATAATTACCTCTCAAATGGATACATCCAACGATATTGCACAGGACCCCCAACCCTTGCTTCATAAGGAAGATGAATCGGAATATGCTCCATGGAATTAAAGAATCCAGGTGGAAAGATTCGTTCCAATTTACAAGTTGTAATCACTATATTTTGTTCCATTAACAACAAATCATCCACTCGCAAAATTGTTGAGCACAAATCTTTAAAAAATTTACTCAACTCGGCTATAGGATTCCACACATGATGTGGAAGTGCACTAAAAGCAATTGGTAACAACCGCTCCATAAATACATGGCAATCATGAATTTTCATTCCAATTAACTTCCCATCTCTTGTGTTTACACATCTATTCAAATTTGAAGCATGTCCATCAGGCATTTTTAACTCAGAAATCCATTTATACACAACCTTTTGTTGATCGCTAGACAAAACATATTTGGCTTTAGGCTTTAAAACTTTTCCACTAGATTGTATGCGTAGCTCTAACTCCTTTCTTCGACAATACTCCTTTAAATCCATTCTTGCCTTAACATTATCTTTGGTCTTATCTTTGATGTCCATCACTGTATTGAAAATATTATCAAACACATTCTTCTCAATATGCATTACATCAAGATTATGCCTTATTAAGTTGGTTTTCCAATAAGGCAACTCCCAAAAGATACTTTGTTTTTTCCAATTATGATTCACACCAAATCCATCACATATACACGGATGAACCTCAGTTATTTTAGGGAGATAACAAACTTCTTCCCACACATCATCCCCAGTTAACCGTTGTGGAGGTTGAGAATTTTCTATTCGATTCTTGTAAAATGCATCCTTATTTCTTCTAAATACGTGATCCATAGGCAAAAATTGACGATGAGAATCAAACCAAGAACACTTACCACCATGTTTCAAGAAAAAAGCTTTGGATTGACTCATGCAATATGGACATGCTAATTTCCCTGCTGTACTCCAACCAGACAACATTCCATACGCAGGAAAATCATTAATAGTCCACATTAATGCAGCTTTCATTATAAAATTTGTTTTTTTGGAAATATCATATGTAAGCACTCCTTCATTCCATAAAACTTTGAGCTCATCTATCAAAGGTTGCAAATACACATCTATCTTGCTCTTTGGATTATGTGGTCCAGGAATAATCAAAGTGAGAAACATGTAGGGAGTTGTCATACATAGTTCTGGAGGAAGATTGTAAGGAGTGACAATTACCGGCCAACATGAATAAGGTGAGGTAGTATGATTAAATGGTGTAAAACCATCAGTACACAATCCCAACCTCACATTCCTCGGTTCAATAGCAAAGTCGGGATAAATTTGATCAAAGTGTTGCCAAGCCTCTCCATCTGATGGATGACACATCACTCCAGGTTCTCGTCTATTTTCATAATGCCATCTCATATGTGGAGCTGAGCTCATCGAAGCATATAATCTCTTAAGTCTGGGAATGAGCGGTAAATAATGCATTCTCTTCATAGGTACCTCTTTGAATTTATCCCTACCAATTTTTTTCTTCTCATAACGAGGTGCATTACAAAACTTGCATTCTTTTAATTGTTTACATTCATCAGTGTAGAATAACATACAACCATTTACACAACAATCTATTTTTTCCGCAGTGAGACCAAGTTCTGAAACTATTTTCTTTGTCCAATAATAATCTTTAGGAACTAGATTATTTGGAGGATGTGTCTCCTTCATAAGTGCCACTGTTTGATTAAAAGATCGTTGAGAAATATTTCCCTCTGATTTAATTGCCAACAATCTAGCAGCAGAAGACAATTCAGTGTGATCTTTGCATCCCGGCCACAATGACTTCTGAGCTGCATTTAGTAAATCATAGAACTTTTGATCATCTATATTTGGGAACTCCTCTAATTCTTCATCACAATACATTTGACATTGTGGTCCAATAACATCATAAACCATGTTTTCAAATCTATTAAAGTACTTGTTATGTCGCTCTTGTGCAGATTTTCCCCCCTTAATTTCTACATGCAACTCTGGATCGCTTTCTCCATGAGATGTCCAATACCAGTAGTCAGGTTTAAACCCTTTCCTTAAAATATGAACCTTAACCACTTCAAAGTCTAAGAAATCAATGTTTTTACAAACAGAACAAGTACATCTAATTTCTCTATTTGATATGTCTGGTTGTTGGATTGCAAATGACACAAATTCATTTAACCCTTTTAGAAATGCATCATTATACCCCTTTCGACCAGGATTTAGCCTATTATACATCCAACTATGACGTTGGCGGATATCCATTTTCTGTAATATCATTAAGCAAATGCTATACATTATAATTAATAAAATAAACTATTTGAGTAATTAACCATCATACTTCCTAAGCACCTGTAGACACTTGCATTTTCATAAATAATATGCAATTTAACATGTTCCAGAATTACAAAATTATTTGTTGCATAATGTCTATATAGAATGAAGCATAATAAAAAAATTACCTTTCCAAAAATTGAATACTCAACCTTATATCTTGTACAGGAAAATTGTTCAGCCTCTTTGCTATTCCAAAATTACAAGAATGCCTATATAGAATGAAAAATAATAAATAAAAAAAATAGAAATTAACAACCGATGTTAATAAATTGAGTAAGATGTATTTTTCTTTTAAAATAACAATAATAATAAAAATATCAAATCAACCAGTAATCACGGCAAAAAGAAAATGGAAATATACAACTATAAAAATTAAAAATAAAATACTAAAATGAGTGGTCGTCATATTTTAAAAACATTAGTATCAATTAATTTGGCCCGGCCAAAAGCTTAACCAAATGGCACCGTATTCTATTTTCAAATAATGTCAACAACTCAGTGACATGAAAAACAGGCTATCATTATATACGAGACAAACAGAAGGAAACATAACAATAAAAAAAAAATGCAACATTTGTTATGTCTTCTAAATAATTATAACAAAAAAAAACATATACTATGTCTTCAAAAAAGCAAAATGATCATCCTATCCACTAAAAAACCAGGGGATCAACCAAAATATGTTCAATAAGACAAAGGTCTGCAAATTTTGAACTACCTTAAAGTTAGGGGGCCAAGCTATTTGCATTTCGGCATCACTGTATGCAAGGTACTTTACCTTATCCATCAAAATCAATAGCAAAAAAAAAGGATGCAACCCGCAAGATACTAGACTAGTTAATCCCAACCAGTGGGCACAACAGATTCATATGTAAGTACTATATTTAAGTGCTTGTAATAATAATAACATTTATATGTTAAACTTAGAATTTTCAAAAGAAAACTTGTTAACAAAATTTGAATTATAATGAATTAATAATATAAGTAAAATACATAACATAGAAAATGGCAGTACCTCAATTTCAAAGGAGAGAGTTTGTTCCTACAAAATCAACATCATAAGAAGCAATAAGCAGAGTAGTTCACAATTGATACATTTAATAAATTGGCGTTTGAAACAAATGAATAAAATGTTCCACCTACTTCTTTATATCAGGTTTTCCGTGATAAAATAATGTCTATGGCTGGTGTTGTTGCTAGAGGTGAAGATGTTGTTGTAACATTTGAGGGTATTGCAATTCTTACACCCAGGTAACATTTTTAAATACACAGACAGACATGTTCGTTCAACTAGTTTTTGCTTCTTATCACTGTCTTGCATATTTCTGATTCCATTAACTTCCTTTCAAGAGAAAAATCAAAAGTCTAATCATAAAAGTGGTAGATCAAAGGATACTATTAGGTTATTTCATCACCAGAAGTGAGGCAACCAATTGTCTCCTTGGTAAAGAAACGTCATACATACAATATTTGTCTGAATGTATAAATAAATAGAAGAAAAAAAATCATGAAATCTACAAATAGTGATAGGATGATCTTTTTTTATTCATTAGGGCTGAAGGCCTAAAGCCCATATCTGATATCTTCACAACTTCAAAAGAATTTTTTAATCCACAAACAAAACTACAAATCATCTTCCAATATAAGATAAAGCAAACTCGTTACCATAAGGTTTGTTTTTTGATCCATTGCTTTTATTTAACTAATATTGTTTTTCATATTAGCTACTAATTTAGTTTATCAGTCAACTATGGTTTAACAAATTACCTATTTTAGTTAAAATTACTAAAAGAGCATTTTATCAAACACCTTATATTCAGTAACAAATTACCCATTTTAGTTAAAATTACCAAAAGAGCATTTTATCAAACACCTTATATGCAGAATATTTTTACTCCCTTTAGTTAAATAAATTCAAAATGATTACATCATAGAAAAAAAAACACAAATAATGAAGCATAATCAGAAAATTAGAATATAAATTCCTTACCTTTTGGTTCACGCCACAGTTGTAGTTTAACAGTTTAAGAGACCCGGTTGGCTTCACGTCGTAGTTGCGGAGGTTGGAATGAGAGGGGATTAGCAACGAATGATGGTTTTAGGATTTGTGGTAGGTTGAGAAAGAAAAAAAGAATTGATTTTTTTTTGTGGTAGGCTGAGAGTAAATTAGCTTGAGTTGTGGTGTTGAGAAAGAAACGATGGTTTTGGGTTTTATTTATTTTTTAACGAAGCTTGAGTTTAACGAAGCTTGAGTTTTAGGTTTTATGTGAGTAAATTGAAAAAGAAAAAAGTTTGACAGCACAAACATTCAAATATATGAATACATGATTTTGTTTTTTTATTTATTTTTTAATTATTTATTTTTTTAATTAGTTATTAAATATTTCACATTTTCTAAAAAAAAATAATTCTACAACAATTATTTCACATTTTTCTTTTTTTTTTTTACTAATAAACAAAATTAAATTATGTAATTAAAAAATAGAATTTAGTTGCTATTTCAATCTCTAATTTTTGTTAGCGACCAATTTAGTGACGGAATAATATTTTGTTTCAAGGTTTAAAATTTCAGTCTCTATTTCGGTCGCTAGTGTAAAAGGAAAATTTTCTATCAGTGATAATTAGCGACTGAAATTTTGGTCGCTAAAATTCAGTTGCTATTTCAGTCTCTATATTTCATTAGCGACCGATTTAGTGACGGAAAAATATTTAGTTCATAAATTTAAAATAACGGTCTCTATTTCGGTCACTAGAGTGACTGAAAATATTCGGTCTCTAAATCGGTCACTATAGGCGAAATTTCTAGTAGTGTGTAACCCAACCCAATTGTGGCGTTAATGTTCCTCAAGCAATCTGGAGTTATCAGATTGTGTTGAGAAGACTTGACTTGTAAGGTTAAGTTGTTGTGGGCCTTCAACAATCTGGGGTTGTTAGATTGTGTGGAGAAGATTTGGCTTGTAGAGTCAAGTTGCTTGCGTTTCTCAAAAAGTATAGGGTTGTCAGGCTGTTTTGATAAGATTGATTTGTAGGGTCATGTGCTATGTATATCAAGGAATTTAATTAGTGGATTAAATCGTTATAAGTTAGAGGACTGGACGTAGCTACCAACTTTGTGGTGAACAAAAATAAATTGCTTGTGTCACTTTACTCCTCCATTCCTTAGTTTTATTCTTCTACTCTAAGTCATCAAACAGAAACCAACTTTAATAAAATAATAAAAAAGAATCCAACTTAGAAAAAAATAATTCAACCCCCTTATCGTGTTTGCACTTTCATTATAATGTTAGAAATGATTGACAATAAAGAGAAGTTCTATTTGATAGTCTTAAAAGATTGTATTAGGACAATCATGATACTCGTTGCTTATTAAGAGTTTTGGAGCTACATAAGATGAATGTCAATCCAATGTCTTTAAATGACAACAATTATGAAACAATATGGTGCAACCAAAGGAAACTTTATATCAATAGACACAAAATAAGTTATTTACAAAATGATGTAGTCCATCTTTGAGTTAATGAGTTAGTATCATTAATGATATCACAAAGTCTCATAAAGTAATTATCTCATCTGGTTTTGAGATTACCATTATTGAAAATTGTAAGTATTACAATGTCAGTTGGAGTAAGTTTATATTCCTATTATAATTTGTCGAGATATCTCTAAAGAAAGTTAAGCAATCTTGGGGACGCCTCTTCTGTATTAGGTATTGTGATACTTAGAGATTATGCTTGAGGTATCCTCGGGTTTTTAAAAAAGATCTATATCAAGAAAGTTGAAAATAAATTCAAGAAAGATATTAAACTATAAGATATCTAAATAACTAAGGGAGATTATTAAGTCTCAACTTTTGCACAATAAAAAATCTAGAAATTTAGGAAATTAAATATTTTCCTATGATTTGGTTGTTGGGTGTAACACCCCTGCTATTACCATTCTCAATTGGTAGTGGGACTGTGTGGAAGCGATACTTATCTCCCAAGTACCGGGCTTGAATCCTACATAAGGCAAAAATTCACTATTTCCACTGGATGGATAGGGGGGACGAGAAGGTCGTGAGGTAACACTGCTGGTAATGATAATGGTGGGGTGTTACATAAAAAAGCACTTTTTATTGTAACACCCCAGCCATTACTATTACCGGCGATGCTACTCACGACCTTTTCGCCTCCTTATCCATCCAATGAAAATAGCGAGTTTTTGTCTTCCATGGAATTCGAGTCCGATTTCTGGGGGGATAAGTATTGCCTCCCCATAGTCTCAACTTTTTATTTTATGAGAATATAGTTTTTCTACTTTTATTCATAAATGAAATAGGGTTGATGGACTCAACTTTTCATTTTTAGTTTAAATATAATATAGAATACTTAAATACGAATTTATTTTACTACGTGTCTTATATTATGTGGCGGTAAACAATTCAGGGTGTTATTCTTTCACTTACTTTATAACTCTAATGTCACATCTCGATGGTTGGGTTCCAAATCACCTTAGCCAACAAAATCTTCTTATTTCTAACTCACTTCATATTCTTGTTATTGATTCTTATAGGTGACACCTCAAATGAAAAATTATCCTTTAGCTGGACTATGTTCGATTTTATCACGAGATGAATATGAAATGTACTTCGTTAGTTGCGACACATGAAAAGCATCATGGATGTTAGACAAAATTGGTGGTAACGAAATTCGATAAGCCATAGATCCAACACTATAATATTATAAGGTCCAATAAACTTCGGAGTCAACTTCCTTGACTTGATAGCTCTTCCAACTCTAGTAGTAGGCGTGACTCTAAGGAACACATGTCACCCTACTCAAACTCTAAGGGTATTCAACGATTGGGAAACATTCATGTTTTATTTAATTTTTTTGACTTTCTCTGTAGTTTGGGGCTCCATTTTAGGTCCTACAATCATACTATTTCCATCTTGATACAAACACAAAGGTATCTAACACTTGCTTCCATGAAAATCCTCAGATGGTTTCATCCCAATGCTTGAATTTAAACTAATGTTGTAGGTAAGCCCAATCAACGAAAAATACATCCTCCCAACTTCCTTTATCATCCAATATGTATACTCTTTGTAAAACCTCCAATGACTAATCTTTCCTCTTAGTCTGTTTGTACGTCTGTGGATGGTAAGCTAAAATCAACCATATTTTCTTTCCCAACGCTTCTAAAATGATACTCGAGGGTATTCCATGTGTCCTTACAATATTTTCAATATAAATCATAGTTAAATTGACTACATTGTAGGTGGTGTTCACAAGTAAAAAGTGTTGGGATTTAGCCAATCGATCAACAATGACCCAAATTGAATCATTCTTTCTCGTAATCTTAGGCAATTAAGTGATAAAGACTATGGAAATAATATCCCACTTTCATTCTGTTATATCAAAGGATTGAAACATTCATGTCGGTCGCTAGAGCTCTACTTTCGCATTTTGGCAGGTTAAAATGCAAATATATACTCTACTTTGTGCCTCTTAATTCTAAGCCATCAATACTTCTATCTCAAATCTTGATACATCTTTGTTGCTCTAAGATGAATACTCAACTTGCTCTTATGAACTTCTTCCAAAATCGTTCTGCATAGGTTTGCAATAATTGGCACACATATTGTCCCATCACACCTTTCAACTTAGTCATCTTCCCTTGTACTTTAAGGTACGTCTTTTGTTGAATTAGTGCATCGTCTTGGCAATTTGCAATCTCTTCAGTATACACTACAAGAAATCATGGTTTTTGTGAGGGCCAAAAGCCCTCACAAAGGGGTATAATCAGCCACAAAAGTGGATTTTGTGAGGGCTTTTGCAGCCACAAAAGACAGACATTTGTGAGGGCTTTTGCAGCCACAAAAGTCAGCCTTTGTGAGGGCTTAGGCCGCCACAAAGGACAGACTGAATTTTTCTGATTTGACCTTTGTGAGGGCTTTTGGCCGCCACAAATGCCACCTGATTAAAAAATAATATATTTTGTGAGAGCTTAGGCCGCCACAAAATAATACGTATTTAATAAATTAATTTTTACATTCAAAATTAATAGTTTATTATAATATTATATATAATAAATTAATATAAATATAATATTAAAATTTAAATTATAATTATAATTATAATTAAATTTAAAATATAATGTAATTATAAATTAAATTTGATATATAATAAACTAATCTTAATATAATTAAAATTTTAAAATAAAATATTTAAATTAAAATTAAAGATTAATAATTAAATTAAAGATTAATTTAAATAATAAAATATTTAAATTAATAACAAAATATTTAAATTATTAATAATAAAATATTTAAATTAATAACAAAATATTTAAATTATTAGTAATAAAATATTTAAATATTTAAATTAATAATTATAATTATATTTAAATGAAGAGTAATTTTGTGTAGAGAGAAGGAGGAGAGAATAGTTAGAATGAGGTTTTAGAGAGAAGTTGGATGTGAAAAAATGAAGTAGGAGGGGGAGAAATATATATAGTGTTGTTCGAGCATTTGTGGCGGCCTTTGCAGTCACAAATTCCACGTGCTCATTCCTTTGTGGCGGCCTTTGCAGCCACAAATTCCACGTCCTCATTCCTTTGTGGCGGCCTTTGCAGCCACAAATGCCACTGGTCACGTCAGTCCTTTGTGACAGATTTGGCCCTCACAAAATTCATTTTTTGTGGCTGTAAAAGCCCTAAAAAAATCCTTAAATATTTAACTGGATTTTGTGGCTGCCTAAGCCCTCACAAAATCCCAATGTTGTGATTTTGTGAGGGCTTAGGCAGCCACAAAATCCAGTTAAATATTTAAAAATTTGTGAGGGCTTTTTCAGCCACAAATAAAGACAAATTTCAATTTTGGCCTTTGTGAGGGCTTTTTCGGTCACTAATTTGTGAGGGTTTTATTCGGCCACAAAATATTTATAAAATTGGCCACAAATTTAAGTTTTTCTTGTAGTGTCAAGAAGAGATCTCAAAATCTTAACCATTCCAAACTTCAAAATTCCTGGTGAAAACTCCACCTCTAGATGTAAGTCTCTAAACACTACCAACAACTCTTGTTGTGTAGCCATCACGACCAACAATAACGACACAATCTTCCTACTTAGCGCATCAACGACTAGGTTAGCCTTCTTAGAATGATATAGGAACGTGAAATCAAAGTACTTGAGAGTCTTTATCCACCTTCTCGAACACATATTTAACTTATTTTAGTCAAAAAGTTACTACACACGTTTATGGTCACTAAACACGGTGAATGCTCATCCATACAAATAGTGTCTCCAAATTTTCAAAGCAAAAACCACCGTAAAAAGTTCCAAATCATGTGTTTGATAATTCCTTTCATGAATATTTAACTGACCTAAGGTAAAGGTCACTGTCTTCTTATACTGCATAAGAACACATCCTAATACTTGATGAGACAATCACAGTAAACTTCACATGGTTCTTCTCATTGCCAAAAAACTAACATTGGTGAGATCACCAACTTCTCCTTCAATAACTTGAAATTCTTCTCACACTTCTCTGTCCGTGCAAAAGGTTGATAATTTCTAGTAAGTTGTGTCAATTGCTCCACAATATTAGCAAATCCTCCATAAACCTTTTGGAGTAAGCTACCAATTCCGCAAAACTTCGTATATCCATGATGGTTTGGGGCTGTTTCTAAGCAAGCATTGTCTTTATCTTGGATGGATCCACTACAATCCCTTAATGGTTATCAAATGGCCCATAATTTGTTTCTAGCAAAAACTCACACTTCGAAAAATCAACATAAATTGTTTCTGATGGAGAATTTTTAGAACCTTATGCAAATTCTCTTGATGCTCTTCTATTTTCTTTGTGTAAATTAGAATATCGTCAATGAACACCAACACAAACTTATCTAGGAATGAGTTAAAAATTCTATTCATATGATCCATAAATGTTTTTGGTGCATTGGTCACTTCAAATACCATGACAAGATATTCATGATATCCATAACGGATCCTAAAAGAAGTCTCCTCGATATCTTCTTCTCTTACTCGAATCAAATGGTAATGCGACTTGAAATCAATCTTTCAAAACATAGCCTCCACTCTTAACTGGTGTATTAAGTCATCAATGTCCTACAGATGATACTGATTCTTAGTAGTTTCCTTATTAAGTTGTATATAATCCATACATAAGCACAAATGTTTGTCCTTGTTCTTCACCAACAACACAATAGCTCCCCACAATGACACACTTTGTCTAATAAATATTATTTCTAAGAAATCTTTAATTTGGTCCTTGAGTTCATATATTTACGACGCCAACATCATATATGGTGCAATCAAGATGGGCCCAATTCTTATGTGAAGATCAATAAAGAACTCCATATCTCTCACTAGTGGGAACTCCGAAATCTCTACTAGAAATACATCTAGATACACTTTGACTAGCATCCGTCCTTTGTAACAACCCTAAATTTTTAAAACAAAATTTTTTATGTTATCTTTTTAAATAAATGTATATTTCAAAATTTCAAATATCTACAATATTATATTACAAAATTTTAAAATTAGTAAACTTATTGTAATTTCAATCTTTTTCTTGCTTTATATTTAACTAATAAGTGTTAATAACTGGTATGGAAATTTGAAGAAGTGGGTGGTAGATTTAAGTAATAAGAAACAAAAGGAGGGAAAACTAGTAATTTCTCCATTGAAGTACCATATAAACCTACACATACCTTGAGTCAGTACTCTATCCCTTTTCTTTTCCATTTTTATGCTAAAATACACCTATACACACACTTATTCCTCAATTTTGCTAAGCGAACTATTTTTAGCTAACTCAAATCAACAATTGAAAAATCTAGGTTAACTTCTAACTCAAATTCGCTAAGTGAATTTAAATGGCTAAACAAATTTGACAGATGACAACCTGATATTAACATTGTTAATAATTCATTAATTGAATTCTGAATAGCTAAGGGAAATTGACATTTATCAATTTCATTGTGTGATTCTCTCATGAATTCGCTAAGCAAACTCCAAAATTTGCTAAATAAATTAGGTTTAATATATTATTCATTTCCCTATGTATTGTATTGTTAGGATTATAGTAAAAAGAGATGTAATTGCTCCATTTGATTTTATTTTATGACATGTGATTTAACAAAACATTAATTTTTCCAATCATGATTTTACAAATAAATAAACTTTAATTTTCTTTTCCACTAAAAGTTAAACTTTATAATATTAAAAAACTTTGTCTAAATAAAATTTCTTAGCTCTATTTTACCTTTTGAATTCGTGTATTATTTCATTTTTATCTTATCATTTATTATATTTTTTCATTTTAATAAATCATTTAGTTAATTCATATAAGGTAAAACTTAGATCAAATTGATTATTTATCGAACATTACAACATTATATCTTCAATATCTAATTGACATATATTTTACATACAAACATAAAAACTTTTACGAGTTGGATATCTTGAAATTTCAAAATTTTCCTTAGGAGTAAATCTTAATGTACTACTTTGGTAAAGAAGAAACCGACTTTACTATCACCGTGCTTGTCCCCTAATTTTGCCATCCTCCCTTATCTCTCTTTAACAAGCAACATAGTGAACTAATGACTCAAGTAATGACCTATTTATTTGACTTTTACTTCTATAAGCTTTGCATTCCACTTTATTTTGATATTATTTATTTTCCAAAATAACTTCTAAACTTCAAAAATTAGAGATTTCATATACAATTCAATGTTTTAATCGGTTACAATATGCTGTTTTGCTCTTATTTTTCTGTTACTACATTCCCTATTCTATTGAGTTTTAAGTATTTATTATTTAACAACCTGTTTATCAAGGTTAAGAAAATTGCTACCTTAAATTTTAAATTGAGTGAAATAAAATTGAAATGTTTTGGTGTTATTGTTGGTTTTTTTTTATTTTTTTTTTATTTTTAAACATGGTGTGCTGTCATATTTTGATCGAGTAATAATAGAATTGCATCATTAGATAATTGAAGTAGGAAGTGAAGGTAAATCAATTAGTATATTTTAGAGAAGTTAGATAACTACTTATCATAAATTTTCCAAGTAAATATGATGATGATTAAAATATTAAGAAAATGATTAGGTGATATTGAGGCATGTATGTCATTTAGCATAGTTGTTATTATAAGTACAGATTTGAATTCTATAGAAATGAGAGATGATATGAGCTTAGTAAAGTTCTACGAATCATTGAACTTTATGAGGGTTATTGGTGATTCTTATAATTTTCCCAACCATCAATTTGTGACATTTTTGTTGTATAAGTGATAGTATGCTAGACACTATATACATATTTGCTAGTTTAGATATGTTAATATACGCTTTATTTTGAGGATATAATATCAATATCCATTTTCAATGATTTGTTGTAGTAAAATGATAATTACTTACAAATAGGAAATTTTAGTCTGTTAATGCAATTTGAAAGGAGACACAACAATCCCTTTCTTGCTTATCACATGAACCAAGAAATTCACAGCCAAAGCTTAGTTGGACAAATAGACATACAATTGTTTTTCAAAGATAAATTTTAGAACCTAGTGTAAATGTTCTCCATTTTTTTTATTTGAATAAATTAGAATATCGATAATGGACGCCACAATAAACTTAACTATGAATAGATTGAAAATTCTATTCATATAATCTAAAAAAATTATTGGTGGGTTGGTCCATCCAAACAACATGACAATATACTTATAATCACCATAACGAGTCCTCTATGCAATCTTATGAATAACTTATTCTCTTATTCAAATTTAATGTAACCTGACTTCATATCAATATTTGAAAACACAACATCCCCTCTTAAATGATCCATTAAGTCATCATTGTGTGGAAAAGGATATCGATTCTTAATAGTTGTCTTTTTAAGTTATCTATAATCCACACACAAGTGAAATCGTATGTCCTTGTTCTTCACCAACAACAATAGAGCTCCCCCACAAGGACATGCTTCATCTAATAAATATTTTTTTTTCTAAGAAATTTTTAATTTGGTCCTTGAGTTCATGTAGTTACGACCATGTCATCTGATATGGTTCAATAGCAATGGGTCCAAATCTTGTGTAAAGATCAATATATAAACCCCATATCTCTCCTTGATGGGAACCACATAATGTCTACGGAAAAATATATTTGAATACTTTTTGACTAGCACCATGTCTTCTACACCAACTCTATTTTTAAGAAAAATTTATTATGTTATCTTTTAAAATAAAAGTTTATTCCAAAATTCAAATAACTATATTATTATATTCCTCTTATAAATTAAATATAAAATTATTAAATTTATTGCAATTTCAATCTTTATGTTGCTTCATTTCTAATTAATTATGGAGGGGAAAGACTTGGAATCATTAGGAAATTTTTATTGTTAATAGTTGATAGAGAAATTTGGAGAAGTGGGTGGTAGATTTGAGAAATAGGAAAATAAAGAGGGAAACCATTAAAATTTCCTTTCCATTCCATTCTTGAATTTTAGTCCCTTAAGTTCTGCATGAAATATATTTGTCAAAAGTTTTAGGTTAATGGTTGTTTCATGCAATGCATGTTGTGATAATTCTAATATCTGACTTGCATGTTTTGGTGAATTGAATTTGATTATTGTGCTTTAGATATGTGTTGATGTCGCTTGCATGTATTTCTTTCTTGGTTTAAATGATGATTAAAAGTGGTTTTGAGGGTTAGAGTGGAAAGGGATTAGGCTAAGATTCGTGAAACAAAATCTTGTATTTTGTTAAGTTCACATTGCAAATTTAAATTAGCTGAGTGAAATTGCTAGGCTAGGAATTGTTTCCTTTCTATTTTAGATTCGTTGATCGAATATGATTATTGGTGAGCGAATTTTTTTTAGTTTGGGATCATGATTAAAGCGTTTTCTTGAGTGTTTTGGTTTGGTTTTAGTACATCAATTAGTAAATTAAAACCGTTATCAATTATTTTTAATTCTTTATATGAATTACGTTAAAATTTGATGTTGCATTTTGTAGGAACTTTATCTGAAATATATGAATTGATCAATTTGGTTGTTATTGTTGTTGGCTGATTGTAATATTATTGTGTTATTATGTGTGATAGTATACTTGTATACATAGCTATAAATTTACATATATCTATCTATACATGAATATATAGAGAAATAGAAAAGGAACTATAAGTGAGACGCCTCTTGTGGTTATGTCGTTTGACCTACCTTTCTTATAGGCTAGCCCTTCTCAAATGACTCGTATTTGAGCATAATAGTTCACAAACATAAAGATTTCAAGTGTATTTTATGTTAGAACCAAGTTGATTTAAAAAACTACGACCCTTACTTATTTTAATGATAACAAAATCATTTTGTGGGAACAATTTAAAGATCTAATGTTTTGAGTTAGTGTGTATATTCCAGATCATGTGAATTTCGTATGATCCTACGTTGTATCCTCTAGTGATTGGACTAAGACGAAGAAACACTAAGATTCTGTTTCTTAGTAATTTTGTTAAGTCTAGTGAACACGCCTCTAGTGCTTCTGACCAATACAAGTAATGCTCTTATTTATCTGCATCTTTTGACTATAACAAGCTTCTGATCGTCTACCTCTAATAATCGCATCAAACATCTAATCTTCAATAAACAATGTATTCTCTTGTGAAAGTCAATACTCTGATATAAGACAATACTCTAGTGGTAATGTATGTTCTGAAGAAGACACAATTCTTACACATCCTCTAATAACCACTATAAATCCGTTATTTGCTTAGCGGTCTATGAGACACAATCTGATAATCGTATCCTCTACTCCTTATGTCTTTGTACCAAGATACGCATAATTAATTACAAGGACTCATTTTGGCATGTTTTTAATGGAAAATTATCTTACAATATTTGATACGAAACTACATGATACATGTTGATTTCTTGCAATCAAGACAACAACTAGAAACCCTTAAGATCTCTATAAAAGAACGCAAAATCATTAATTTCGAAACACAAGAAACAACGTATTGCAATAAGCATAATTAAACCATCTTTGAACTATTACTCTTAACTTTTGTTTTACATATTGCTGAGAAATATTTATGAGCGAACTTTGTAAACACCCTCTTGTGAGAGATACTTTTAAACAAACATAAACCTATTATTTTGTAACCTAACTCAGTAGTGGTTGCATCCCTCAACAACTTGACTGCACTAAGCTAGAAGGTTGAGAAGACTCAAACACAACTAGTTTGACTAGGAGCTGTTTCATGGAAATGTAATTATATGGTGAATTAGTGGATTGAATCCTTTAGGTTTATGGGATTGGACATAGTTGATGTGTTGGTGGTGAATAAAGATAAATTGGATGTGTTATTTTGTTTTTCATGTGTATATGCCCTATTCTATTTACCTTAGCCCAATCTCTTTATTAACATTTTTAAAAATAAAACACAATTCAAACCGCCTTTCTATTGTTTCTTGTTCTACAATTGCCTTTAGAATTCGATCCCAACGTGTGCCCTAAACCATGTTTGAGTAAAAACATGTGTTATTATGACTAACATTTGTGACGAAGTTACTAGTGGAAACGTTAATAGACCCTCTCGATTTGATGGAGAAAGATTCCTATATTGGAATGATGGGCTAACAAGTGTTTATATCTCGCATGATCATGAACTCCAGTATATAGATGAACATGGCTATAAGGCTCCAAAAGTCATTGGTGGGGATGAAATATCTTGAAATGATCTCAATGCTGATCAAAAGAAACAATACAAAATGCATCATAAAGCCACAAGCTTCGTGATTGATGTTATCACCTTCAAAGAATTTGAAAAATGCAGACACAGAGTATTTTGTTTATGCTATAGTTCTTAACTACGAAGGAAATACGAAAGTAGAAGAAACTAAAGCAGATTTATTTGTCAAGAAGTATGAACTCTTCTAGAGAGACGAAGATGAAGACATTGAGACAATGTTCTCTAGATTCCAAACTCTTATATCTAGACTAATGGTTTTCCAAAAGAGCTATACTACGTCCGACCACATTAAGAAGATCTTTCAAAGTCTTTCGAAACAAGTCAAGACCAA
The DNA here is from genome assembly GCA_037974875.1 of Cicer bijugum. Classification (NCBI taxonomy): domain Eukaryota; kingdom Viridiplantae; phylum Streptophyta; class Magnoliopsida; order Fabales; family Fabaceae; genus Cicer; species Cicer bijugum. Next base: position 2,152,466 of record JBBPBT010000229.1, read on the forward strand.
AGGTAACAACTATTCAAGATGTTAAGGTTATAAACAAACTACATATGGAAGAGCTGATGAGCTCACACAAATCTCATGAGATTGAACTGATTGAAGATGGGCCCATAAATAATTCAAAGTCCTTGGCCCTCAAATCCCAAGGAAATAAGAAGATTTCTAAATCCCTCCAAGTTATTGAAGACTCATAGGAAAGTGATTTGGATAATTAGAGTGAAGACTCAAATGATGAAGAGTTATCCTTTATCACAAGAAATATCTAGTGCATTTTGAACAAAAGGAAGAAATGTTTCCTCAAAAAAGATTTCAGATGATCCCAGAGTAGCAGAGAGGGAAGTAAAAAATCAGACAAGATACAACTTGTCTGCTTTGAGTTCAAATAACTGGGTTATTTCAAATCAGAATGTCCTAAATAAAAATGGTCTGATGGCTACATAGGATGACTTTGATGAACATGAAGATCATGCAGACATGGCTCTAATGGCTCACACTCACTCTGACCCTGATTCTAATAATGAATCTCTTCATGAAAAATTGAGGTACTATCTGACCTATCTCGTAATGAACTGATATACATGTTAAATGAGTTTCTAAAAAAAAAATCATATGGTTTCTTCAAAACTTTAGTCTTTTAGAAAAGCTCATGACATCATAACAATTAAATGCAGTTCCTTTAAAAAGGAAGTTTAAAACTTCAAAGGGAAAAATCTATCTTTGAAAGAAAATGTTCCAAAAACTTCAAAGAATAGAATTTGCAATTCGGTATAGTACGAAATAGTCTTTCAAGAATTTCTTGTGAATGACATACACAGAAGCAAACAAGCTTTTATGATATATGGTGTTAGCAGAGACAATAAACGAGACATTGGTTTTGAAGAACCTGAGAAAACTCCAAAGGTTAACATATCTGATACCACTTGCGTACATTTCCTAATGAAAGATCACAACATAAGAACTTGTCCTATGAAAAACAAAAATGGGAAGACAATAAACCTTTTAGAACTAATAGACAAGGACCCTACCAAATTTGGGTACCTAAGAATAAAATTATCTATCTTGTAGATATCCTTAGCAATAAAGTAAAAACACTTTTCAATGTACTTTGATAGTGGAAGCTCATGCCTCAACATGGGAGAAAAGTTTATGTTTCAAGACCTAATCCTCAAGTATGGATGATTTGTAGCCTCTGGATATGATTAGAAGGGTGAGATTGTTGGGTTCGACACAATAGGTAATGGTTCCTTTCTTTTATAAAAAATGTTTTACTCGTAAAAGCAATGGTTCATAACATAATTAACATAAGTCAATTAAGTGACAATGGTTATGATGTGTCTTCAATCAAAAGTTATGCAAGGCAATAAGTCAAACAAATGGTCCCATATTATTTACAGGCCAAAGGAAAAACAACATTTAAAATATAAATTTATTTGACGTGGATAAACAAGAAGTAAAGTGTCTTATGTTTGGAAGGGAGAATCAATTGGTTTGACATAAAATATTTGGACATGTCAATTTGAGGTTAATTTCAAAATTTTAAATACTTGATCTAGTCAAAGGCTTGTCAAATCTGAAGTACGAATTAAATGTTCTTTGAGAGGAATGTTAGAAGAGGAAACAACCAAAATCTTCTATGTCTTCTAAAAACATTGTCTCCATTTTTAGACTGCTTGAACTTTTACTTGATTTATTTGACCCTGTAAAGCCGACTTATGTTTATGGTAAAAAGTATTGACTCGTTATTGTTGATGTTTATTCTTCGTAGACCTGGGTAAAGTTACTAAAACACAAGGATGAGTTACATAAAGTTTTCACTACCTTCTACAAACAAGTGCAAAATGAAAAACGCTTTTGTATATCAATGATTCATAGTGATCATGGGGGTGACTTTAAAAAATTAAACGAAGAGAATGAAATTTTACATGACTTTTCCTTTCCTATAACACCTCAACAGAACCAGGTTGTAGAAAGAAAAAAAAATCTTTTCAGGAAATGACACGCACCATGATTCACGACATGAATGTTGCCAAGAATTGTTGGGAAGAAACAGAGAATATTGCATGTGTTATTCATAATATAATCTATATAAGAGTTATTCTCAATAGGACTTCTTATGAAATGTGGAAAGGAATAAAACTCAATATTTCTTATTTTCATTATTTTAGTTTCATATGTAATCTTTTGAACACCAAAGAAGAGGTTCAAAAATTTGATTCATGATCTCTAAAGTGCATCTTATTGGGATACTATGAAAGGTCTAAAGCCTACATGGTACACAACCAAGAAAAATTGATTGTGGAGGAATCAACCCATGTCAAGTTTGATGACAAAAAGCTTGACCATAAAAAGTCAAAGCTATATGCAGACTTTGCAGATCTGCAAATTTTAGAGGAACCAGATATATTATAGGAATCAACAAAGTCAATCTACAATGAACAAAAACATATGTCTAATAAATCAAATCCAAATTATCATGAATCCAAACCTATATGGAATTGCAAATCCTATCATGGAGACTCTTTGATCATAGGTAATGTAAATGACCCTATGAAAACCAAATCCATTTTTAAGGAAACTTCTACCTTTGGACTACTATCTAAGATTAAACCTACAACTCTAAAGAAGCCCTATCACATGATGGATGGATAACAATTACGCAAGAATATTTAAATCAATTCAAAAGAAATGATGTATGGGATCTCTTCCCAAGCCTAAAAAAGAGATGTCAATTGGAGCCAACTGGGTTTCCAAAAACAAACTAAATAAAATATGTAAAGTTGTTAGAAAAAAAAGCTAGACTTATAGTTTAATGATACAATCAGTAGGAAGGTATTGATTACACTGAAACTTTCGCCCCAGTGGCAAGGTTATAGGCTATCATACTTCTACTTTCATTTGCAGTATTCAATAAAATCACACTATATCAAATGAATGTGAAAAGTATTTTCATAAATGGTTACATGAATGAAGATGTGTATGGCAAACAAACTCCTGGCTTTGAGGATAATGAATTTGTAAACTATGTTTTAAAACCAAATAAGTCATTATACAGTCTAAAATAGGTTCCAAGAACTTGGTATGACAAATTGAGCAATTTCTTATTAATTAATAATTTTGAAAGAGTCCAGGTTGACACTACTTTATTTAAAATATCATCTAAGAATGACCTTTTCATTTTCCAAGTATATGTTGACGACGTTAGATTTGGTTCTACTAAGTTAATGTAGAATGATTTGAGATGAGCATAATGGAATAATTAAAAAAATAATTTGGAATCCAAAATTCATCAACATCAACATAACATACTCATTGAACAAACTAAATACCCAAAAGAACTCCTTAAGAAGTTTAAATTGGATGAATGTAAGTCCAGGTCTACATATATGCATCCAACTTGCTCTCTTGATAAGGACAAGTCAGGTGAAAAGGTAGACCAAAATGTATAAAGAGAAATAATAGAGTTATGTTCTTTACTTAATGGTCTTTAGACTCTAATATTATGTTTAATGTGTGTGTATTTGTGTCAGATTTCAGTGTGACCTAATATTATGTTTAGGGTGGGTGTATGTTAAGAGGATATTTAGATATGTGAAAGACACCACTAACATTGATTTGTGTTATAAGTCATCCTCTGAGTACGGGTTAGTAGGATTATGTGATGCTGACTATGGTGGGGGTAAGTTGAAAGGAAGAGCACAAGTGGAAATTGTACATTCTTTGGTGAGAATCTGATCTCGTGGTCTAGAAAATGACAAAGGACTATTGCATTGTCTACTACATAAGCATAATATATCTCAGATGTTGTAGCACCCAAATTTTGTGGATGAAATATCAACTAAAAGATTTCGAAATTAATGAGAGTAAAACTCCTATCTTATGTGATAACACTTTAGCTATATGTTTGAATAAGGATGGTTTGGAGAATGATTCATTACCTTATTTTGATTGTAACAAAATGTATTTTATGGGAACAATTTCATGCACTAATAATTAGTCGTGTGCAGAAATAAGCTAGAAGAAGCGCCCATGGTCAGATGAAGTGCCCAGGATCAGAGGAAGCGCGTCCACCAAAGGATTCCACCTAAGTCAAGGTTCAAACACGAGAAGATGGATTGAATTATGTTTGACAAAGTTGATAATTTTTTTCTAATTTGATGAAGGATGGTTGGTTTTTATGAATTATCCAAACAATGAAAGCATACATTAATTAGGCACATAGATTTATCTCAGTTCACCAATAACTTGGCTACATCCAATCCCCTTATTAAGAAGGCTTTAATCCACCAATTCAATTAGTTGAATTACAAAACACCTGATCCTCCAAGATAGTCTTTCCAAACATCTTGACAGCCCAAACCTTGTTGGTATTTATGGCCTCTATTATTAAAAAATTATATGTAGGGATGGCAATGGGTAGGGTTTGGGTAGGGTACTATAGTACCCGTACCCATACCCGCAGTTTAAAAAAATACCCATACCCGTGCCCATACCCTCTTGGGTATCAACTTTAATACCCGTACCCTTACCCTCTGGGTACCTAAGTGCCCGTACCCGTACCCATTACCCACACTTTAACTAAAATAAATCGATAAATATTATTTTGTGATTAAATTTAAAAAGTGTAAATACCACCCATAGTCCCTTAACTTAATTTCAGTTAACGTTTTAGTCCTTTATTTTTTTTTCCCGATTTTGTCCTTTATTTTAATTTTAAGTGACAATTTAATCTTTTTTGTTTTAAAATGTTAACAATGTTATCCTTTTTTTTTACAAAAATTCATCAAAATTTTCAAACAAAACTCATAAATTTAGTTATATTCTTTAATATAAAATAAACTTTATCAAATTTGTAACTCAAATCTTCAAATAAACTCATATTTGTCATTCTTTATTTGATGTTGTTAGAGATAAAAATATGAGTTTATTTAAATATTTAAGTTATAAATTTGATGAACTAGCATTATATTGAGGATGATAATTAATTTTGTGTTTTGTTTGAAATTTTTGATGAATTTTTTGAAATTTTGCATAAAATAAGGATAAAATTGTTTGATATTTTAAAACATAAAAGATCAAATTGTCACTTAAAATTAAAATAAATGACCAAATTGGGGGAAAGAAAAAGATAAAAGACTAAAACGTTAACTGAAATTAAAATAAGGGACTATATGTGGTATTTACTCATTTAAAAATTATCCAAATATCATAAATTAAATCATAAAATATTATAAACCAAAATATTTTCTAACTCAAAACATTTCAAGTGAACACTCGTTACAATACACATTCAAATATCCATAATAATATTTTATGAAGTTGCAAGTCTTACGACAATATTATTTGAGATCAATAAAAACAATTTATAAGTTGCATGCATAATTATAAAGACACAATTAATAAGATATAATTCTTAGTTATAAAGTCACAATTATTTAACTATTAATCATAATCAAATTCTTAAAAAGTTTGCAAACGTTTATCTTTTGATTTGATTATAAATATTGTAATGGTCTAATGATATTAATAGATATTAAAACATAAAGAAAAACAATTAATTAAACTAAATATTAATATAATAAATAAATAATATATTTATATAAGTGCGGGTGCGGGGTGGGTACTATAGTACCCGTGCCCATACCCATACCCGCTTAATTTTGCGGGTAATTACCCGTCCCCGTGCCCATACCCATTATGCGGGTTTTTACCCTACCCATTGTGGGTTTTTTTTTGCGGGTACCCATTGGGTCTGGGTCTAATTGCCATCCCTAATTATATGAAATGACTTAACTAATTTTACAGGAGTATTAACCAAGTTAACAATGACAGTTTCTAAGTATTGAAATTAACATTGAAACCAACATGATCAATATTATTCCAATTCAATAGTGATAAATTCTAAAACTTATCAAGACAAAGATTCACATACACATGTATTATCAATATAAGAGTACATATACAATGCTTATTCAAAAGATTAATCAAGATATAAATTCGCCAATACAAACATTCAAGAATAAGCATTTATGCAATATCAATATAAAGAGAGGAGATAAATAAAATCGTGCACCAGGGATTTTATACTGGTTCGGCTATCAGTATGACAGCCTACATCCAGTCCTGAAATCAACAATGATTTTAGCCTTTTCACTAGAATTGACTTGAGTACGTTTTACAGACTTTCCAGCTTAATCACATCATATCCATCCAACTCAACACCAACTTCTATTATAATTCCAACCTATCCCTAAGAGCTACTCGCCAAACCCTCACGCGATCAAGTTGAGACTTCTTCTTGATGAACACAAGCACCAACAAAGATTGCCACCAGTTTACACCACTGGATTTTCCAAAACTTCTTTTTAGACAGTTTTTACAAAAGAAATGGGAAGATTCGACTCAATCACTTTTGAGAATCTCACACACTATTTGCCAATGTATCCAAGTGTTATTGTTCAACTGTTTTGTGTTGTTCAAAGTGTATTCAAAGGTTATTTCAATGTTTTCAAAGTTCTCTCAAAAGTTATCAAAAGTTATGAGAAATTTTGATTGAATCAGTTTATATATTTTTCAGAAAAACATCAGATAAATCGATTTCCCAATCGATTTCATAAAAGAGTAATTTCAGCTTAATCGATTTCCCAATCGATTATCGCGTTTCTTGTTTTTCTTGAATCTTGAAAATATAGGAACTAATCAATTTTCCAATCGATTCTTTTAATTCATAAATCAGAAACTAATACTAAGTGTATATTAGAATCGATTGACTAATCGATTATAAGTGTTTTGTTCAAACAACGAGATCAAAACAATCGATTACTCAGTCGACTCATATTTATTAACATAATCGATTTGGAAATTGGCTTAATTTTTCCTGTAACACAATCCTTTACTCTAATTCGATTTGCCAATCGATTGAATTGATCACAGTGACTCAAATGTTTTGCTCCAATCGATTTGACTAATCACAATGACTCAAATATTTTACTTCAATCGACTTGCCAATCGATTTGTCTGTTAGATATAAGTCCTCCTGATCATGATTTTGACATAATTAACAAACATACAATGTTCATGCATCATTTGATAAAACTAACAGTTTGAACCGAGTTACATTTCAGAAAAAACAAGCAATCACTATACACTTGGACACAAGCTTGGAATACAATGAATCAAGCAAAAAGTAAAGAATGTGCTGGAGAAAGCCACAATACTGCTTAGTGTCATTAGTAGTTGTAGTAGTTAGTTATTAGACTAATCAATGTGATTTCATGCTTAAGTATTTGACAAGTTAAAAAAGAAATCTTAAAATTAACAAGTAAACAAATCGATTAGCAAGCCAATTGAGGAATCCATTGTGCAATCGATTGCTTGAGTCAGAATTAGAGTTTTCACTAAGTAAATCGATTACTTGAAGGATTTTAGTGAAACCTGAACTTTGGGTCTAAATCAATCCATTGGGCAATCGATTAGTAATTCAATTGAGAAATCAATTTTGTAACTTACAAAGCCAAGCTAACACTTTGCAAATCGACTTGTTGAGTCACAGAACCAACCATTTACTAAAACAATCAATTGGCAAATCGATTGGGAAAAAGCTTTTATCAGACTTTGCCTCTGTGATCAATCAAATCAATTGAGACATCAATTGAAATTAATTTCTTAACTTGCATGATATTGACTAATCGATTAGGTAATCGATTGGGAAAATGAAATGCTTAATCATATATCAGACACAAGTTCCTAATCGATTGGCACTTTGATTTTCAACTGAATGGCTGAGCCACCGTAACTATTCGAATCGATTGGCAAATTGACTGGAATAAAATAACTGAGCCACTGTAACTATGTGAATCGATTGAACTAAAAAGCTGAATCATTGTGACCAGGCAAATCGATTGACGAATCGATTGGAGTAAAATACTGGAGTCACTGTGATCAGTCCAATCGATTAACAAATCGATTGGAGTAATTGTTTGAGTTACAGCCAACTGACAAATCGATTATGAGAATCAATATGAGTCGAATGAGTAGTCGATTGTTTTGATCTCGTTGTTGAATTAAAACACTTCTAATCGATTACCCAATCGATTTAGATATGAACTTGCTTCTGTTTCTGATTTAAGCAATAAAAGAATGGATTGGCAAATCGATTCATTCATGTATTTTCAAGTACCAAGAAAAACAAGAAACACGATAATCGATTGGGCAATCGATTAGGCTTTTTTTAAACCTTTATAAAATTGATTGAGGAATCGATTTGGCTGTTGTTTTTCTTAACATATATAAGCTGACTCAAATCAATTTTTCTCAGAAACTTTGATACAACTTTGATATAACTTTTGAATTACTTTGAAATAACTCAGACAATAATTCATACACGTTTTTCATAACATTGAGATTTGGAAAAATACTTTGGGAAAAAGAATTGAAAACACACACTAAATACTATCTTGGCAAATCCTTATTGTGTGTATTTCATAGTTTGATTGAGTCGCCTTCGTCAATGATCTTTGATCTTTTGTCATCTCTGTAAACAACGTTTTGTAAAGAAAGTTCTGTAAAAACCCAGTATAGAAACTGGTAAATATCTTCGTTGATGAGGGTGTTCATCAAGAAGAAGTTTCATCGTGATCTTGGGAGAGTTTGTTGATTAACTCGAGGGATACGGTGGGTGCGAAATAGAAGCAACAGAGTTTTAGGATAGATAGGCCTTGTGAGCTGGACAATCTGTAAAACGCACTCTAGACGATTCTATTGGAAAAAGGCTGAAATCGGTTCGATTTCGGGACTGGATGTAGACTGTCATACTGACAGCCGAACCAGTATAAATCTTGGTGCACAATTTTCTATCCCTTACTCTTTATTTCAATATTGCATGAATGCTGAATCATGAATGCATGTGTTAGCAAAATTCTGTCTTGATTGATATTACTTGAATGGTTGATTTGGCATGTTTGTATCTTGATTAATCTGTTGAACAATTAGTGTATCTGCTGCACTAGTAATTAGACAATACATGTAATTGTGAATCTTCACTTAGAAACAATTTCTTGGGACTATGATTGATAAGTTGTTTAATAAAATTGTATTTGTTAAACTGATTAGTTATCTTGTAAGAATAGTAAAGACATTTCATATAAATTTTTAACAAATAGAGGCCATAAATTCCAACCATTGGCATCAAGAGCCTGACCTTTTTTAGAGTAACTCTCATAAAAGAAAATGACCTCTGTAGAATTTCTAGGAGAAGGTGCATCCTTGGCCAGGCCCCCTGCATTTAATGGGGCTGCATACATGTATTGGAAAGAACATATGTTAATTTTTCTAGAAGCATGTAGTCTAGATATACTTGACGCAGTGATAAATGGACCCTATGTGCCAACAATAGCTGGCACAGGTGAAACATTAATCCCAAAACCCAGATCAGATTGGTCTGAAGATGACAAGAAAAAAGTAGGATACAATGCTAAGGCTAAAAACATAATTACCTCTGCATTATCAGCTGACGAATTTTTCCGGGTGTCTAATTGCAAATCTGCCAAGGATATGTGGGACACATTGCAGCAAACACATGAGGGAACAACAGATGTAAAAAGGGCCCAAATCAATACATTAATGCATGAGTATGAGCTATTCAGCATGAAGAAAGAGGTGTCTATTAATGATATGCAGACCAGATTTACTCACATAGTCAACAATCTAAATGCTCTTGGTAAGGTGATTGACAATGATCAGCAAATCAGCAAGTTGATGAGGTGTTTGATTAGAGAATGGCAGCCAAAGATCACTGCCATAGCAGAATCAAAAGACCTTGGTAGCATGTCAATTGCAACACTCTTTGGAAAACTAAGAGAGCATGAAATGGAATTGCATAGACTGAATGAGGCTGAACAGACTGACATAAAAAGAAAAGGGCTGTCTTTGAAAGCCCAAGCACATCAAACAAAGTCTGAAAAGAGACCTGCACTGATGAGTCAAATAGTGAGATTGATGAAGATTCAGAAATTGGATTACTGGTCAGAAAATTCAAAAAGTTTCTGAAAAAGAAGGATAACAAATTAAGAAAACCCTCAAACTCAAAAACAAATGACAGCAAGACGATTACCTGTTACGAATTTGGAAAAACAGGCCATATAAAATCAGAATGCTTCAAATTACAAAACAAAAATAAGACTGCAAAGGCTAAAGGAAATGACAACGATGATGAATCCTACATTGCATGGAATGACAACGATGATGAATCCTCTGCATCTTCAAAAGAAGAAGAAGCCAATCTTTGTTTAATGGCTAACACGGATTCAAATTCTGAAAGTGAGGTAAGTTCTAAATCCGATCCTTCTTATGATGAACTACATGATGCATTTAATGAACTACATGATGAATATGTTAGTACAATCAAACAGTTAATTAGTACTAAGAAATTGTTAGAAGAAAAATGCATGTTGTATGAAGAAATCAAACTGGAACATGAGTCTCTTAAAGACATAAATGAAAATCTGAAGAAGGAAACTCATGCACTGCATTGTGATGTAGAAAAGTTCAATAGTGGTAAAAATAACTTAGATATGCTTGTTGGAAATCATAGAAATTTAAACGAAAAATCTGGACTTGGATATAAACCAAATATGCATGTTAAAAAGAATCACAATAAATGTGGAATTGGTTATATGCAAAATAGGAATGTTAAACATAATCAGAAGTTTGTTAGATCTAAGCATATGCATGACATCTTTACTAAACCAAATCAGTATGCATCCTATGCTGTGTCATGTCACTTTTGCTGTAGAAAGGGACATTTTGTTTTTAATTGTAAACTAAAAAAACTTGCCAACAAAGGATGGAAACAGATTTGTAAAGTAAAGACACAAATGTTTGAAACTAACCCCCCAGGACCCAATCTAAATTGGGTACCTAAAACCAAAACTTAAATTCCATTTTGAAGATATGCTTGACATCCAGGACTCATTCATGGTACCTAGACAGCGGATGTTCCAAGCATATGACTGGAGACAAGTCAAAGTTCTTGTCTCTAACCTTAAAAGATGGAGGATATGTTAAATACGGTGATAATAACAAAGGTAAGATACTCGGTATTGGAGATATTGGGAACGAATCGACTACGGTGATTAAAGACGTTCTGTATGTAAGAGATCTAAAACACAATTTGATTAGTATAAGTAAACTATGTGATCAGGGATTCCAGGTATGCTTTACATCTCAGTCTTGTATAATTGAGCATAAGGAAAACACATATATAAGGTTAATAGGTGACAGGGTTAATAACATATATATGCTTGATTTTAATGCTTTGCCTGCTAGTACTATCTGCTGTTTATTATCCAATTCTGATGAAAACTGGTTACGGCATAAAAGAGTAGCTCATATACACATAGATCACCTTAACAAACTAGTTAGTAAACAATTAGTTATAGGACTCCCAAACAGAAAATTCACTAAGGATAGGTTGTGTGATTCCTGTGAGAAAAGTAAGCTAGTTAAGTCATCTTTTCCCGCAATAGATATGGTCAAAACCAATAGGGTTCTGCAATTAATGCATATGGACCTATTTGGTCCATCACAAGTGAAAATCTTTGGAGGAAACTTGTAGGGTTATGTGTTGGTAGATGATTACTCTTGGTATACTTGGACATTTTTTCTGACTCACAAGAGTGAGGCATTCTCTATCTTCAAAAAATTTGCTACTTTAGTTCAAAATGAGAAAAACTAGAAAATAATCTCCATCAAAAGTGATCATGGAGGTGAATTCCAAAATGATTCTTTTAATACCTACTGTGAACAAAATGGAATTCAACATATATACTCAGCCCCTAGAACTCCTCAGCAAAATGGAGTTGTAGAAAGGAAGAATAGGTCTTTAGAAGAATTAGCTAGAACTATGATTAAAGACTCAAACCTTCCTAAGTATTTCTGGGCTGATGCCAACACTGCCACACATGTAGTTAATAGAGTTCTAATTAGGCCCCTACTTAGAAAAACTCCCTATGAGTTATACACGGATAGAAAACCAAACATCTCTTACTTTAGAGTCTTTGGATGCAAATGCTTTATATTACACAATGGCAAAAAACATCTAGGAAAGTTTAACCCTAAGGCGGATGAAGGTATTTTTCTAGGTTACTCACAAACTAGTAAGGCCTATAGAATCTACAACAAAAGAACAAAAACCATAGAAGAGTCAGTTCATGTAAAGTTTGATGAACTAGTTGCTGAAAACTTGAACAACACTCATCCTATAGTTGATGCTTCTTTGAATGAAGTTGTAGAATCTGAACCATTAGGACCTAATGAAACAACACCTCCAACAAATATTGACTGTGTAGAACCAATAAGAATGGATGACTTACCTAAGGAATGGAAGTTTAATAAAAACCATCTCATAGATAACATAATAGGAGACATCTCTAAAGGTGTGACAACCAGAAAAATACTTAGACATTTCTGCAACTTTACAGCCTTTGTATCTCAAATAGAACCCAAAAACATAAAGGAAGTTCTATTAGATAATGAGTCGATTACTGCTATGCAAGAGGGGCTTAATCAATTTGAGAGAAACAAGGTGTGGATCTTAGTTCCCAAACTAGAAGATAAACACATCATAGGAACCAGATGGGTGTTTAGGAACAAGATGGATGAAAATGGAGTCATAACTTGGAAAAAAGCTAGACTAGTTGCCAAAGGTTATAATCAAGAAGAGGGAATAGATTATGATGAAACCTATGCCCCTATAGCTAGACTAGAAGCCATTAGAATCCTGTTGGCTTAAGCTTGTATAATGGACTTTAAACTTTATCAAATGGATGTGAAAAGTGCCTTTCTCAATGGTGATATCCAAGAGGAAGTTTTTGTTAGCCAAACACCTGGATTTGAAAATCCTGATTTTCCAAATCATGTCTATAAGCGAACAAAAGCCCTCTATGGGTTGAAACAAGCTCCAAGAGCTTGGTATGAGAAACTCAACAATTTCCTCATTCAACAAAACTTTTTAAGAGGAAATGTTGATAAGACACTTTTTATTAAAAAGGATGGAAAAGACATCTTGCTGGTCCAAGTATATGTTGATGACATAATATTTGGATCCACAAATAATCAGCTATGTAAAGATTTTGAAAACATGATGCAAGCTAGATTTGAAATGTCAATGATGGGAGAGCTATCTTTCTTTTTGAGATTTCAAATCAAGTAAAGCAAGAATGGCATTTTCCTAAGCCAAACCAAATACTACAATGATTTATTAAAAAAATTTGGTTTTGATAAGTTTAAATCCATTGATACACCTGTGAGCCAAACCTGCCATTTAAATAGATATTAGAAGGGAAAACCAGTAGATGCAACAATGTTTACGGGAATGATAGGATCTCTGCTATACCTTACAGCTAGTAGGCCTGATATAATGTTCAGTGTACACATGTGTGCTAGATACCAAGCAAATCTAAAGGAGTCACATCTAAGTGCAGTCAAGAGGATCTTTAGATATCTTATAGGAACCAAAAATCTAGGCTTGTGGTATCCTAAGGGATCTACTTGCACTCTAGTTGGTTACTCAGATTCTAACTTTGTTGGATGCAAACTCGATAGGAAAAGTACATCTAGTACCTGTCATTTATTAGGAAACTCCTTGGTTACTTGGCATAGCAAGAAACAAACTAGCATTGCATTATCAACAACTAAGGCTGAGTATATTGCAGTTGGAAGCTATTGCGCTCAAATTCTCTGGATGAAACAACACCTTTGTGATTTTGGTGTTAATCTAGGAATTGTGCCTATCATGTGTGATAATACTAGTGCAATAAGCATCACTAAAAATCCTGTAATGCATTCTAGAACTAAACATATAGAGATAAGGTACCACTTTATAAGAGATCAATATCAAAATGAGAACATAAAGCTTGAATATGTCAACACAGCTGATCAGTTAGCTGACAATTTCACCAAAGCTTTATCCAAGGACAGCTTTTCCCTTATTAGAATGAGACTAGGAATCATAGATCATGATGAAATCTGATTCCTGTGAGAAACAAATCGATTGCAACATCGATTATCCTGTGACTAGACAGCAAATTAGCTTTATGAAATCGATTGCACAATCAATTTATGACACATAGTGTCTGAATTGTCAAATTCAGAAATACGAACATCGATTGCATAATCGATTTGTACACCCAGACATCGGTAATTGCTAAAGCAGTCATCAAGACAATCGAATGATAAATCGATTGATGTTTTGGATAACAGTTTAAAGAATCGATTGAATAATCGATTTAGTTTTCCCCAGACCTCAAAAGTGAGAAACTTTTCAAAACTCAAACCCGAGCGTCGATTTGGAAATCGATTGAGTCTAAATTTCAAATCCTGCACTTAAATGAATCGATTTGGAAATCGATGCTGAGATAAGCAGTTTTCTGAACTAATATAGAAATCGATTGGGACATCGATTTAGTAATTAAAGACAATCGATTTGCGAATCGATTTCAAATATGACCATTGCAAAAGTTTTACTATCCGTTAGAGATAATTATGACTAAATCGATTTCACTTCCCCAATAACAGTAACTCAATCGATTGAGCAATCGATGTAGCACGAGCAAAGAAATTAAGTACATCGATTGTCAAATTGATTTGCAACAGGAGTACTTAAACCCAACTAAAATCCTAAAATCCAGATTTTCTCAAACCTCTCACAGTTTTTTGCCTTTCTCTGCAAACCAAACATCCTTTTCACAACTCTCATCCTTCCAAACCGACTTTGATACATTGTCTCTGTCAAAAATTCTTTAATCTTGCCATGGCTCGTGTTAAGCAAACCTCAACAAGAACACCATCACCATCCCCTTGTTCTTCATCCAGTGGAAGAACTCCTTCGCCACCACCAATGTCCAAAAGAGTTTCTATTCCTACCCACAAGATCTTAGCCAAAGATAAGGGAAAGAGCATTACCATTGAATAGGAGAAATCAAAAACGAGGAAGGCTCCTCCCACTGAAAAGTTAATGGCTGATGCAATGAAGGATACTGCTCCGAAAAAGAAGAAACATATTCCTTCCCCTCAACCCAAGAAAGCTCAACCTGCTAAAGGTAAACAAGTTGAAGAATCTGATTTGCCACCTGCTTTTATCAAACGCAAAATCCATGAAGCACAAACTATGGGTTTTGCTTATTTCGACTTAAATGGATTTACATTTCAAAACCATTTGAGATTTCATGGCTTGGAAGCTCTTCTTCCTGCTCCCTCGACACTTATCCATACCTGATTAGAGCCTTCTACTCAACATTCACTCTCACTGACAACGGATTCAAGGCTGAAGTTAAAGGCAAGAGAATTTCCATGACTTTTGAAGAATTCTCAAATCTGTCAAGACTGCCCTTTCATGGAAAATCAATTGATGGAAGTTCTGAAGCAGATTGTGCTGATGAAGGCTGGGAAGCTTCCGTAGATAGGCACACAGCTGTACAAGACTTGATGATCGAAGGCTTCGTGGAAACGATTGCACTGTCAATAGGTCAAATGAAGGTCCAACAACAGATGCTTATGTACGCCCTAACCCGGATGCTCATACCACGATCTGACAATCATGCTGTCGTCCAGGAGTTGGACATTCTACTGCTGTGGGGTCTATGCAAAGAGCTCAAGATGAGCTGGGCATGGATTGTGCTGAAGTATATGGTGGAAGCAGCACAAGGCAAACTAGTGCTCCCCTATCCACAACTAGTCACAAAGATTCTAAGACATTTTAAAATTTCGGTTGTCAATGAAGAATCTTCCAAAACCACCCTCACATTTAGAGAATCAATTGTGAATCAAATGCAATTGAAAAGGGTGAACGACACTTGGACAAGACGTCAGCCAAATGTTGAACAAGCTCAGCCAAATGCGGAACAAGCTGAGCTAGTTGCAGCCAATTTTGAGTTTTTAGCCAAGCTGTTGGAGTTTATGGAAACTCAGGTGGCTCACAACGCTAAAATGGAAGCTTCCAATGCCAGAATGGAAGCCGCTCTGAGTAAGCTTCAGGAAAATTTGAACACAGTTGTGCAGGATGTCGCTGCGATACATGAACATTTAGGTCTTAAACTATCATTTGAAGATGTTGCTGAAATAGGCCGCCAAGTAACAGAAGATCTAAATCCGACTAACTTAGATAGTGTTGAACCGCATGGTGAGGAGACACATGCTGAGGCTAATACATCAGTCTCTACCTCTCCCGTAGCTAATAATGAGGAACAATCCTAGTTTAGGTGTTTAGAATTTTAGTTTCTGTGTTGTTTTGTAAATGTTTTGGTATTGCTTTGTACTATTCTGTTTTAAATGAATAATATTTTCACTACTCTCTACTATTATACCTTTTTGCATTCAATGACAAAGGGGGAGAAAATGTTACGAATTTAAACTTGTGTTTCCTGTGTTTCCTGTTCTGTTCTGATGCTAATTCTGATACTATGTGCAAATGCATGTTCTGATTTCTGTTCTTATACTAGTTATGTTCTGATCATATGTGCTATTTGTGCTGATACCAGTTATTTTTGTTCTGATACCAGTCTTTTTACCTGCACGTATTAGTGCTGATACTAGTTCTTGACTTGCATGTGCTAATATCATTACTAATCATGTGCTGATACCGCTACTAATATCTTTTATAGCTCTGCTCTGATACTATATTACTGATGTGATAATGTTTATAGCTCTGATAATCTGACAGTGATTATAGTACTCTGATGCTCTGATGCTTTGCATTTGTTTTGTATTGTTGCAACATAAAGGAATCATGCATGCTAAAACTCAGGGGGAGCCTTTTAAATAACTGTAATTATAATGTTAAACCTTGGAATGTAAAACTCAAGTTAAAATTGTATGTTTGTCACTTAAGCAAAAAAGGGGAGATTGTTAGACATAAGTCCTCCTGATCATGATTTTGACATAATTAACAAACATACAATGTTCATGCATCATATGATAAAACTAACAGTTTGAACCGAGTTACATTTCAGGAAAAACAAGCAATCACTATACACTTCGACACAAGCTTGGAATACAAGGAATCAAGCAAAAAGTAAAGAACGTGCTGGAGAAAGACACAATTCTGCTTAGTGTCATTAGTAGTTGTAGTAGTTAGTTATTAGACTTATCAATGTGATTTTATGCTTAAGTATTTGGCAAGTTAAAAATGAAATCTTAAAATTAACAAGTAAACAAATCGATTAGCAAGTCAATTGAGGAATCCATTGTGCAATCGATTGCTTGACTCAGAATTAGAGTTTTCACTAAGTAAATCGATTGGGAAATCGATTACTTGAAGGATATTAGTGAAACCTGAACTCTGGGTCTAAATCGATCCATTGGGCAATCGATTAGTAATTCAATTGAGAAATTGATTTTGTGACTTACAGAGCCAAGCTAACACTTTGCAAATCGATTGGCAAATCGATTCAGAAAACTCTTTTTCATCAGACTTGGCTTCTGTAATCAACCAATCGATTGGACAATCGATTGGGACATCAATTGAGAAATCGACTTGTTGAGTCACAGCCAACCATTTACTGAAACAATCGATTGGCAAATCGATTGGGAAAAAGCTTTAATCAGACTTAGCCTCTGTGATCAATCAAACCGATTAAGACATTAATTGAAATTAATTTCTTAACTTGCAAGATATTGACTAATCGATTAGGTAATCGATTGGGAAAATGAAATGCTTAATCATATATCATAAACAAGTTCCTAATTGATTGGCACTCTGATTTTCAACTGAATATCTGAGCCACTGTAACTATTCGAATCGATTGGCAAATCGATTGGAATAAAATAGCTAAGCCATTGTAACTATGTGAATCGATTGGAAAATCGATTGAACTAAAACAGCTGAATCACTGTGACCAGGTAAATCGATTGACGAATCGATTGGAGCAAAATACTGGAGTCACTGTGATCAGTGCAATTGATTGACAAATCGATTGGAGTAATTGTTTGAGTTACTACAAACTGACAAATCGATTATGAGAATCAATATGAGTCGAATGAGTAATCGATTCTTTTGATCTCGTTGTTGGAACAAAACACTTCTAATCGATTACCCAATCGATTCAGATATGAACTTGCTTCTGTTTCTGATTTAAGCAATAAAAGAATCGATTGGAAAATCGATTCATTCATGTATTTTCAAGAACCAAGAAAAACAAGAAACACGATAATCGATTGGGCAATCGATTAGGCTATTTTTAAACCTTTATAAAATCGATTGATGAATCGATTTGGCTGTTGTTTTTCTTAACATATATAAGCTGACTCAAATCACTTTTTCTCAGAACTTTGATACAACTTTGATATAACTTTTGAATCACTTTGAAATAACTCAGACAATAATTCGTACACGTTTTTCATAACTCTGAGATCTATAAAAATACTTTGAGAAAAAGAATTTAAAACACACACTAAATACTATCTTGGCAAATCCTTATTGTGTGTATTTCATAGTTTGATTGAGTCGCCTTCGTCAATGATATTTGATCTTTTGTCATCTTTGTAAACAGTGTTTTGTAAAGAAAGTTCTGTAAAAACCCAGTATAGAAACTGGTAACTATCTTCGTTGATGAGGGTGTTCATCAAGATGAAGTTTTATCGTGATCTTGGGAGAGTTTGCTGATTAACTCGAAGGATACGGTGGGTGCGCAATTGAAGCAAGAGAGTTTTAGGATAGATAGGCCTTGTGAGCTGGACAATCTGTAAAACACACTCTAGATCGTTCTATTGGAAAAAGGCTGAAATCGGTTCGATTTCGGGACAGGATGTAGGCTGTCATACTGACAGCCGAACCAGTATAAATCTTGGAGCACAATTTTCTATCCCTTACTCTTTATTTCAATATTGCATGAATGCTGAATCTTGAATGCATGTGTTAGCAAAATTCTGTCTTGATTGATATTACTAGAATGGTTGATTTGACATGTTTGTATCTTGATTAATCTGTTGAACAATTATTGTATCTGCTGCACTAGAAATTAGACAATACATGTAATTGTGAATCTTCGCTTAGAAACAATTTCTTGGGACTGTGATTGATAACTTGTTTAATAAAATTGTATTTGTTAAACTCATTAGTAATCTTGTAAGAATAGTAAAGACATTTCATATAAATTTTTAACAAATAGAGGCCATAAATTCCCAACATTGGCTTGTTACAATAGCTTATCCATTTAGTTGAAATCAATGTTCCAATCGACTAGGAAGTATGTTTCTGATAATTGATTAACCATTTCATTCTTTCAATCGATTACCTAATCGGTTAGTGCAAAGCCTGGTCCTTAAGAAACTTAGTTCAATTGATTGTCCAATTGATTTCGTTGATCACAGAGGCCAAGTCTGATGAAAAAATGTTTTCGTAATCGATTTGCCAATCCATTTACTCAATACTAGCTTGGTTCTCTGAATTACCAAATCGGTTGCTCAATTGATGTGCAAATCGATTGTCCAATTGATTTGTCAAAACTCAGAACACAGGTTTTAATGAAAACCTTTAAGTAATCGATTTCCCAATCGATTTACTTAGTGCAACCTTTATTCTCTGGTTTAGACAAACGACTGCCCAATTGATTATTGACTTGACTTATTACTTGATTGATTTCTTGATTGATTAAAATTTGTTTTATGATTCCATTGGCAGATATTATATGAGAACTCATTATGATTAAGTCTACCTAATGGACACTACTAACACTAGACACATTTATTCATCTTTCTTCAAGCTGGTAATATATCCTCCATTTTTGCTTGATTGCTTGAGTTCCAAGCTTTGTCCAAGTGTATAGTGTTCGATCATGTTCTTGAAATGTTTCTCAATTTATACCATTAGATCAATCAAATAAGGCATGTTCATTGTATGTTTGGACTTTATATCAAAATCATGATTAAGGAGGCCTATGTCTTACACAAACGTCCTACAAACCAAGTCTTCTCCTAACAACCTGACAACCCCAGATTGAAGAAAGAACTAAATCACTATCAGGTTGGATAAAAAAAATTGAAACTTTAAGTGTTTGCTTCTAACAAAGCTGATAATAATAATAATAACTCTCACAATCTAAGAAAAAACACTAAGAAAATAATTCTCATTCGAACAAGTGTTTATCTCTTTAAACTCTAAAATGAATTTGGAATTTGAGCTTGAGTTCTTCTACTCTCTTTTGATTTTCGATAATTTTCTTACGCAACCTTGAGTATCTACTTATGGTTTAAAATTATGATTTCAATTTAGTCCTTCTTTAACTTTTAATTGTATCTTCATTCCTAGCTTGGTCAAGCTTGATTATATGTTCTTTAGTCAATTCTTTATTTCTGAATTGAAATATGAGAAGTCTTCTAGATTGATTATGTTCGTATTTTGTCAGATTGAGTTTATAAATTCTTTAGATTTATTTTGTTCATATTTTATTTAGATTAAGTTTGTAAATTTTCCAGAGTTTCTGTTCGTATTTTATTTAGATTGATTTTGTAAATTATTTATATTGATTTTGTTTGTATTTTATTTAGATTGAGTTTTTAAATTCATCTTATAAACAATTCATATTTTCTTGTGATAAATCTTGATTAAATCTTCTCAAAGCTTGACCATATCTTTTTTTTAACTAGATCAAATATTTTCATTAATCATAAATTGTAATCAAAACTTATTTTAGACTTTTGTCAAATATTTTCTTTTCAATGTTTGTTTAAGATATTTTCCAATCATTAATCTGAATCAAGATTTATTTTAGATTTTCTTCAAAAAAAATTGACCATATCTTGTTTTCAACTTGATCAAAGATTTTCTTCAATAATAAATCATAAATATGAATTCAATCTTATTTTAGATTTTCTTCAGAAACATGAATCTTCTTTCATACTCTGTGAAGTCCAACATATCGTTCTCATAAAAGTACTTTTGTTAACATCAAAACTCTAAGTATAAAACCCACTTGGTTGAAACACCGAGGATACTGCCAAATGATAACACTAGAGGATATAACTTGATGAAGTGAACAAAGGAAGTCACCAGAAGAAGCAAACAAATAAGATGAGATGAACAACACACTTCCTTTATTGTGTTGAACTATACATCAGAGGAAACAAGTAGATTAAGAGAAAACAAAATAAAAGGACGGATTAGATGAAAGGAGCAACACGCTCTCATTGTTGTCTCCAAAGGAGATGCCTATAAGGAATTGTCTCTACCTCTAAGTATCTGAGTTTAAGGATCTGACTCTAGTAATCTGCCTCCAAGGTTATACCTCTGAAGATAAAACTCTTAGGTCAAGTGCAACATGCTCAAATAAGCTTCCTCCAACAAAGCAACTCAAAGACAAACATGTGACTCTGTTTTACAATGTTGATTATGTCTCTACTAAGTTGCCTCTGACTGTAATTCAACAACACAAGATGATTGGGTATGACTCTAATCTTCATACTACTTCTGAGGAAAGTCAATACATATGATGAAAAAGTCAAACATGACATGAAAAAGTCAATGCAACATGAAAAAGTCAATGGCTCTTACTCAAGTAAAAGTCATGACTCTAAAAGCTGACATTAAATTCACGATACAACTCAAAAACATAATCTTAGGAAGGCTCCATGCCTCTAACTATAATATTGAACATTCAAATGACAAAGCAGTTATTTTTTTCCACACTTGAATGGATTAAGTGTCTAGTCAATTACATTCTTAATGGCATCGAATTAGATATCTCATCAAATAGAAAAGGTTCAATATAACATCCTTAATCAAATTATTAAAAATAATTAAAATTTCAAATTTTAAAATATTCTAACTTATAAATTATTATGATTGTATTATTATTATTATTATTATTATTATTATTATTATTATTATTATATCAATAACTAATTTGCTTAAATTAAGATAACATTAGTAAATTATTTTGTTGGTGAGAGACTGTAACAATAGGAAATTTATTTTGTTTGTTAAAGGTTTATGTGAAATAGATAATAACATATAAGCTATTATAACAACCTTTTGTTACCGAATTGTCTATTATTAAGAAGTCAAATAAAAACAAACAAACAATCCTATATGAGTTCAATAAGTATTCGTTTTATTTATAACAATCAAGAGTTTCGTGGGACAAATATAGGATACCTAGTCCAATTATCTTATAGATATTTAATATAAATAGATATAAAGATGAAAATACTTAATTAAAAACTCAATAGAGAGAACAATGCCAACATAAAGAGGAGCAAAAGTATGGTTGTGGTTACAATTGCAGTTAGTAACGATTAACATATTCAAAACTTTTTATAAAAGAACGCTTCAAGAGTTGAGTATTCAGACCCATTAAGAACTAACTTTATTAAAATTTAGATTTTATAAACTAACTCTATTAAACTTTTTATTAAATTATATTTTGTTGAAAACCTAACAATATTACATTTGAGATTTTATGAACTGTAATAATATATCATGAATTGATTTATTTACTACTGTTGGTTGAATTACCATTTTTAAGATTGTTGTTATTATATATTTAAATGAAATATCATATTATAAATATATATTGCTTAACGATGATACTTCATGATGAGATAATACTCACTTCACGGGAGTAGTATATTTCTATATAACGATGATAAATCATTGAATTGATTGATTTATTTTATCTAGAATAAATGTATTGGATTTATTTGATTATGATAGATGTGGATTATCATTAATTTAATTAATGAATTTTTATTAATTATTGAAAGTAATTGGTTATTATAAAAAAATCTTAGTTATAAGATGTATATTTCTCTAGAATATTTTTGGAAGAACGCAGATGCCATGTTCGATTTTTCTGGTTACCATGTCGGCTGAGAACAATACTTATTTTAAAATTATGTGTACTATTCACGGGAATTTAATATCTCATTAAAGTGTTGTTTTCAAAGACTTAGACCGTCCGGGACGTCGAGAGGTGAGAAGTCCTACCTCTTTTGAGAAGAGTAATCTCCTTAGATTAGATTAGTAGATCAAAAATAAGTAGACACAGTACCTACATTGTACTTTATTTTGGGATTGATTATTAGATGCCCAGATTTGAATATTTTGATTATTAGGGAATTTTCAATTGTAATGTTTTATTTTAAAGATTTTGCAATATTATTTCTTTTGGAAATTTCATTATTTATTATAGTACCTTTTCTCTTATATAAATATGAAGAATTTTTTTTTTTCGTTATTACCTCAATTGTTATACCCACATAACTAGGCATTACATGCAATCTAAATTTACGACAACAGATCTATGTAATCAAACATAGAGCATCCTGAAATCAAAGCAATGATCCAGAATTGAATTTCAGCAACCGTCAAATAAACATAAAAAAATTCAAAGCTCAAGAACAAAGAAATATTTCAAAGCAACGATTGACTAAGCATTTGGACACAAATCAAAGCAAAAATCATTAGAACTTGAATGCAACGGGAAAATTAGATAATTGAAGTAACCAAAATTAAGTTATTTGAATTTTGGAATCAAAACATTGGAAGAAGTAGAAGAATAAACTTGAAAAGCTCAAACAGTTAGCATCTATAAATGGTTCTCACCATTTGAAAAACCCTAAACTAAGATATACAAAGCAACAACAACAAAAACTATGCAAGCTTAATTTTAATCAATCATCAAACACTTGGTTTTTATTTAGCACTCAATTGTAATATCATTCTAGTTATGCTAAGTCTATGAGTAATACTTTAATCATCCTTCAGTGTGTATATACCCAAAAATAGAAACCAAACACTTGCGTAACGTGGCCTTGTAGTGGTTGTAAATCCTCAATGACTTGTGTTTTCAAGTTAGATGTTGGGAAGACTTAACTTGTGAAGTTAAGTGCTTGTAGTTTGTTTTGAATTACTAGATTAAATTATTCTTTGTTAAGGGACTAGACATAGCTACCAAGTTGGTAGTGAACCAAGATAAATTATTGTGTTATCACTCTTCCCTTTGTTTTGACTTTTCTATTTTCAACATTTGTTAGCCCATAAATTTCTTAAAAATCAAATACACAATTCAAAACCCACCTGCTTGTGTATTATCCATCTACACTATATGCTTAACCAAAAACTTTAGATTACATTCAATAACAAATCATATAGAGATTAAATATCATTTCATAAGAGATTATGTATAAAAAGGTATTTTAGACATGAAATTTGTTGACACTAATCATTAGTGGGATGATACTTTCACCAAACCCCTTGTTGTAGACAATTCGGTTTTATTAAGAATCATCTAAATATTATATTTGTAAAAGAATGATGTTAAATCCTTTATAATTTTGCCTTTGGTAAAACAAAGTGAACATTTTAACTGGCTTTATGCTCTGCCTCTTATAACATTGAATTTATATGTGCATATGGTCAATCTAAAGTTAATTCATCGTGAATATGAATAATTTTCATCATAAGTTGTGATAATTTTACAGGTGTTACTCATGCATATTTACAAATGCTCACTAGTAACGGGGTTAGAAACTCTACTGTTTTTGGCTCCTAAAAACCATTTATCACTCAAAATCACTCCCAACTCTCATATATTCCCACATTTTATTTTCTTTTAAAACTATTAACTTTCCCTAATTTTCCCTGAATCTCTACTGCTTCAATGGCTTCAACCTCATCCACAAACCCTTCACTTAGTAATGTCACCTTTGTTCCCTCAATGCAATGTAACTTTGATTAGTTGGAGATTCTTCATGAACTTAAGATCAAGTTCACAATCCTTGCTGCAAACAAGTTTGACTTTATTGAAGATTTTGCTGGAGTAGGTTTGTTTGAATATTTCAACCTAAAACAAGAGGTGCCTCTTGATGTTCTAGTTATATAAATTTGGAGATTCGTTGATGCAAACATAAATGGTGAAGTATCAAATATTGTTTTAGGGCTTCAAATCAAGATTTCACCATGCTAGTATGGTACTTGAAAATGGGTATGTATCAAAGGTTGGATCATCCATGATAAATAAAGAGTTGCTCGAAGATCCCAAAATGAGTTCCAAGTCTGTACACTTAAAATCTTAATACACAGTTTTTTTGAAAAGTTAAATTTGGTGTATGGTACTCAAATGTGGGTTTGTGGAGCATGTTAGCAAAGACCACAAAGGTCTAATGAGGAACATCTCTCAAAGAATCAAGAAAAAAATTCCCAACATCATCTTGGAACACATGAGGTCTTGCGTCATCAACTATAGTTAAATAAAGAGTTGCTCGAAGATCCCAAAGTGAATTCCAAGTTTGTACACTTAAAATCTTAATACACAGTTTTTTTTTTCAAAAGTTTGATTTGGTGTATGGTACTCAAAGGTGGATTTGTGGCCCATATTAGCAAAGACCACAAAAGTCTAATGAGGAACATCTCTCAAAGAATCAGGAAAAAAATTCCCAACGTCATCTTGGAACACATGAGGTCTTGTGTCATCAACTCTAGAACTGGGAAAATAAGGACTATCCCCTACCCTAGATCGACCGTTGTTGTATTTATGTGCACTCCTCTCATTTAAACTTTAGAGGAAGTCGGAGGAACTATTATAGAGGAACACCTAGTTTCATCATCTGCACCAGTGTTCAACATCTCCAATGTCACCAAGATGTTGATTATCTCTCCCAAGAACTGCATTTGACCTAATAGTGATGCCAGAAGGTCATCAAGTCTAGCTAGTGGAAGTCAAACCATTTCATCCTTAGTTGAGGACTCTTTTGCACCTCTTATTAAGGAAGACAACAAAGTAGTGGTTCTAGAATACCTCATGATATGTCAATCCAACCAAGGCATGGCCCCTGTCTGTCTCCCTCTACTCAAGGTTGCCCAAGTGTTCGAGGAGAAAAGGAAAAACTTTATCCAAACACTGAACATTGATGAGGATAAAGCAGAAGAAACCAATGTCGATGAAGACGGAATACCCATCCTTTAAAGGAATAAACAGAAGGTAAACCCAATGAGCAAACTATTCCTACCTCTCACCCTAAACCTGAACCTCTCAAACCCTTTACCAAATAAACGTTTGTAGTTGGCCTTTCCTCCAACCCTGCACCTATCACCCTTCCTACCTTTGACTTCGATACCTTAGAGATGATTGAAACAACCCTAGCAACAAATTTGCATCTGTCCAATACAAAACCCATCCTCTCCCACAAAACCCTAACACTCCAACTCAAACACCAACCTCCTTTAATTTTCCTCCAACACATGCCTCTTCCATCCCGGTACGTCACCCCACATTATCAAGCCTTGTGTATCCCACTCCCCAAGAAGCTGAGATAGTATCTCCAGTTCTTGTTGACTTAGTCTCTAATACATCATAAGATGACTCCTTTGTGTCTCCCTCATTCCTTCACTCAAACTAACACCTCTACTTCCTAGACCTCAATAAATTCCTTACCTCCGTTAGTGCAAAATTACCATAACACACAATAGGAATGCTCACAATTTGGACCCTAACGACATTTCAACCAACAAGAACAATGTCGTATCTTTTGTCACCCATTTGATCTGGAACAACTAAGATTATGTAATGCAGCTGGCTTCCCAAAACAATTTAGCATTTAGACAAACAAATGAGATCCTCTATTTATGGAACATGCAGCTTTAGAAAGCCAAAAAAAATCAGTTTAAAAAAGCTCCTAACAGCCACATCAACACGATCATCATGAAATGACCCATCTCCCTCTAGTCTTGGTCGTATCGAACTCCTAGTGGTTGCTTCAGTAACACCATTGAAGTTCCATATGCTTATCCCACATATTGACATACTATGTCTCGATGCTCCCACTATTGTTGATTTAGCATCGTAGGCTCTGTGTAACACCCCGTTTTTTCAAAGCGAGGGTGTATTTTTTTTTCGAACGAAATTAAAATACAACAGAGAAAGTCATTAAAATTTACAAGCAGCGGAAAAGTTTTTCAAAATATAAATCAAAAGCATGTTCTGATGTCAACAATAGTACATGTACATCCTTACAACTTAACATAAAGGTAACCCAAAAGAAAGACATATGTGTCCTGAGTGACAACCTAGTCTGATCATTCTATACATAACCAAAAAACTATACGCCTTGAGTAATCTCCACGCGCCCCGTGAGATTCTCCTAACGTAGCTCCAATCAAGCACTCCCATCCACATTCCCTTCCGGTACGAACCGGTAGGATCATCCTGACTCTCATCTGAGGGCAAAACCCAGATTTCCACAATAGTTGTAAAGGGTCACCAACCGAAAATTAACAGTTAACACATAACATTTAAGCTTTTAAATGCACAAATAACCTTTTCAACTTATCATGCATCTTAGAAGGATTTTCCATATGCTAAAAGTTCATGTAATGCTTGCCAAATGTAAATGAAATCAAAAGAAAGTTCTCAATCCATCAAGTAATACGTAACTCACCAAAACATTGATAAATCAATTGAGCAATCAATTATCTAACTCAAAATAAGATTTTCCACTAAGCCAATCGATCGGGGAAATCAATTTCCTGAAAGTTTTTAGTGAAAACTGAACTCTGGGCTTAAATCAATCGATTGGGTAAATCAATTTCCTGAAAGTTTTTAGTGAAAACTGAACTCTGGGCTTAAATCAATCGATTGACTCAATCGATTTCCTGACAGACAGAGCCCCTATATTGAATCCAATCGATTGAGCAAATCGATTTTTGGAAGACAAAGCCCCTGACTTGAATCCAATTGAATCCAATCGATTTACCAAATCGATTTCTTAAATGATTTTGAAAGACAACTTACAAAATCGATTGGGTAAATCGATTTCGTGCAAAACAGGGCCCCTGTAACTCATCAAATCGATTGGGTAAATCGATTTCCCTGTATATTCTTTCAAAAATACTTAAACTAACTCAATCACATTCAAACACCACTCAAAACCTTAACACTTTGTAATATCCATACAATCACCACGACATTATGAGTTTCGAAATCGTTTTACAATCTAACATACTATCACACAATTCCAAAACATAACTCTTAGTACAATCAACACAATCACAATTTGAATCAAACACACTTACACATAGTTTCAAAACATAACATTTAAAGGTTTCAACGCAATACCCAAACAGACAAGATGAACCAACAAATCACTTGGCATCACCTTGACTCGACAATCCCAACGCGGACAAAATGAACCAACAAATCACATGGCATCACTTTGACTTGACAATCCCAACGCAGACAAGATGAACCAACAAATCACTTGGCATCACCATGGCGCGACAATCTCAACACAGACAAGATGAACCAACAAATCATATGGCATCACCTTGACTCGACAATTCATTTCTTCACAAAATCATTTTCACGACAACATTAAGTAAACGCAGGTATTAAGAGATTCCCCATCCTTAATACTCATTTAACTTAATGATTTTCACAAACAAACACACATTAAGCAAACAGAAATATTAAGAGATTCCCCATTCTTAATATTCTTTTAACTCCAACGATTTTCAAAACAAATATTAAGTAACCAAGACATTAAGAGATTCCCCATTCTTAACGCTCAGTTAACTTAAACGATTTTCAAACAACATTAAGTAACTAAGACATTAAGAGATTCCCCATTCTTAACGCCCAATTAACTTAAACGATTTTCCAAATAACATTAAGTAAACGAGACATTAAGAGATTCCCCATTCTTAATTCTCATTTAACTTAAACGATTTTCACAAACTCACATTAAGTAAACAAGACATTAAGAGATTCCCCATTCTTAATACTCGTTTAACTTAATGGTTTTCAAATTCCACAAAAAACAAACTCAAATATACTTTCACATTCAATCCATAATTCACACCAAATCATTTTCCACACAAACCACACAAAACACATCTCAAGTTTCATCAGTATTAACTAAGAACACGTCAAAAATAACGAACACAAATCGACAAAATCCACCACTCAAACACACAAGTTTCATTTACTCAAAATCATACATAAATGAGTTTAAATTCATTTTCCATGAAACATTCATCAATATAACCAAAACCTAACTCTAAGATTTTACCCATAAAGCCTTAGATAGATTTTCCCAAATCAACACTTAAACCCTAACAAAATTCTTTTCCACACAACCACAGATAAGTCCCTAAATGCAAACTAAAAGTTTGGAAGGAGCCATTACCTTCACGTTAGCTGTAACGTGCGATTACAGCACCGCGTGCAAATCCGGTAAAATCTCCGCTCGCAACGCCACTTCCAAAGTTGGTCCACTAGCACCGTAGCACGGAGGTGAGCAACCTTCCCTTCTATCACTTCCTGAAAGGAGGCTTAGATCTAGATGAAACGGAGAGATTTGAGTTTGAATCCCTAATACCGTTTTTCTTCGTTTTCGAATCAAAGGTGAAGAGTGAAGTTGAGAAATCCTTGTCCTATCACCCACTATCAATTTCGAACTCTAAGGAAAGAAAAGAAAGCAAAAACGAGCAACAATGGAGGAATGGAGAAAAAATGGTTTTCGCGAGGCAGAGGAGAAGATGGAGTTTTCTCTGTTTTCTTTCCTTTGTTTTTCCTTTCTTCCTTTTTCTTTCCTTTCTATTTCTTTTCTTTCTATTTCTTTTCTTTCTATTTTCTTCCTTTCCTTTTCTTTATATATTAACATATATATATATATATATATATATATATTAATAATAATTAACAAATATCTCCAAATCTTTAGATATTTATTAAATTACCCTTTCACCCATAACGCATTAAACTCTTCGCAAAAGATTCATCGCAGTTAATTTAATTTATTTATCGACGAGTAATTCTAATCGGCCATTAAAATATCTTCTTGGTCATATAAACTCCAAAATATTAATAACTTTGGCTAAAAAGCCTCTGAGTTCAATATCGAAAATACACCAAAATACATAAAGTACACTTAAAAATTATGGGTCTTACACTTTGCGTTCAGAATTCACTCTCCTACTTCTTCTTACATTGTGTTTCATCTCTCCCAATTTGTCAAGAAGGAAGACTTTGATCGTCTAGAAGCAAAGACTGAGGTGTTTATCGAACAAACAACTAAGAACTATAAGAATAATCAGACCACCCATAGTTTATTTTAGCTAGACTAACCAATTCCAACCTTTAGTTTTTTTTTTGTGTGGTTTATGTGTTTCAATTGTGTTGTAATTTTCTTTATTTTTGTCTAATGACAAAAGAGGGATAATACATTTTTTAGAACTATTATATATTTTCTTCTTTGTTAATAATTGTTCACAAAATAGGTGTTTGTCATCATCAATAGAGGGGAGATTGTTTGAACCAAGTTTGTTTGAAGAACTATGACCCTTACTTATTTTGATGATAACAAAACAAATTTTTGGGAACAATTAAAGCATTAATGTTTTGATTAAGTATGTAGATTCTAGATCAATTGAATTTCGTATAATCCTACATTGTATCATCTGTTGATTGGACCAACACGAAGAGACACCAAGTCTCCTCTTCCAATTACTTTTGTTAATTCTGGTGAACGCACCATGATTAGTTTCTATTGTGCTTCTGGAAAATACAAGTAAAGTTCTAATTTATATGCATCTGATGACTACAACAAACATCTCATCATTTGATTATTTTAACAAACTCATCAAACATTTAATCATCTAACTTAGGTTAACAATGTATGCTCTGATGAAAGTCAATACTCTGATAAAAGACAATGTTCTAGTGATATTCTATGCTCCGATGAAGACTCAGTTCTTATGTATCGTCTAATAAACACACTGAATCTGTTATTTGTCTAAATGTCTATGAGATACCCTTTGCTCCTTCTATCTTCATAAAGTGATATGCATAATCAATTACAATGACTCATTTTGACAAGTTTTTAATAGAAAATTAATCTCATAAGATTTGTTATTAAAGTGCATGATACATGTTGATTTCTTGCAATTAGGACACCAATCAAAAACTCTAAAAATCTCTATAAAAGAACGTTCAATCCTTAATTTCAAAACACAAGAAACCACACACTACAATAAGCATAATATAGTCATCTTTGCACTCTTTCTCTTAACTTTTGTTTTAGATGGTGCTGAGAAATATTTTTAAGAGTACAACTTTGTAAACACTCTCTTGTGAGAGATAATTTTCAAAAAACTTAACCTATTAAAGGCTAAATCCTTCAGGTCGATGGAACTTGACGTTTCTACTGTGTTGGTTGTAAACCATGTTAAATTGGTTGTGTTATTTTAATTTTCTATTTATCCTCCCAATTCTCTTTACTTTAGCTCAGTCTCTTTAATAATGTTGTTAAAAAATAAAACACAATTGAAATTCCCCTTTCTTGTGTGTCTTGTTCTGCATTTTATATAAAAATGTATGCATAAGTATAGTTAAGCATGTAGTACCAATATACTATTTAAAAGGATGCATATGTTATTTTGTTCTATTATGATTAACTTTAATAAAGAATTACTGATGAAAGGATTTTTCCCATGCATAACACACCAACATGGCTGAAAAACATCTTTAAAATTGTTTTTATAACTCATTCCCCGATCGATTGTGCTTCTTCATACTGAAAACAACATACTCGTTGTTTTGGCTGACTCTTGTAGCTCTTGAGTTTTGGTTCCCTAAGAGGTTTTGACCCTTCTTGTTATGTGGTTAGTTACGGGGCTTAGGCATATGATTCCTCTTGTGCTGAATATCCTAGAATTTTGGGCCCCTAAAATTAAAGTTTCCTCCTTGATTAGCCCTTTTGTGCGTCATATCCTAACCTCTCGAAACGTTTCCACCAAAACATGGAAGTATTGAATTCCAAATGGTAGAACAAAAACATAAATATCATATTTTAGTATGTCTTGAAAATAGTGGCACACAAAGTTTTTATCAACCTCTTCTCTAAAAAACCTTAAAGGCCTTGAAAATTACTCAAACTTCGCATATTGACCTAGAGTCATATTCCCATGAAGAAGGTTTATAAATTTATCACCCAACTTAGTCTTGATGCTCAATGGAAAGTACTTGTCTTAAGAATTTCCTCTTAAACAATTCACAATTCAGTTCCTCATGGGCGGTTTGCATAATTAGTTGTGGACTTTTCGACCAATATTTATCATCTCCCAACAACAAATACATCGCATAGTTGACCTTCATCTCATCCTAACAATTAACCATACCAAAAATTTCTCCACTACCTAGAGCCATTGATAAGCTTTTTTGGGATTCACATCGACATGTAATTTGGAGGATTTTGATGATAGAAATCTTCTAGTCCTTTTGAGTTGACATCATGAATCTTTCTTTCCCTCTTATCCAAATCCCAACGATTCTTTATAGCATTCTATGAAGCAACAAAAGAAATCATGTTATTCATACCTTTAGCCATTTGATCATTCTTATCATTGTTAGCCTTGGGTGCAGTATTATATCTTCTTGGAAGCATTATTTCCTAAATACCAACTCAAGAGAATTTTAATAAAATCAACTATAGCTACATTATTACTTCCAACACACAATAGAGTGAACTCTGATACCACAATATAACACCCAAATTTTAAAAGCTACAATGTCTTTTCTTTTAAAAGAATTTCTCAAATAAAATATGATAAAACATATTTCTCTCAAAATAGTTGTAATTTTTATTTTATTTTAACGTTTAAATAAAGCAATCTCATATAAATTGACACACATGTTAACTCTTAATATAATAATAATATATAATAGAGGTTTCCATCGGCAAAAGCAAACTGAAACATATACATCCCCCAAATATACACCTAAAAGTACTTTGGGGTATGAGATCGAATTAGTCGCTGCTCATACTCCTAAGGTATTCTTAGCAAACACCTTCACAAGTGTTGCTCCAATATTTTAACCTCTCCATCAATACCCGAAAAGTGAAACATGGAACCACTAATTGAAGTCAATTGTCAAAGTATATCTTCGATATATTCATCACTTTACAATAATTATGACATAGAAGCCACAAAATAATCGAACCTATTGATCATAGACTAATTGTTACAAATAACAAAGACAACCCCACACAAGTGCAAGTCACAATAGACAACGTCTCTTTTAACAATACCTCTAACTCCTCTAGGGTCTTACTCTTCTATAGTCAGATCTACCATTGATATCTTGGGCTCGGGAATCTCATCATAATCATTGTCCACTACTACGTCTAGGTAAGCACATGGGAAATCATTGCCCCTAAGAAGAATTAGAGAATCAACTCTAGTGGTGGAGAAGCGGGAACCATTACAAAAGAAGGAAACTCAATGTCGATAGGAGGCACATGAATCATTTATAAGGATGGCTCCGGATCTGGAATACAAACGAAATAAATGGACCCTCTATGCTTTTTGGTACATGGTGGAGTGTTTGAGTCTGCCTATTTGGAATAGATACTTCATGATCATCGATCTGGCTGCTTTGATGCGTCGTCAAATGAGATGGTACTGGAAACTTTAGTCACTAATGGGTGATTCCAATATGATATGCAACTGAGTCTTACGATGTTGTGTCTACTACCTTCCCCGTATACAAAGCTCTGCTTGTAGCCAGATCAAAATACCAAGCAATATGAGATCCTTGATTAAGGAATTCCCATTAGATTTTGGTTATTGGTGTTAATGGTTCCACATCGTTCGAGGGCATCACCCAACAAAAATGTAAAGGGTCACCAATGCAACAATAGAATGAATATGCATATATACATATATCATAGTATTTAAAACTCCAATACAAAGGGTTGGGCATCCGAAAATCACCTGACCCCACTAGTGAGCCAACAATCCCATGACACCACCCCATGACCGATCACGGTTGCCACAAATTATGAAATGCATGAGCATACTCTCACTCTTTATCAAAAATTATTATGTCAATGCACTTATTAAAAGTCTATACTTTTAAAACTCGTTAAATACTAACAATCTTTAACATATTCAAAGAGCATACTCAAGACTGTTATCAACAATTAAATTCATAACACATAACAAACATGAAAATATCAATTATGTACACATAATCACCTCAATCACTCAAAATTCGAACACCCATCACATATAACATTCCCTACATGTGAAACTAAAACTTGTAAGAAACACCTACCTCGTGTCTCTAGCTCAACAATAGCTTAAAAGCAACTAATATTGCTGAAACAAACAACTTCAAATTAAGTATCCTTAACTAAGTTAAAATAGGTCTTTGAGACTTAGCAACCTTACTAACTTGACCCATTTCCTAATCCTCATGGTTTTAGTAATTTTTTCTTATTACCAACAAAAAAAATTAGCAACCCAACCAAAACCGATAACAACTCTAAAGTCCGAAAATTTTCATCAATACAAATTCCTTTGGAAAATTCAAACAAGTCTTTAACATTTGTCTTTTTGTTTTCGAAATCTTTTCTAAAAAAAAAAATCAGTATAACAATTCAAATATTTCAATGTTTTTCTCACTATTAACTTGATATCAATGATATCGATTCATTTTCGAAACTCAATAAACTATTTACCTAAACATAGAATTTAAATACATTTTCTCAAAGTCACATGTTTTAATTCATATTTTTATTTCACAATTCCATGGCACAAATCAAAAAAATCTTTTGAAATCACCCACTAAATATTCCTAAAAAAATTCACATTCGATAATAATTTATTCTTAAAAATTCGACACTTGTTTCTACCACATTAGTATACCAAATATCATTTTACTCCAAAATAATCCATTCAAGCATATTCATAAAAAAAATTTGTGAAGTTTATTATCATAAATTCAAATTTATTTATTTTTAAAACAACTCATTACATAATTCAAACACGTTAGAAAATCAATTTTTTTTACCTATTTACACATAGATTTCTGACATTTTCAAGAAAATTTGGTGGTTTGACTTTATATCTTGTTATTCAAGTCAATAATACTACCAATCTCACCTTTAACAAAATTTTTAATCAAATCGCATATTTTTAGTTTTGCTCCCTAACTCTTAGGTTTTTCTTATTTGCTAAGAAAATAATTATAAATTGTTTCCTTTTTCAATATAAATGTTAATGACACTTTTAAAACTGAAAGAAAATCATTTTCCCCCAATAATATATATATATATATCTGCGGTTGAGGGAGAGAAGAGAAGGAAAATGACTACATCAACTTATGATCTTTATTTCTGTCTTTAATTCTAGCAATGTAGCAAGTTTGGTGTTGGAAGTTTTGAGAAAAAGACCTTGAAGGAGCTCAATCAATGGAGACTAGGTTTATGTTTTGAAGTGTTTAGTGAAGATGGTGAAAAAGTGAAAAAAATATTGAAGAGAGTGTGTTTGAGAGATAACTCTAAAATTAATCTACTCTATCACTTCTAATTAATCTCAACCTAATTATAACTCTAAAAATATTACTTACTAGAACTCAATCCTAAACTCCCGTAATAAATCTTTAGAATATTTACTCATAAATACACCAAAACATCAACCCCTCAGTTAAGTACTATTTTAGTTTCCTCCGATTGACAGTAAGCTCAAATAACAAAAAATAATTGCAGATGATCTATGTCAATAATTATTTTTACAATGAAAGTAACTCAATTTTGAAAATAATCAAGTTTAATATTTTTCACACACACAACAAGTCAATTTGGGAAATAAAAAGATTTGGAAAATTGGAGATATTTTTAAATTTCAAAATGGCAAAATTGATCGTCGATTATAAACGCTTAAAATTTTTTAGTCTAAAATTTAGTCTATTTTTATACACGGGTGAAATAAAAATATGTCACTCATGAAAATATATTTTTTTTTTACTTTGATCATAAATAAAAGAAGACCGATAGATTCAGCAATGCGTTATTAGTACAAATATAATAAAAAATACTTAAATATGAATTTATTATAATATAAGTCTTACATGATTCTCCTACGACCTCCATATGATGTATGTATTAAATTATCTCTAGTTATCATTATTCATGAACTATGGGCTTCATAGACTTATATTTCACCTATTCATTATAGCAAGTCGTTCAATATGCGTTCATCCCCTCTTTTACAAATATTAGAAAAACATTCATTAATCTAATATTGTGACATAATAAAAAAAGTTAGATAAATTATCGTTATAATTAAAAATAATAATTTAATGTATATAAATAATATTCATAAAAATTAGATAAATAATAATCATATAAATGAATAATATATCTGTAGAAGAGACATATACAAAGTTGTTGACATTAGAGAGATAGTCATAAAACACAACATGTAGTAGGACCCAAAATATACCTACCAAAAGATGACAAATCTTTGAATAGTGAAAGATATTTCTTCAAAATCAATTGAATTCGAATTGGAACCTTCATCAAGATTCTTATTAATTTTTCCCTAATTAAAGGTAGATTCTTGAATAATAGAGATGTCTCCTAGTTCAATGTTGGTGATATGATCAGCAAAATGAGAGTTAACAACACAATGAATATATACTATTAATCTAAACTTTGTCTGTACTATCAATTTCAAACTTGTTCGTGAAGTAGAAATATTAATTATAAAGAAGGGAGTTTGAATTATAATTGTCTCTTTTTAAAAAAATTTGTTTTAAAAATTTAGATCTTAGGTTAAGATTGATCTTTGCAGTGATGAAGATCAATTTTTACTCTGAAGATCAATCTTTACTTTGTAAAAGATCAATCTTTAGTTTGAAAACAACAAAATCAATTTTACCAAAATATGATTATTCAAAAGTAAGCAAATATAGAGATAGAAAGAGTACACAGGTATTTTATCCTAGTTCACCAAAACACGGGTTACGTCCAGTCCTCACAAGAGTGAGATTTTCCACTATGTGCTCAAATGCAAGATTGTTCTTGGTGTTCACACTGTCTCTTCAGATCAATCTTAATCTTTACACAATTCCTACCCTTCTACCTAGAAAGGATTTCTACCTTACTGTTTGTAAAGACTTTAACAAGCTGCCTTTCAAACTTTAAAGGATTTTGCTACTTACTCAAGATTTGTCAAAACAACTTTGAGTTACAAAGTGATGATTTTGAGGCTATTTAGAATTTGATATTTACTCAACACTTCTTTGAGAAATATATTATGTTGATGAACCAATATTGTGAATGATTACAGCACAAGAAATAAAAACAAAACAAGCTATAAGAAAAGGAATTGAGGCACTTAAGTATGATCGAAGGAATTGATCTTTTGCTTGGTCGTAATTGTTGTGTTTTGTTCTTCAGTTTGCAGCTGCATTTATAAACTCCAAGAAGGCTTAGGACAGCTAATATGGTCGTTGGAAAAGGACCAGTTGTCATGAAAGAGTTGTTGAAAAAATCTGTCATAACTTAAGATTGATCAGCTGTATCAAAAGATCAGTCCAGGATTGATCTTTTGGTCTGTGATGAAACAACTTTTTCCCTATGATCCGTGTCAGTATGTCAGCCTTGATTATGTCATTTTCAGCTGTGTACAGGCTTTTGGATGGTTCAAATCAGTAGTGTATTTCACTACTTGTAGCCTTGTACTTGTACTTGCTTGAGAAGAAGAATGATCTTTGTGATATGCCTTTTGTTTGAAGCATGACTTGATTCTTAAAATTCTGGAATGAGTGCGATTTTTATTGATCTTTTATGAGAGTATAAGTTGAATGTGGCTTCCAGGATTGATCTAATTATGTGGAGACTGTTTATCTACTGTGAAGATTGTTCTCTGTATTTTTAGCAGAATATACAGATTGATCTTTGTCTTTAAAAGATCAATCTTTTGTCTTTTAAAGGATCAATCTTCATTCTTTAAGGATTAATCTTCAGAGTTGTTTCCTTTAATCTGATTTGTGATTTTTGATACCTATCTTGTTTAACACACTCAAATGCACATGTTAAAAACCAAAACATTTAGAATCATAATTAATAATCTTGATTAATCTTTTGTTTTATTTATCATCAAAATATTTAATTGAGATTTTATCTTAACAGTTCAGAGCAATAATATTTTTATAGACATATTTCTTTATCAACTCCTTTACATCTATTGCACCTTCATTAAGGTGAACTTTTTCATGACAATTAGATTATTTTTGACATTTATCTATGGAATGTCCTACAACCTAACAAAATTCATAAAACAACAACAATTTTTCATAATAATATAATCAAACAATGCATACCCTTCATGTTCAACAAGAATACGTTATCTTATCTCTTGTATCATGTTCAAATTGACTAAAATTTGAGCAAAATGTCTCAACGTTATTAAGTTGGTTGCTTGGTCAAGAAATAAAGGTGAGACAATATCTAAAACGGTTGTAAAAATGATATTTAGCCTCCAATATTTCTAAGTTAGATTTTAGCTAGCCTAATCGAGTTGGTATTTTGTCCTTGGAATTTTGATTATGAGGGCAAACTCTTTAATGCAATGTTTTGGTAACTAGCTTAGAGGAATGTTGCAAAAATTTTTGACAGCTTCAACATTAGATTTCAAAAGGGGCTAATGAGTACTGACAAACATAGTAGTGTTCGTCGATTTTACGATCATTTTAAGTGTCAGAGTCATGAAGAATGGACTGTAGAATTGGTAAATTTCAATGGCAACCATTCACACTGCTATAATACAACAACCAGAACTGTGACAACAAGATCAATTAAAACAATAAATATTCAGAAATCAAATCCAATCTAAAAAATCAAATGAATTCGAACTTAAACACATAAATGTGATTCAACAAAGATTTTAAAACCTATAAATTATCATGAATGACATTTTTCAATTTAAAATATAATTATGTTCTGTAACCGTATTCGTCTTTTGTAATTACATGTAACTAAACATTTGTCTCTAAATATAAGTCTCTTTTTAAATTACTAGATACATTTATTGCTTCTTTTCCAAATAAACCCCTAATTAATACTACTAAGTATCATCAAATATAAAAAAAGTCAAAATTAATTATATATAAATACAAAACATTTATTTTTATAAATTTATACATAAAATAAACACATTAACTATACTATCAACTTTTTTTAAATAAATGTGAAATATGAATTAATCTCTACTTATATTTAG
The DNA here is from genome assembly GCA_037974875.1 of Cicer bijugum. Lineage (NCBI taxonomy): Eukaryota > Viridiplantae > Streptophyta > Magnoliopsida > Fabales > Fabaceae > Cicer > Cicer bijugum. Next base: position 2,191,518 of record JBBPBT010000229.1, read on the forward strand.
ATACAAATGGAGTATCACATGTATTACTTTCAATTAATCTCTAATTAGGCACTTATGTCAACGTTACGGTTTGGTGGATCGCTTAGGGAAGAAAAAGGGACAAATAAGTCATAAGTTTGTCACTATCATAAAAGTCGTGTGTTTTAACATCCTCAAAATCTGTTTGAGACAAATGCACGTTATATTTATATAGAAAGGTTTTATTCATGATCAATCATCATGATTTGCCTTACGCGTCTTTCTCAATGAACAGGAAATATTTGTTCAAAAGTTATAAATTCAAACTTTAGGTGGGAGCATAAATACTATACCAAGCTGGCTAGAAACCTTGATTGTTCCTTGCATAATCAATCATTCATGTTTCTTTTTTAGTATTTTTCATTACTAAACAAGCTATGAAATTGAAAATACCAAACAAATCTCAAAATGATGTCCTTACGCTATATAACTAAGTGTCACAATTGAATCACAGTTATTTTTCCATTAATTCCAACTACCCTTCTTTCTTAAGGACTATGGTCAAAATCCTTAAATAATTTAATCACGCTATTACCAAACATAGGGTAGTAAATAAAGAGATGATATACATTACAATTATTATAGCTCCAAATTTCGAAGTACATAAATCTCGTTGGTCCTTTACCTCCCAACCTGTATACAGGGGCATCTATATTCACCCTTTTGTCAGACAAAGATGGGAAAAGGCATGGGCACAACACAAGGGTTAATTAATTTATAATATAAGATTTAATAGGACTAACTTAAGGAACCTAAATCTAATGCCTATATAAAAATCATTTAATTAGATTTATGGCAGATCCTAATAAAGATCGATTGAGATCTGGTATAATAATGTAACTAATTAATTATTACAAGCACCATGATCTTGATTCCTAATTCCTAACATCCCTACAATACACAATTAACAATTAAAAGCCCCATTTCTTTTAAAGATAGTGAACCTATAAAGAGTTTTTAATTAATTAAGTGCTTACAAAGTGATATTGTCCTAAACCATTGGCCCCCCTGATTTGAGTTGACAGAGCCAAGCTAGATCAAAATAAAATATCATCAAAGAGGTATCTAGAAATAGTAATTTTTGAATTTTAATATCAATCCATTGCATTGCAATCAAAAATATCAATCAGTTCAATATTTTAAATGGTTTGGCAAAAGTGATCATAGATTTAATTATATGTGGTTTAGATGTGTAATTGCGACTACAATATTATGAATTTTGGAATCTCTACAACTAGTTACAATTTAAACTATATTGACTCTATTATCTCAGAATGTAATGGTTGAAAATATAATCGGAATCAGAACCACATTTTAAAACCACAAGTGAAAGTGTAAATCTTTAAATGTGTATTTAAATTAAATGTTTTTTATACTATACACAAGAGATCTAGTTTCTAGTTTAATGGTTTGTTTTTCAAAGGGTTAGGTCTGTGAAAGGGAAATCCACTACATGTGAATCTTAAAAATGGTTGGAAGAGGAGTTGGAATCCACTAGAAAGAAGACACACGAGGATTCTTAATGGGGGCACCAAACATGCTTCTCCAAAGCCTTGTAACCCTGACCCTTCATTTTCATACGTGTAAAGATATGTTACCATTAGATTCAAGTTCATCATTGGTGTCTTAAACTGAAATAAACTAAGCCAAACCCTTACAAAGGCCCAATTATTGGTAGAAAAATGGACACTCCCTAACACATCTGATTGAATACCTTTCTTCACTTTGTTATCATGCCCAAATTGGACAGTTTGCTCTCATGTATGTATCAATCATTCATAATTTATGTAAGCCTTTCGGTTGTGTACTTTTTGTTCCAATAAAGCACACCTCAGAATTAGAAGTACTAGCAAAAAGAAAAGAAATGGACCCTTAGTTTGTGATTGCTAATTAAAATACACTATGACTAATTTCTGTCGCCTCTAAAAAAAAATTAAATTAAAATAAACTATGCATTGTAACCCCTTAAAATAAAGTAAACAAAAAAGGGTTTGCTTTAGGGGTATTTTTTTCCATTTAAATCATATTAGGAGATCAACCATGTGTTGCATTGATACTCATTTTTATCTTACATGCTTAATGTCTATGGTAATTCATTCACATTGCTTGACATAGTAATAAATATCAATCATTGATTTGTGATAAATATCAATCATTGATATGTGATTAAACGATTTATGTTGCACATTCATTAAATAAATTTTTATTGATCTTGAACATTATTTAAATTGAGCTTTTAAGCAAACATAAAAGAAAAAGAAATCTTTGAAAATAAAAATTCAAACATTTTAATGTTTTCAAAGTTTAATATGCATAATTTTTAAGATTTTATTTCAACATTTAGATTCTAACAAATGTCCTTAAGGAATCTGTTAGCATCTCTAAAAAAGTATTTATAAAGTTTATAAATTTTTAGGAGGCCAGATTCTTAGATCAACCGACAAATAAAATTGTTTAATTAAATATTATATTTTAATTTTATAATTAAAATTTTACAGTTGTGTAAATAATTTTTTATAGTAAAATTTTTTTAGAACAATAGATCCATAGTCACCAGCCAAATGTCCCCTTTATCTTCTTCCAAACAGGATCAGAAACTAATTCTATTTTTATTTTTTATTTATAATTAATTACATTAATTGTGTTGAGTCACCAACCTTATGCTGTTCGTAAGGATCGTTTTTTCTATCCTTTGAATTGAAAGATTTGACGTAAAAAAATTTACATTAATCGTCATTTAATTATAAGAATAGTAAATTACCATTTTTGCTACAGAAATTTGAAAGAAAAAAAAAAAGTTTATAGTTTTGTAATTAAAATTGAAAATTTGAATTGAAAAAAGCACAAACCAAACGATACAAAAGGAAAACACATATATTTGGATTTTTATAAAAGACTCCCTTTTTGATTAATAAAATAATCCCTGTTGTAGTATAATTATTAGTGAAGTACTGTTTTGTGCTTTAATTATTAAGTTAGTAGCTAGCATGCTACAAAGCATATGGTTCTGTAATGCATTATTTTCCCTAGAGATACTCAATAATGAATCTCCATATATAGACGTGTCTACACTCTACCTAAGGTCATCGATCCAATAATGGTCCCCACATAGAGACTCGAGCATATAGGTATTTATTGTTAATACATGTGTCGTGTGTCTGTGTAAATTATTTGAATTTAACTTTGTAGGCGTGTTATTGGTTATTGTCCAATTGCAATTAGAAATTAATTTAGTTTCTTATATCAATTGATGCTGCTGTTGGAGGGAGCAAATGCTGCTTAATTTTAAATTAGCCTACATAAATGGATTGTGGCTGATATCTAGTCCTCCACCTAGTTGTTGATTAAATATCCATAATCGAGATAAATGATTAGCTATAAACCAAATCACATATCATTCTAATCCGTCATTAACATATCAAGTACAATGTCTTCTAATTGGACACATATTGCAGTGACACGAATAATTATGACACAAGAATAGTTTGATTTTAGAGATTAATAGTAAACTAACTTTAACAATGTGTTTTAATTTTTTAGATGAAATTGATTTACATTAGGAGTCAAATTTAATGTATTTCAACATGTAATTAATTTTTGTAAAATGTATAAATTTTTTAATCCTATTAAATAAATCAATCATTTGAAAGGATCTCAAATGTTTCTTATAACTACTGTATGAGTTATAGTTACGTATTGTAATTTGACGTACTCGAAACATATACTTGTACTTATTATGATAAATGTTGAATATTTTTAGATGATAAGTTGAATTTTAACTGCGATAAGTTATGATCTTATCTTAGCTCAACTATTAAAGTCTTGAAATGGATGCTAGGTTTTGCGTTTAGATTTACGGGTCCAGCTTGGCAATTGGGCTTTTTCTATAACATTCACTAAACAAAAATTGGATTTCTCCCCTACTTCCACAATTTTTGAAAAATCTAATTTTGCCCTTATTATTTTTGTTGAAAATTTTTGACTTACTTTTTACTTACATAAATACAAAATTTATGGTATGGAACTTTATTTTTCAAAAATTCAATTTAGAAATTTCCGTACTAAAAATTTTTAAATTTTGAATATGTAAAAAAAAGAGAAAAAAATTTTACATGCCAAAATATTCTAAAATTGAAATTTCTGATTTATAAAAAAGATGGAGAAAAGATTTTGCATAGTGAAAATTTTAAAAACAAAATTTCCGTAAAAAAATACAGGGGATAAATAAGTTAATTTTATTAAAAAAATTTGTAATTTTTACAAGGGTGTTTATGAAAGTTCTTACAAAATTGGTAAAATGTGGGAGTAGTAGTTAAGATGTGGAGATACGAAATCCAATTCTCTCACTGAACATACTTCATTTTGGGCCTGAAATTCATGGGGTGGACTTCAATACCTTATGATTTATATCGATCGAAAAGGAGGAAATTATGCTCCATACCCCACCTTATACCCCTACTTAAAATTATAAAGTTTATTCTTTGTCATTTTTATTAATTTACCAATTTAAATTTTATCTTTCATTTTTCACCCAATAACATATTTTAAAATCCATGCTTTCACCCTGTACATATTTTTTGATAAGCAAATTGTTTTCCGATACGTTTTAGAATTCTTTTGACAAGTTCTCCGAATAAATATATGTATCAGTAAATATGTAGCATGTTTTTTGGGACAAATATTTGTATTGAAAAACTTGTAGAAATATATTTTTGAAAGATAAATTTAAAAAAAAATTATTTGTTTATATTATTTTAACAAATAAGGAAAGACAGTTGTTATTATGTGATAAAATGTGTGTAGATAATATCAATGTCTTCAAAAATAAGAACGTAAGATCTTATGAGAATAAATACATAAATATGATAACAAATAACACGCAACGAATATAAAATTATCCAACTTGCAAAAATCCCTGAGGAGCAACAACAAATATATATGACAACAAATTAATCAAAATAAAAGAGCGTAAAGAGCACCAATATTTTAACATGGATAACTTCTCAATGCAAGGGTAAAAAACATGGATCGTCTAGAACAAAGAAATAGCTCCACTGTAATCAAATAAGGGTATAAGAGAGTCTCAAAATGATGCAAAAAGTGTGCCTATAACCAACAAAAATAACAAAGCACTAAAGCTTAAAATGAAAAGCAAGAAGAAGAAAAACACTAAATAATCTGGTGTTGTTCGAGCACATTTCCTCCCACTCCAGATATCATGTCGCTGATCTGACCGTTGAAAATGAAGACCCGAATATTGCAAACCTTCTATTTAAAAATTAGCCCGATCCAACGGTACACTCATGCAAATTCGACGTTCTTATGATACTGATTTGACAAAATCCGAAATAGGGTTTACTCTCCACTTTTCTGGCGGCGACCTTTTCTTTCAAAAAAGTCTCTCTTACAACCCTCATTAGACTATTCTCCACTTAAATAAGTGAGACACATAAGCTACAATATTTGGGTATTTCTCCACATATGAAGGGAGCCAAATCTCCCCCTTAGAACTATGTGGACATAATCCCTAAAGCGACCATATCACAATAAATTTCAGACTTTCCTCTTGGTAATGCTTTAGTCATTATATCAGAATCATTATAATCAGTATAAACTTTAGCCAACTCCAACAAATTAGCTTCCAAAACAGCACATATCCAATGATACCTCACATCAATGTGTTTGGACCTTCTATGAAACGTCGAATTCTTACCAACATGAATAACACTTTGACTATCGACAAATATTACATATTTATTCTCAATAAACCCAAGCTCCTGCAATAATTTCTTCAAGAAAATCAACTATTTGCATGCTTCGGTAATGGCAATGAACTCTACCTCAGTTGTAGACAATGCTACACATTTATGTAATCTCGACTGCCAAGCCACTACACCCTCTACAAATTTAATCATATAGCATGAAGTGGAGTTCCTTGAGTCAATATCTCCAGCCATACATGAGTCGTAGTACCCCCACCAAAATAGATTTGTCACCTCCAAAACAAATCCTCATACATGTAGTACCACGAAGATACCTCAAAATCCATTTTACAACATTCCAATGCTCTCTACATGAATTTAACAAAATCTACTGACTGTACCAACAACATGCGTAATATCTGGTCTTGTACACACCATTGTATACATCAAACTGCCCACTATAGAAACATAAGGAACTCCTTCTATGTCTCTTTTCTTATCTTCACTAGAAGGACATTGCTTATAACTCAACTTGAAATGAGCAGCAAAAGGAGTACTTACATCCTTAGAGTTTTTCATTTGAAACCTTTGCAACACTTTCTCAATATAGTGTTCTTGTGACATTCAAAGTTTCTTTTCCTTTCTATCACGCATGACTCTTATGCCAATAATCTGTTTAGGTGCTCCTATTTCTTTTATGGCAATGACTCGCCCAACTAATTCTTTAACTTGTCAATCATGGAAATATTTTTCCCAACAATAACATGTCATCAACATATAATAACAGGATAATAAAACCATTGTTAGAAAATTTTCTAACAAACACACAATGGTTCGAAGTAGTCTACATATATCTTTGGTTGCACATAACAAAATCAAACTTTTTGTACCACTACCTTGGAGCTTGTTTCAAACCTTCTAGACTCTTTCTTAGTCTACACACATAGTTTTCCATGCTTTCAACAAGAAAACCATCAGGTTGCTTCATGTAAATCTCTTCCTCCAAATCACCTGTTAGACATAAGTCCTCTTGATCATGATTTTGACATGATTAACAAACATACAATGTACATGCATCATTTGATAAAACTAACAGTTTGAACCGAGTGACATTTCAGGAAAAACAAGCAAACACTATACACTTGGACAAAAGCTTTTAACGCAAGGAATTAAGCAAAATTGGAGGATGTGCTTGAAGAAGATGCAAATCTGTCTAGTGTTAATAGTGGTCATAGTAATTAATTAGTAGACTCATCAATATGGTTTCATGCTTAAGAATTTGCCAATGTAAAATTGAAATCATGAAATAAGGAAATAAATCAATCAACTAAAAAATCAATTGATTGAGCAATCGATTGTCTGACACAGAACTAAAGTTTTCACTAAGTAAATCGATTGTCTGACACAGAACTTAAAGGTTTTTGGTGAAACCTGAGTTCTGGGTTTAAACCAATCAATTGGACAATCGATTAGGACATCAATTGAGCAATCGATTTTGTAATTCACAGAACCAAGCTCTTATTAAAATAATCGATTGGCAAATCGATTAGGAAAAAGTTTTTCATCAGGTATGAGTTCTGTGATCAGCCAAATCGATTGGAAAATCAATTGAATTAAGTTTCTTAAACTGCAAGTTTTGTGGCAATCGATTAGGTAATCGATTGAAATAATAAATTACTTAATCACTCGTCAGAAACATATTGCATAATCAATTGGTAAATCAATTTTGAATAAATAGCTGAGCTATTGTAACAAGCACAATCGATTGGCAAATCGATTGAAGCAAAATGTCTGAGCAACTGTGACCAGCGCAATCGATTGGAGTAAAAAGTCTGAGTCACCGTGACCAGCACAATCGATTGGCAAATCGATTGGAGTAAGATGTCTGAGTCACTATGACCAGCACAATCGATTGGCAAATTGATTGGAGTAAATTGTCTGAGTCACTGTGGTCAACACAATCGATAGGCAAATCGATTGGGAAAAATGTTTGTGTTACAGGAAGAAATCAACCCATTGGTAAATCAGTTATGTTAATGTATGTGAATCGACTGAGTAATCGATTGTTTTGATCTCGTTGTTTGAACAAAACACTTATAATCAATTATCCAATCGATTTTGATATGAACTTAACTTCAGGTTCTGATTTGTGCATTAAAAGAATCGATTGGCAAATCGATTCATTATGATATTTTCAAGATTCAAGAAAAACAAGAAACGCGATAATCGATTGGGCAATCGATTAAGATGTTTTTAAACCTTTATAAAATCGATTGAGGAATCGATTTTACTGATGTTTTTCTGAACATATATAAACTAACTCAAATCACATTTTCAAATACAACTAAGACATAACACTTGAAACAATTATTCATTACACGTTTTCATAACTAAGAGAAATAATTGTAACCACACACAAAACACTCATTTGGCAAATTCCTTTTGTGTGAAATTCATATTGTGATTGAGTCGCCATCATTAGACCTCTTTTATCTTTTCTGTAAAAACAATCTGTAAAGAAAGTTCAAGAAAAACCCAGTGTGTAAACTGGTGGCTATCTTTGTTGGTGAGGGTGTTCATCAAGAAAAAGTTTCATCGTTATCTTGTGAGAGTTTGGCGATTAACTCTAGGGATACGGTGGCATTGTAATAGAAGCAAGTGAGTTGGATAGATAAGCCTTGTGTGAGCTGGACAATCTGTAAAACGTACTCAAGTCTATTCTATTGGAAAAAGGCTAAAATCTGGTTGATTTCAAGACTGGATGTAGGCTGTCATACTGATAGCCGAACCAGTATAAATCCCGGTGCCGATTTCTTATCTTTTCTCTTTTTTTAATATTGCATGAATGCTTAATCTTGAATGTTTGTATTGATAAATTTCTGTCTAGATTAATCTGTGGAATTAGCATTGTATTTGTTTCAGTTCTCTTGTATTGATAATACCTGCAATTGTAAATCTTTGTCTTGATAAGGTTTGAATTTATAACTGTTGAATTGGAATAATATTGATCACGTTAGTTTCGATATTAATTTCAATACTTAGGAAAAATTAGATAACTTTGCTAGCAACATTGTATAAAACATCCTAAGGTTAGAGGCTGATAACTCTTCATCATATGCATATTTTTCCACTGTTTTAGTCTTATTTATCTTCAATCATTAGTTAAATTAAGGATTTATTTGATACATTCGGTTTATTTTTGTTCTTTGAATTTATTAATACGTTATGCTTGTATTTCAGTTATTAAGTAGGAATTTTTCGTAATTTTACATTGCGTTTTGTTTTAAGTGCAGTGCTGAATTTTGGTGAAAAATCAACATGATATATGTGAAGTATTTCAGCCATCTCTGGAGTTCTAGATGTCCAATTAGTGTCCCTCCAAGTGCTAATGAAAGCTAAGATCCATATCTACAACTTTCATGAAGCCACCGGGACCAAATTCAGACGCAAAAGATGAGAAAATGTAAAATACGTCAGACAGCAGATGTTGTGCGCCTGGAGCGCGCCCTGCGCGCCTGGAGCACATTTCTTGTGTTTCAGTTCTATCAACGCGCGCATGGAGCGCGCCTGGGGCGCGTGACGCGCATCAGCAATCATAAAAACTCAATTTTTTTACTATTTATGGATCTTTTTTGACTCTGGGGAAGTTGGGATACTTGTGCCCTAGCATAGAACTCAAAGACGGTCGTTTCTAACGCCATTGAAGCAGTTTTATCAAGAATCATCCATGAATCATTCTTGTAATTCTTCTTTAATCCCTATCTTTTGTATCTCTGTCATGAGTAACTAAACCCTATTTGTTGGGGATGAGTGTAACCAGATGAAACCCTTATTTTTCTGATTTGATTTCTAGTTATATGAATGAGTTTATTGAATTATTTTTCTCATCTCTGTGCTTAATGCTTTTTATTGCTTGATCAACATTAAAATGTTCTACGATTTGTATTTTGAAATGGAAGTGGACTTTACGAATGCTTGAGATGAGAAATTCATGAATTTGTAGTCTAAGGATAGATGCAAGTCATGAAACCAATTAAATTAGTTGCAAAGCAATAATTTAAAAGAGAATTTCTATATGCTAATGCTTAATTCTAATCTTAAATCTACTAAGGAATTAGGGGTTACTTTGGAATTAAAGGTTCTGTCACTAAGACATTAGGGCAAGAATAATAAAGAGAATTCAGTAATAATTCAATAAAGGAATTCAGTAACTAGGATCAAATTAGACACCAAGGTTGGATTCGAAGTGAAACTCATCCCTGACATTTTTCTCATTATAAAAGATCAATTCTAGATTCATGTCCTACATTGCAAGAAGACCCAATTGTTGATGCTCCTCAAGCATATGCAGCAAATATATACAATCCTCAAGTCAACTATGATCTATCATCTAACAGGTACAATCCTGGTTGGAGAAACCATCCCAACTTGAGATTGGGGAATTCATATGCGCAACAACAACCTAGGAAGCAACTACAAAATATTCCTCAACAACAAAACAATGCACCTACAATATACGACCTCGTTAAACAGATGGTTGTCCAGAATCTCCAATTTCAACAACGAACATATTCCACCATTCAAAATTTGGAAACAAAGATTGGTTAGCTAGCCACTTCAATCAATCAATTACAGAATCAGGGGTCAAACCAATTGCCTGCACAATCAGTAGTAAATCCAAATGCTCGCAATGTCAGTTCAATTACATTGAGGTTTGGGAAAGGTGTTGAAATAACAAAGGTATCTGAAACTCTAGTGAAAAATAACAAGGTTGTTGAGGATACTTCGATATCTGAAACTGTTGATGTTGAGAAAAATATACCACTTCCTTTTCCTCAAAGGGCAGTGAAGACTAAGAAAATGTACGAGGTAGATAGGGACAACGAGATCCTAGATACATTTAGGAAGGTGGAAGTGAATATTCCCCTTATTGAAGCAATTAAATAAATTCCATGATATGCAAAAATTCTAAAATATTTGTGCACATACAAGTAGGGCTGTGCATGGTTGGTTTTAAAAAAAACCAAACCATATCCATTTAAAAACCAATAAACAGATTTGGATTTATAACCAAATCCATTATTTGGTTTAAAACCGGTTATAAAACCAATTGTAAAACTGGTTATGGTTAAATAACCGGGTTTTTTTATGCAACCAATTTTAAAAAATTAATTTAAAATTTTTTTTTCTCAAAATCAATTAAAATTTGGTTATTTTTAAATATCCATTTTTAAAAAATAATTTAGGCATAATTTAAAAACCGACTATTTATAAAAAAAGTCGATAAAATTCTCAAACCAACTCAAAATCAAGCTACTGCAACTCGTGATCAGAAATCATTTAACTAATGTTTGTTCCATTCAAACTCAACTTTTTAAAAATATTTTCAATGGAAAAACTTTTTGTTCATGCTCAACAAAAGACAGGGAAAGTTCAATCAAGATAGTAGTAAAATAAAGCCTCAAGAAACAAAATACAATTTTCAGACATTCCTTTACCCCAGCAATAGCATCTCAAATAATATCAAGTAATATACTACACTTGAATTCCTCATAAAAGCTGGGAGCTGAGTTTATAGATAATAGATATAGAACCATGAAGAAGTTTATCGCAGCATAGCTCTAACTTCATATAGCTGATACAACAACACCAGTATTCAAAATATCAAGCTAAATTTTTTAAGCCATGACTTCATAATTCATATCAATTGACACAGAACAATGAGATCCTATGATAATCTGTTCTAATATTCAAAATTAAAAGCATTATACATCAAATGGCAATGTATAAAAACAGCTATGATTAAAGCAACTGCATGTTTGCCACAACAGTTCAACAGGCGATTACATTCATAAATTTCCTTTTTGCAAATGCCAACCACCATTTATTTGGAGTGCCATTAGGTCTGTATGCAACGCTCAGTAATCTTCCACTTGTTTCTTCCCTTATCTGCTTCAAATAATTTCTGAACAATTCTGCATTTGTTGAAATCACAAAGCTTTACAAACAAATTAATTAAATTGCAATGTTGCATCAATCAGATTGACTACAACAACAGTATTCAAGTTCAATGTAAGCCAACATGTACAGTATAGGTAGCTATCTCAGTATATATTCAACTTTCCAATCAACTATTATGTACTATTAAAGCACAATGCAATTGCACCAAGAAACATTGATTACTATCACGTTTAATGGAAAACCAAAAGATCTAATACCTCACATCTAATATCATGTCAGAGTCCCAGTTTTGTCAATTCTCAATCTTCACCAAGAGAAACATGAACCGAACAAGCACCACCAAATTTCATAGAAGTTATTTCTGAAGAAAAAAAAAACAGTTACTTATCAAATCATAATTTAACAACTATTAAAGCATTTATAATGTTACCTTCCTCTAAAATCTCAAGCTCCTTGAAATCCTCAACTAAAAGTGAATCACTTATTGAAGAAGATTTACGCAATCCTTTAAGCCAACTAGCAGTACAAACTAGAGCTTCAACCGTTTGAGGTGTGAGACAACTACGGTATTCATCAATCACTCGTCCTCCGGTACTAAAAGTAGACTCAGAGGCCACTGTGGAGATAGGTATGGCAAGCAAGTCTTTGGCTATCTTTGCAAGAATTGGAAAACGGCTTGAGTTTAACCTCCACCAGTTTAAAACATCAAAGTTGGTAGATGACCGACTCTCTAAAGATTCTTCCAAGTACCTCTCCAAATCAGACTTTTCCGTAGAGGATGAACCAGTGCTCATTAAAAATCTATTATAACTATAAAGATCTTCCTTACCACTTAAATCAAATTCAGTCAATTGTGATTCACTTTGGAATCCTTCTCCAACACCACTATACTCCATAATTAGTTCATCCGAACGGGTTTTCAACAAATCTTTTAATTTGGTTGCATCAAATGAATTAAAGTTCTGAGTGATCAACCAATTGACAAACTTTAATTTGTTCCTGGGGTCTAAGACAGAAGAAATCAACAACAACATGTTCAAATTTTCATATTTTCCCCAATATTTGTCATACTTTGTTTTCATCCTATCAGCCATTACTTTTAAGCACATATCCTTGGAGTTGCACATTTAAAGTATTTTTTCACCTATTCCAAAAACCTCTAACATATACATATTAGAGGCAACATAGGAGGAACCAGATATTCGTAAGGTGGCATCATAAAACATTTTTAAAAATGGCATAATTGATTGTGCTTTCGCCCAATCTAAATCAGTAGGCACACCTTTCCCCTTCCCCTTAAGTAGTTCCTCAGAATACTTGGGATCATGAATTTCAAGCACTTCAAATGCCTTTTGATGCTTCAAAGCCGAGTCTAACATTAAATATGTTGAGTTCCACCTAGTTTCCACGTCAAGACAAACTAGACCTTTGTATTCAGAGTTTGACCGTTCTACACATGCTTTAAATTTCGCAAACCTAAGAGGAGAAGACCTAGCATATTTCACAGCAGCACGAAGTCTTAAAATTGACAAGTCCAAATCACTCAACCCCTCACTAACAATGATATTTAAGATGTGCGCACAACAACGCATATGCATGTACTCTCCATTAAAAACCAAGTTGTTACAAGACAATAGCCTTTTCTTCAATTGTTTGATTCCAAGATCATTTGATGAGGCATTGTCAAGTGTCACAGTCAAAACACGATTCAGCCCCCAATCAGTCAAGCATGCATCAATTGTGTTTGTCATAACATTTGTCGTGTGACCTGGGACTTGGCAAAATGTTAGAACCTTATTTTGCAAGTTCCAATTATTGTCAACAAAGTGAGCAGTGACACACATATAAGACAAATTTTGAATAGATGTCCATGTGTCGGTAGTGAGGCAAACCTTTTGGCAGTGTTGGGACATATAGTTTTTCAATTTTAACTTTTCTACCTCCCATAACAACAAAGTATCGCATGCAAGTGTGGTGCGTGATATAAGATTAAATTTTGGATTTAAGCCACTTACAAATTCTTGAAAATCTGGATGCTCCACTTGTCGAAAAGGCAATTCCATGCCTATAAACATCTTCACGAGTAAATATCGTAATTTTTCTTGATCAAACCTAGGCACTGAAGGGGAAGAAATAGTATGACCTTCAACATTCATTGCATCCAATATTCTCTTCCTCTTGTTATACTCGCTATTGGGATTTTTCTTACATCCCTTTGAATGTTGTATCATCGAACTCGTCCCATTATCACACTTGAGCTTCTTGCTACAATGGTTGCAAATAGATGTCCCATCCAAATTAGGATCTACTGTGAAATCATTCCAAACAAAAGATTGGTTTTTACGACCTTTAGTTCTAGGTGGTAACATAGTAGTTGTGTTCGGGACAATTGGTGGAGGAGAAACAAACAAATCTTCTGTCTTAGATTGATCACCCATCTTGATGAAATATTACTGGTTGCTGCAATAATGATGAAGATAGTTAATGAACTTAAAATGTTCAAGGTACAAACAACCAAGAAATTGTCGCAAACAGAAAAAAGTCAGTAAATAGGCAGATAACCAAGAAGGCAAACACCCTACATAACAATATTTAAAGCATCAACAAGTTAGGTATGAGTAGTTTATTAGAAAGTAGGGGAATTTGATTTGTAAATTTGCTGCTGTAATTATAGAATAATCATGCCTTTAACTTTTATAATTTTGTAAGGGAAGATTTAAATCTAATGACCAAGGATTATCATGCTTTGCTTGTTCTGCACATTCAATCATGAATTCATTGATATATGGCATTCACACTTGTGATGTCAGGAAATTATGCTTTTACTGGACAACATTTACTGTTTAATATAGTTGGAATTGTATGTCTCAACTCAGAATTGGAAAAGTAGTTTATTACAACTCAGAATTTTCCGCTCCTCCATCCACCCATGTGTGCTTATTTCGTCATTACATTCCTCTCACTCTCACCACCCAAATTGAACCATGTTTCACATTAATAAACAAATGTATATATATATACGTGTCATTCTCCAACGGGCTTATTAATGTGTCCAGCCTCATCAAATTCAACTTTACAATATATTTTTATTGTAATAAATAAATATGTGCATAGTTTAAAAATACTTTAATTTGCTTATGTGATCAGAAATAGTGAATGAGTGTTCAAACATATGAAATGAACCTACTAATTAAGTGGAAGAAAATGAAGTGAACTCAATTGTAACCTGTGATAGGGGCAATATCAAGATTGAGAACTTCTATAGTTGGAGAATATATCAAAAGGGTATGCTAAAAAAATAAATCCATAGTGTTAGTATCTTGGCCTGCATAAAACTTTTTTTTCAGTTCTCTTTTGGTTGCTTTTGTGTTTGCAAAAGTGTTGGTTGCACTTTTAACTGTTTTTCTTTTCTTTTGGTAAAGAAATGGAGAAATGGAAAGAACTAAACAACTTCCTTGCTAGGTGAGTTTCACGGAAAAGCTGTTTCTTTGGAAATTGCATAGCAAAAGTGGAATGCATTAATTACTATCACCTTATCCAAAAGGTAACCTCAAACTATGGATAAGTAAAAATATTGTATCTTATATTACAAGAGTAAAGAGCACTTATAATAATACTATAATTCGACTTATCGTTGGCTCAAGCGACAGAGATGATGATGATAGTTTGCACGAAGATGGTGATTCGTAGCACAAGATATCTCAGGTTGCCGGGAAAGATTGACGAGAAACGTTGCCGGAAAACGCCGTCGGAAAACGCAACTGGAAATTGCTTTTGAGAGTTTTGGGGGTTTAGGGTTCTGGGATTGAGATTGGAATTTTGGAGTTGGGTGGATAAAATCCGGTTTAAATCCAAATCCAAAAATAAAATGTGGTTGGTTATCCGACCGGTTTTAAATAAATTGGTTTATATCCATATTATTTTAACCTGTTATTAAAAATGGTTTTATATCCGGTTATGGATTTTGGTTTCAAAACCGGTTTTTTTGCACAACCCTACATACAAGAGAAGGTTAAAAGGTAATCAAAGAGTATACATGGGTCGAAATGTTTCACCCCTCATTTATCCCATGCCTCAGAAATGCAATGATCGATGAACTTTTTCCATTCCATGTACCATAGGCAATAGTCAATTTGAAAATGTTGTGTTAGATTTAGGAGTGTCCATTAATGTTATGCCTACATCTATTTTTAACTCTCTTTCTCTTGGACCTTTACAAAGTACAGGTGTTACCATTCAATTGGCGAACAAGAGCAATACTCGTCATGTTGGACTTGTGGAGGATGTATTTGTTTGAGTTAATGAATTGATATTTCCTGCAGACTTTTACATTTTGGACATGGAGGGAGAGAATAAGTCCAACAGGGTGCCTATCATCTTAGGCAGACCATTGTTGAAAACTGCTAGAACAAAAATTGATGTGCATGCTAGAACTCTATCCATGGAATGTGGTGATAGCATTGTAAAATTTAACATCTTTGATGCTATCAAGCACCCCGTGGAAGAGCATTTTATTTTCCAAATTGAATTGCTTGCTGATATGTTTATGACACTTACCCCGATATGTTTGCCACTAGTTTTCCTTCATTGTCTGGTTTTGATGATACTTATACTTGTGAACTTTGTACAAATACTCAATTGTGCTCTATGTGTGCTGAGATTGAGGTTGCCTTGCAAGTTGATCATTTTTACTGGTATCGATATTTCTACTAACATAATCGATTTTGCAGACTCAGCTTCGGCCATTAGTGTTGTACCTTCCATTGAATAACCACCAACTATAGAGCTTAAACCACTTCCTAAAAATTTAAAATACGCTTATTTAGAAGGATATGGCAAGCTACCTATGATTATTTCATCCAAACTTGAAGATGAACAACAAGAGAAGCTGTTGCAGATTTTGAGAAAACGCAGGAAGGCAATCAGATGGACCTTGGCTGATATTCCTGGTAGTAGCCCATCCATGTGTATGCATAGGATACTACTGGAGGATGGGGTAAAATCAGTCATGTAGCCCCAAAGGTGACTTAACCCATTAATTTTGGATGTTGTAAAAAAAGAAGTGACCAAGCTCTTGCAAGCAGGTACTATATACCCCATCTCTGATAGTCAATGGGTGAGTCTGGTGCAGGTAGTCCCAAAGAAAACTGGACTCACAGTTGTTAAAAATGAAAATAGTGAACTTATCCCCAAACGAGGTAGAATAGTTGGAGGGTATGCATCGATTATAGGAGACTAAACCAGGAAACTAGAAAATATCATTTTCCTTTAACATTCATTGATTAGATGCCTAAACGTTTGGCTGGTAAGTCACATTGTTTTCTTGATGGTTTTTCTGGTTATTTTAAGATCCATATTACACCAGAAGACCAAGAAAAGACTACATTCACTTGTCCTTTTGGCACACTTGCCTACAGGAGGATGCCATTTGGTCTATGCAATGCTTTAGACACTTTCCAATGTTGCATGATTAGTATTTTCTCTGACTTGATAGAAAATTGTATTAAAGTTTTCATGGATGATTTTACAGTGTATGGTTCCTCATTTGATGCTTGCATAGATGTATTGAAACTAACATTGTGTTGAATTACAAAAAATGTCATTTTATGGTTGAACAAGGGATAGTTTTGGGACATGTGATCTCTAAAAATGGGATTGAAGTGGATCCTACCAAAATTGATGTGATTTCTAATTTGTCTTATCCATCTTGCATCTGTGAGATTTGTTCTTTTCTTGGCCATGCAGGTTATTACAGGCGATTTATCAAGGATTTCAGCAAGATATCTTTTCCACTGTTGAATTTGTTGCAAAAAGATGTTAGTTTCTCCTTTGATGACAAATGCAAGAAGGCGTTTGATTTCTTAAAGGCAACACTAACTCCCGTAATTCAGCCACCCAATTGGACCATCCCTTTTGAAATTATGTGTGATGCATCTAACTATGTCGTGGGAGCAGTCCTTGCACAAAGGGTTGGTAAGGCTGCCCATTATGCTTCTAGGACTTTAGATTCTGCACAGGCTAATCATACTACCACTGAAAAGGAACTTTTAGCTATTGTTTTTGCACTTGATAAGTTTAGGTCATATTTGTTAGGTTCGAAGGTAGTTGTTTTTACTGACCATGCAGCTTTGAAGCTCTTGTTGAAGAAATTAGAAGCAAAACCAAGATTGATCCGGTGGATGTTGTTACTCCAAGAATTTGATTTAGAGATTAAAGATAAGAGTGGAGCTGAAAATTTGGTGGCGGATCATTTGAGCAGAATAGAAATGGATGAGGACCCCATCCCTATTCAAGATGACATCCCTGATGAGCAACTGCTACAATTACGTGACGTAACTCCCTGGTTTGCTGATTTAGTTAATTATCTAGTTGCTGAGATGATTCATATCTGTGGAAATTCTGTAGTGATCCGGTGATTAGGCGATGTGTTTCCCACCATGAGGCTCAATCAATTCTTCATTTTTATCATGCCACTCAAACTATAGGACATTTTGGTCCTCAACGGACAGCAAGAAAAGTCTTTGACTCAAGTTTCATTTGGCCCACTTTGTTTAAAGATGCTTTTGAGACTTACAAAACTAGTGAACACTGCCAAATAGAAGGAACAACAATCACTCGTAGGAGTGAGATGCCTCAACAACCTATGTTTTTCTGTGAAGTATTTGATGTGTGGGCCATTAACTTTATGGACCCTTTTCCTGTATCTTTTGGTTATGTGTATATTTTACTAGTTGTTAATTATGTTTTGAAGTGGGTGGAAGCAATACCAACTAGGACTAATGATTCTAAAGTTGTTGTAGGTTTTATCAGATCAAATATTTTTTTCAGGTTTGGAATACCCCGAGCCATCATAAAGTGATCAAGGCACTCATTTTTGCAACTGCACCATAGACGCTTTGCTTCAGAAGTATGGAGTTGTGCATAAAGTTTCTACATCTTATCATCCCTAGACTAATGGGCAAGCTGGAGTCTCAAATAGGGAAATCAAACAAATCTTAGAAAAGATGGTGCAGCCAAACAGGAAAGATTGGAGCCACCAACTTGAAGAAGCTCTTTGGGCTCATAGAACAACCTACAAAACACCAATAGGAATGTCCCCTTATCGACTTGTGTTTGGTAAGGCATGCCGCCTCCCAGTAGAAATCGAGCACCATGCTTATTGGGCGGTCAAGAGTTGTAACCTTGAGATGGAGAAAGCAAGTTTGGAGAGAAAGCTTCAATTGCAACAACTTGAAGAGCTTAGACTTGAAGCTTACGAGAACTCTCGCATCTATAAGAAGAAAACTAAGTAATTTCATGATAAGATGATTTCTAGAAAGAAATTTTCCATTGGCCCAAAAGTTTTATTCTTCAACTCTCGTTTGAAAATTATGGCTGGGAAACTTCTATCGAAGTGGATTGGCCCTTTTGTTGTTACTAACATTTTTCCTCATGGTGCAGTGGAAATAAAAAGTGAAAACACCGAAAAAATGTTCAAAGTGAATAGACAACGCCTCAGGCTATTCCATGAGGGATTTGTGCTTGAAGATTCTACTATAGAAGAACTCTCCTTGGAAAAGCCCACTTACACTGAAGTTTAAACCAGGAGCTCCCTTTCCTTACTCTTATTTTATACTTATTACTTTCATTGAGGAAAATGTGTGACTTAAGTGTGAGGGTATTATTTAGGATTCTATTTGTTATGATTTTAATTATTATAATTTCAAAAAAAAAAATATATATAATAATAAAAAAATATAAAAAAATAAATAAATAATGGACATTGCATTGCATGCTTTTCATTAGATTTTAAGGTTGTAAATATTGAGTTTGTTTGGATTGGCATGATTAGATAGTATTTTTGCATTCTTGGTAAAATAAATTGGATTAAAATGCTAAATTATGTATCATTTGTGATAAATCGTTAACCTTTATGAGATTTTTTAGCCTTATTATGAATGGAATACATTTTTCCATCTTTTTTTCTCTTGTGTGTTATCTCACTCATGATTGCTAGTTACGCCAGAACTTGACTTGACTCTTGTTCGCATGCATATATTGAAATGACCTAGGCATTTATTTCTAATTTAGCTACCAACCAAATAAGCCTACCCTGCAATTATCCATTTGTTTAAGCCCCTTTGAGCCTAATTACCCCATTTTTTTTGTCATATAGCTCATTACAAGCCTAAAAGTGAAAATCAAAGAACTGCCTCTATCTTGGGGGATAAAGGATTATTTCCTTACATAAGTGTGCGGGTGTTCAACTTGTTTGTTTAAATTTGAGAGTGATGAAAAAAAAATGAAGAAAAAAAGAAAGAAAGAATATATATATTTATATATATATCTAAGGAAAAATGGTTGTGTTATGAATAAAGAGAGTATGAAAATAAAAGTTAATGATTTTTGTTGAGTTACTTAATGATGTTTTTCTCTCTTCATCATTACTCATTTATCCTTTTTGATTTTCAGCCCTAGTCTCCTTAGGATTATCTCACCTTTACATTTTCCACGTTACAACCTAAACAAAGACCTTTTGATCATTACCTGCATGTGTCTCAAATATAGATTATAAAGGCTTGTCAAGCCTATGGTAGTGCTAGCTTTCATGATGTGTTTTGAGTGTAAACAGTAGCCCAAACACTTTGAGAGAATTTTATATCCAGTGAGGACTCTATCACTTATGAATCCATATTATAGTTTACTTGTCATCTTGTTTTCCTTGGTTGTGATAACAAAACTATTCATAATTGCCTTAATCTAGAAATATTTTTCTCTAGCACCACTTTGAATTCATAAGAATATTTGGAATCACATGCATTGTTTTGCTCGGAGTGCAAAAGTTTAAGTGTGGGGGAATTTGATCATAGCATTTGGGCACATGTTTTTATCTTTTTAATTTGATATTTTTAAAGCTCTTTATAGCTTAGATTAATCTTTTTAGCTTGTTTCTAAACTTCGGGTCAAATTTGAATTATAATTTTATTATTTGCATTTTAATTTTATTATTTATATTTTGACTCTCTCTCGCTCTGTAGGTCATAACTTGAGCTCTGGATATCGGATTGGCAAATATGAGTGGGCGTTGGAAACATACAAATCTGAGCTACAACTTTTCTGGTGGAATGAAAGACCAATTCCAAACTTTACTGGGCCGAAATTGCAAATTTCTTAATCTAGATTTTTGTAATAATTTTAATTAGCGGGCCACTGGTTTTTAAACCCTAAACTCTAAAGTCCAATAACAAGTACTATATATTGGAAGTTTTGTTTCTTTTCTAAGGACAGAAAAATTAGAATTCAAATTGCTACAAGAAATAAATAGTGTTATTTTAATTTCATGGAAGGCTAATTTTATAAGATTAATCCACGAGTTCATAGTTTCATCAAGACCTTGAGATTCAGATTACACTGTCAATTTCTATTCATGATTATATTCTTGTTTATTTGATTATGTGGATATTCTGATAGCTTAAATTAAATTTCAATAGGATTGATTAAATTTATTTGACAGAATTTGGTTTTGGTTTCTAATTTAATTGAATGATAATTTTGCAACGCTTGATCGTTAATTGTTATATTTTGATGATTGTGATGCCTAATCAAATCAAAGAAACCAATTCACATATGATTGATTACACTTGTTTGATTAATTCTATAGTCAAATAAGAATAGAATCACAAATTAGAAATTAAACTCATTGATAGAGTTTGTGATAGGTCTTAAACTCGAATAAGTGGATTAATCGTTTTGCTCATCTGTTAAATCTAAAATATAAAAACCCCCTTTTTAATTTCAATTTTCAATTCGGCTATTACCTCAATTCGGCTATTACCTTCAATTTACAAATTAGAAGTCCTTGCGAAACGATTCAAGTTATTACCTTGATTTACATTTTATCAATTGTATTTGACACGTGTGCGACAATTGATCAATGATTGTTCCAATAAACTATGGGTTTATGTTGTGAAGGCAAAAGACCAAGTGTTGGAGAATTTCAAACAATTTCATGCTTTGGTTGAGAGACAGATAGGCAAGAAGCTGAAATGTGTTCGTATTGACAACGGTGGTGAGTATTGCGGACCATTTGATGTCTATTGCAACCAGCAGAGTATAGCACATGAAAAGACTCATCCTAAAACTCCTCAGTTGCATGGTTTAGCAGAGAGGATGAATCAAACACTTATTGAGAGAGTGAGGTGTATGCTCTTTTGAAACTAAGTTGCCTAAACATTATTAGGGTGAGACATTGTACATGGCGGTGCATGTTATTACTCTTACTCCTACTATCGCTTTGAATAGTGAGGTACCAGACAAGGACTGTGTTGGCAAGAATGTTAAGTGTGATCATTTGAGAGTCTTTGGTTGCAAGGCTTTTGTGCATGTTCAAAAGGATGAAATATCTAAGTTGGATGCAAATTAAAAGCATTATTTCTTCATTGGTTATAGGGAGCATGAATTTGGCTACATGATTGTGTTAATGATCATCAGTTTGAGGATGAGGTAAATATTCCAATAGGTAAAGGTCATGAGTTGTCACATGATGAAAACCTTAGTGATGCTTCTGAATCATCTCAAACCCAACTCAAGAGGTCTAAGAGTCAAAGGCAACCGTCTACAAGGTATGGTTCTGACAAGTATGTGAATTTGACTGATGAAGGGGAATATGAGTATTTCCAAGAAGCCATGGAGAGTCAAGAAAGTCAAAAGTTGTTGGATGCAATGCATGATGAGATGAAATCCTTGCATGATAATCACACTTATGATTTGGTGAAATTGCCAAAAGGAAAAAGGGCTTTGGAAAATAGGTGGATCTATAGAGTGAAACTCGAGAGTAACTCAAAGTCTCTGAGGTATAAAGCCATATTAGTGGTTCTTTATTATTCTTGCCCTAATGTCTTAGTGACAGAACCTTTAATTCCAAAGTAACCCCTAATTCCTTAGTAGATTTAAGATTAGAATTAAGCATTAGCGTATCGAAATTCTCTTGTAAATTATTGCTTTGAAACTAATTTAATTGGTTTCATGACCTGCATCCATCCCTAGACTACAAATTCATGAATTTCTCATCTCAAGCATTCGTAAAGTCCACTTCCGTTTCAAAATACAAATTGTAGAACATTTTAATGTTGATCAAGCAATAAAAAGCATTAAGCACAGAGATGAGAAAAATAATTCAATAAACTCATTCATATAACTAGAAATCAAATCAGAAAAATAAGGGTTTCATCTGGTTACACTCATCCCCAACAAATAGGGTTTAGTTACTCATGACAGAGATACAAAATATAGGGATTAAAGAAGAATTACAAGAATGATTCATGGATGATTCTTGATAAAACTGCTTCAATGGCGTTAGAAACGACCGTCTTTGAGTTTCTATGCTAGGGCACAAGTCTCCCAACTTCCCCAGAGTCAAAAAAGATCCATAAAAAGTAAAAAAAAATTGTGTTTTTATGATTGTTTATGCGCGTCACGCGCCCCAGGCGCGCAGGGCGCGCTCTAAGCGCACAACATTTGCTGTCTGACGTATTTTGCATTTTTCTCATCTTTTGCGTCTGAATTTGGTCCCGGTGTCTTCATGAAAGTTGTAGATATGGATCTTAGCTTTCATTAGCACTTGGAGTGACACTAATTGGACAAAACGAAATGCAATATAAAATTACGAAAAATTCCTACTTAATCACTAAAATACAAGCATAACATATTAATAAATTAAAAGAACAAAAATAAACCGAATGTATCAAATAAATCCTTAATTTAACTAATGATTGAAGATAAATGAGACTACAACAGTGGAAAAATATGCATATGATGAAGAGTTATCACAACCCCAAACTTAATCTATTGCTTGTCCTCAAGCAACAATTAATTTCATGTTTGGTGTAGTTAAAAATAACCTTAAACTCAATTTCTCAAATCAAATTAAGCTCAATTCTCAGTTTCAGGTGCTGCGAACATCCATCATGCTCTATCGTTGCTAAAAGAAAAAAAAAATAAATAAAAAATAACAAGATTTGTACACATTGGCATTCATTTATCAAATTCAACTCTCTCTTCACACAGTCTCACCAAAATTTCTCTCAAGTGTTTAGAAGGGTTATGAATTTATCACTCAAATCCTAGAACATGCATCACGCTACCATAGGCTTGAAAAAATTCTAGTTAACCATCACAATGCAACAAATACATACATTTTTAGAGGACTTTCGGGTTGTAATGGGGCTTAGATAAGGGTAGGACATTTTGGGATAGTAGACTTTACTACTTGGAGTTAGGCATATATTTCCAAATTATTCTACCATATTTTTTTCTTCACCTTTTTATTCCGGAGATTCTCAAACATTGACAAAAAAAACCAAGAATTTATCAAGATATTATTTATCGTTTTTTTTTTTTTGAGAATCACCACCCCAAACTTAAAAGGTTGCTATCCCATGAGCAACCCCAAACTTAGAATTTGATCAACACATAACAAAACTTTTCTACCTAACTCCAAGTAAGGTGATGTAATTGAAGCAGAGTCTTTTTTTTTTTGTTTTGTGATGTGGCTAGTAACCGAAATAAAGGGGCAAAGCTCAAATGGGCTAGCAAAGGATAACATTTTTATAGGGTAGTTAGAAAGGCTCAAACGACCAAATAAAATTGCCTCAATGCATGCATAAATTACAAGTGATGCAAGTCAGAATTAGTGCAAGCTCTGAAGGGATAATACATGTCTGGATAATCACATAACAAATAATTTAAGTGTTTAGGCTCAAAAGCTCACAACTAGGATAATAAGAGAGAGTATGAACAATCAACATAATGCCAAATATGCATTTGAAAAGTTAAAATTGTATTTTTGAAAAACTTGATGGCCTATTAGCCTTCTGCAACCATTTAGTAATCAAGCATGTATGCATTAGGAAGGCTTGTCGACTTGAGCAATAACATAATCTAAGAAATAGAGTTTAACTTTCGAAATCCCAAACAGTAACTTTAAGATCAAGTGCAAGTTATTACAACTTTTCATCATCAAACAAAGAAAACAAGAAGAAGCAAAGAAAAGCAAATAGACTAGACTAAAACAAAGAAAAACAAGAAAAGAAAAAAAGAAAAAAAATTCAAAACAAAAGAAAGAAAACAACTTCTCTAGTTTAGCAATTCAAGGATCCTCGTTTAGATCATCTGCTCCTGTTCCGCTATGGTCACCGGTATACTGGTGAGGTGTAAATAAATCAACATAAAACATGTCTGTCGGTGTCTGTTGAGAGGAGGCAAATGCTTGATAGAGATTGGTCATCCCCAGTTCTAATCTGGCATGTCTATCTCGCTGATTAATCATCACTCGTTCCATCATAGTTTCCAATCTACCGATTATGTCTTCGTTAGAGAGCTGGGATGGGTGTGGAGGGTGGTGTTGTGGTTCCTGTGGTTCAGTATTTTCCTCTGCTGGCATCGCTGCTGGTGGGGCAACAGGATAGTCTGCTGGAATCATAAAGTGTTTTGTTATCCATCTTGCAGAGATTGGAGTAGCTGGTTTCAACATTTCTTCGCCTTGTTTTGGTACCACTCTCACCAACTCACATAATTTGCCTATCAGGGAGGCGTGATGGAAGTAGCCTGTCTGGGGATCAAGAATGGCTGTGCTCCGAATATCATTGGCTATTAACATGCCCACATTAATTTTGTCACCTTTTAAGATAGCAAGTAGTAGACATGCTCTTTGAAATGTTATATCGGACACATTCGAACATGGCAATAGTGTATGATGGACAAAAGTACTCCATGCTTTAGTAATCGGGGTGAGGTCCACTGAGTGTAATTTCTAAACTGAGCCATCTCTATTTCGTAACCAATCTGTGCCTGGTCTGCATAAAATGCGTAGGATTTCCTAACTGCTTGCTCTTATAAGTTGTTTTTCCATAGCTAGAAAGCGGCAATCATTATAGTTCGGCAGGCCAAAAATTTCATTGATGACTTGAGGTGTGAATGGTACCCTTTTTCACCTCACATAACTCACAAATTGGTCAAGTGGGAATGGTTGTTCAGACTTTAGATCGGAGGCATTAGAGTAGAATTCCACAGCTAATGATTTGCTCGTTGTGGTGACAAATATGGTCAGCTTCTCCCATCCTCTGGAAGCAATCATAGCCTGGATGTCAACAAACTCATCGTCTTCCAACTGAAATTTTTTTTCACTTACAAACTTGTGGACTGTTGGGAGTTTGGCATGGTATTCCTGTGTTGCCCTGGTCTTGAATAGGAATGCATCGTGTTGTGGGGCGGAAGATGTAGTTGCAACCTTAGTTCGTTTTGCTTTTTGTTGGGTTGCCATTAGGTCTTGAGGATGGGATGATGTTGGATAGGAGAGGGAAACTTACTTGAGGATGAGACAATTTTCGAGATTGTGTGAAGAGATGGAGCTTGACCTTCAATGATAATGGTGTTTGTGAAAGAGAGAGGGTTTTTGTGAACGAGGGCGGGTTTTACTTACTTGGAGTTTTTTAAAGCCCAACACTACGCTTCAAGCGCATGGGGCACGCTTTAGGCGCGCGCAAGTCAGTGCTGAATTCTGAGAAATGCGTTTCAAGCGCATGTGGTGCACTTCAGGCGCGCATTAGTCAGTCCTGAAACACGAGAAATGCGCTCCAGGCGTGTGTTGACAGAATCAACGCTAATAAATGCGCTTCAAGCGCATGGTATGCGCTCCAGGCGCACGTAAAGCTTCTCTCAACTGAAAAACCATTTCCCCAACACATTTTTATGGTTCCTTGCATATACTAAACATCAAGAATTAATACATTAGTAATTAAAACTAAAATTGAAAGTAAATTGAGTAAAATCTACTGAGATGAAAGGATATGAACTTGGGTTGCCTCCCAATAAGCGCTTGTTTAGTGTCCTGAGCTTGACAATTCACTTTTCAAATGGTGACCAGATGGATGGACTCCATCGAAAGTTTTGACTCTTCCCCGAAATACGATTTGAGTCTCTGTCCATTGACCTTGAAGTTCCGATCAGAGTGTATATCTTTCAACTCTACGGCACCGTGTGGAAATACCTTGATTACCTAGAAAGGGCCCGACCATCTTGACTTTAGTTTTCCGGGAAACAACTTCAATCTTGAGTTGAAGAGGAGAACTAGTTCTCCTTCTTGAAATTCCTTGAATTTGATTTTTTGTCATGCCATTTCTTGGTTTTTTTCTTTATAAATATTGGCATTCACATTAGCAAAATTCCGGAATTCCTCTAACTCGTGAAGTTGAAGAATTCTCGCCTCGCCTGCCTTGCCCAAGTCAAAGTTCAAGTACTTCGTCGCCCAAAATGCTCGATGATCTAGTTCGAGAGGTAAATGACAAGCTTTACCATACACAATTTGATACGGTGACATACCCAGGGAGGTCTTAAAAGCTGTTCGGTAGGCCCAAAGTGCATCATCAAGTTTCATTGACCAATCTTTTCGTGTGGCAGTTACTGTTTTTTCTAGGATTTGTTTAAGCTGCTTGTTGGAGACTTCAACTTGCCCACTAGTTTGTGGATGATATGGGGTTGCCACTCTATGACGCACATTATATTTCTTTAGAAGGTATTCCATATTCCTGTTTAGAAAATGGGTGCCTTCGTCACTAATCAAGGCTCGAGGCACGCCGAAACGAGCAAATATGTTCTTCTTGAGAAAGGTGATAACCTGTTTCAAATCATTTGTTGGAGTAGCTATTGCTTCAACCCATTTTGAGACATAATCCACCGCCACCAAAATATAAACTTTGTTATATGACGATGGGAATGGACCCATGAAATCAATACCCCACACATCGAACACTTCTACTTCTAATACAGGATTTTGCGGCATCTCATCCCGTTTTGAGATGTTACCGGCGCGCTGGCATCGATCACATTTCTTCACATAGTTGAATGCATCTTTGAATAATGAAGGCCAAAACAACCCCGATTGTAGAACTCTTGCTGCAGTTCGGTCACCACTGAAATGACCCCTGATGACTCTTCATCATATGCATAATTTCTATTGATTTTAGTCTTATTTATCTTTAATCATTAGTTAATTTAATGAGTTATTTGATATATTTTGTTGATTTTAGTTATTTGATTTAATGAAATGTTTTTGTTATTATTTTCTTAATTAAGTGGAGATTTTTCGTAGTTTTGCGTTGTTACTTTGTTTTAGTGTAGTGCTGAATTTTGGTGAGAAATCAACATGACCTATACGGAGTATTTCAGCCATATCTGGTGTTTTAGATGTCCAATTAGAGTCAAACCAAATGCTAATGAAAACTAAGCTCCATATCTACAACTTTCATGAAGAAACCGTGACCAAATTCAGACGAAAAAGATGATACAAATGCAAAATACGTCAGACAGCAGATGTTGTGCGCCTGGAGCGCATTTATCAGGTTTCAGTCTGTCAAAAGTGCGCCTGGTGCGCGTCCTGCGCGCCTGGAGCGCATTTCACCTGTTTTAGCTCTGCCAACGCGCGCCTGGAGCGTGTGACCCGCATCAGCAATCATTAAAACACTATTGTTTACTGTTTTAGGGATCTTTTTGACTCTGGGGAACTTGGGAGACTTGTGCCCTAGCATAGAAACTCAAAGACGGCCGTTTCTAACGCCATTGAAGTAGTTTTATCAAGAATCATCCATGAATCATTCTTGTAATTCTTCTTTAATCCTTATCTTTTGTATCTCTGTCATGAGTAACTAAACCCTATTTGTTAGGGATGAGTGTAACTAGATGAAACCCTTATTTTTCTGATTTGATTTCTTGTTATATGATTGATGTGGCAGATGGCACCTTAACCTTTAAAGTAAATGAAGAAACTGTCACTTTTAACATTTTAAAAGCCATGGAACATTCAAAAGAAAGAGAAGAGTGCAATCGAATTGAGATCTTAGATGCAATAGTCAACGAAGAAATGAAGCATCAAGCACCCAGTTCGCCATTAGAAAGAGTGTTATGCCAACCCCAAGACATTGTTAAAGAAAGAGAATATCAAAAGGTAGAAGAGGTCTTGGCCGTGTTAGAAACAGCACCATCTTACTCCCCCCGTTTTCCTACTAGATGGGAGGAGTTGAAACGAAATGAAGATAAGCCCTCAGAGAAAAAGACACCACTCATTGAACTCAAGCAATTTCCTCCTCACTTGAAATATGTATCTCTTGGTGAGAAGGATCATGTGTTCTTCCTGTCATACATGCCACCTTGACAATAGTTGAGATGTCAAGCTAATGACTTTAAAGAAGCGCTTTGTGGGAGATAATCCACAGGTAGAGGTAACTTTTAATTTTTGCAATCTTATTTTTGTTATTTGAATTTGTTTCTTTCTAATTGTGTGTAAACGTGCACTATGATGAAGAATTATTAACAACTTGCATTTGGTCTTAAGTTTTATGTTTGACATTTTGAAATTTAAACTATATTTCTTTGCTCATATCATTGCTCAATTCGATAAGTTTCACTAATTCATGCATTGTTGATTACTGCTTGGTTGTTGAAGTCTAACTCGCATTTTTTTTATTTAAAAAAACACTAAATAAATTTTGTAGTGGCATGTTTGGCATCATTTATATAATTCATACTCTTTCTTATTATCCTTGTTGTGAGCTTTTGAGCCTAAACACTTAAATTCTTTGTTGTGTGATTATCCAGACGTGTATTATCCCTTCAGAACTTGCACTAATTCTGACTTGCATCACTTGTAATTTATGCATACATTGAGGCAATTTTATTTGGTCGTTTGAGCCTTTCTAACTACCCTATGAAAATGTTATCCTTTGCTAGCCCCTTTGAGCCTTGCCCCTTTATTTCGGTTACTAGCCACATTACAAAACAAAAACCCTACTTCAATTATATCACCTTACTTGGAGTTAGGTAAAAAAAATTTGTCTTGTCTTGATCAAATTCTAAGTTTGGGGTTGCTCATGGGATAGCAACCTTTTAAGTTTGGGGTGGTGATTCTCACAAAAAAAAAATAAAGAAAAAAAAAGAAAAAGAAAAAGAAAAAGAAAAAAGAAGAAAAGAAGAAAAAAAATGATAAATAATATCTTCTTGGTTCTTTTGTCAATGTTTGAGAATCTCTAGAATGTAAAGGTGAAGAAAAAACTATGGTAGAATAATTGGGAAATATATGCCTAACTCCAAGTAGTAAAGCCTACTATCCCAAAATGTCCTACCCTTACCTAAGCCCCATTACAACCCGAAAGTCCTCCAAAAATGTATGTGTTTGCTGCATTGTGATTGCTAAGTAGAATTTTTTCAAGCCTATGGTAGCGTGATGCATGCTCTAGGATTTGAGTGATAATTCATAACCCTTCTAAACACTTGAGAGAAATTTTCGTGAGATTGTGTGAAGAAAGAGTTGAATTTGATAAATGAATGTCAAGGTGTACAAACCTCGTTATTTTTGTAAGCAACCATAGAGTATGATGGATGTTTTGTAGTAGCTGAAACTTTGAGAATTGAGTTTGATTTGAATTGAGAAATTGAGTTTAAGTTTGCTTTTAACTGCACCAAATATGAAATTAATTGTTGCTTGGGTACAAGCAATAGATTAAGTTTGGGGTTGTGATTGCTCTTCATCATATGCATAATTTCTATTGATTTTAGTCTTATTTATCTTTAATCAATAGTTAATTTAATGAGTTATTTGATATATTTTGTTGATTTTAGTTATTTGATTTAATGAAATGTTTTTGTTATTATTTGCTTAATTAAGTGGAGATTTTTCGTAGTTTTGCGTTGTTACTTTGTTTTAGTGCAGTGCTGAATTTTGGTGAGAAATCAACATGACCTATGCGGAGTATTTCAGCCATATCTGGAGTTTTAGATGTCCAATTAGAGTCAAACCAAATTCTAATGAAAGGTAAGATCCATATCTACAACTTTCATGAAGAAACCGTGACCAAATTCAGACGCAAAAGATGAGAAAAGTGCAAAATACGTCAGACAACAGATGCTGTGCGCCTGGAGCGCGTCCTGCGCGCCTGGAGCGCATTTCACCAGTTTCAGCTCAGCCAACGCGCGCCTGGAGTGCGTGACGCGCATCAGCAATCATAAAAACACTATTTTTTTTACTATTTTAGGGATCTTTTTGACTCTGGGGAACTTGGGAGACTTGTGCCCTAGCATAGAAACTCAAAGACGACCGTTTCTAACGCCATTGAAGCAGTTTTATCAAGAATCATCCATGAATCATTCTTGTAATTCTTCTTTAATCCTTATCTTTTTTATATCTGTCATGAGTAACTAAACCCTATTTGTTAGGGATGAGTGTAACCAGATGAAACACTTATTTTTCTGATTTGATTTCTAGTTATATGAATGAGTTTATTGAATTGTTTTTCTCATCTCCGTGCTTAATGCTTTTTATTGCTTGATCAATATTAAAATGTTCAACGATTTAAATTTTGAAACGGAAGTGGACTTTACAAATGCTTGAGATGAGAAATTCATGAATTTGTAGTCTAGGGATAGATGCAGGTCATGAAACCAATTAAATTAGTTGCAAAGCAATAATTTACAAGAGAATTTCTATACGCTAATGCTTAATTCTAATCTTAAATCTACTAAGAAATTAGGGGTTACTATAGAATTAAAGGTTCTGTCACTAAGATATTAGGGCAAGAATAATAAAGAGAATTCGGTAATAATTCAATAAAGGAATTCAGTAACTAGGATCAAATTAGACACCAAGGTTGGATTCGAAGTGAAACTCATCTCTGACATTTTTCTCATTATAAAAGATCAATTTTATTATTGTTGTTAATTTCAAATATTATTTCAATCAACTTGGGAACCTTTTAGTTCAATTTTAGTAATTAAATATAATTCAATAGTAAAACGCAATCCTTGAGTTCGACACTCGGTACTACCGTTTTATTATTACTTGCAACGAGTCAGTACACTTGCTGAAACGCTATCAACCCCCATACTCGGAGTCGTGGCAGTGCCACATTACCTTTTCTTATTCCTCCTCGGGCACACATCTTCGCAACAGCCCATCCACTCCTCTTTTGTACAGAAAGGGTTCATCCCATACATAGAATTTGGCATCGTGGATAAACTTCCTTCGTTGTTGGTAAGTGAAATCAGATGGGATTGTACCCCCCACCTTGAAATTAGCAAAGTCGGTGAACCAAGGTGTCGTGGTAATGGCGAAGATGTGTTCATCAGCAAATTGATCTCGAATCGGTCTAATGTCCTCATTCTCCTCAACCTTCTCCATTCGAGATAGGTGGTCAGCCACAGTGTTCTCTGACCCCTTTTTATCCCGGATCTCAATGTCAAATTCTTGTAGTAATAGAATCCATCTAAGTAACCTTGGTTTTGATTCCTCGATATGTTTCTCAATCATATCAGAAAATATGGACATCATGCACCTTTGAAATGTGGCTGACGCATTACACAGTCCAAACGGCATTCTTCGATAAGCAAATACCCCATACGGACATGTAAATGCAGTTTTCTCTTGATCCTCGGGTGCTTCAGCTATCTGATTGTACCCTGAATAGCCGTCTAGGAAGCAATAATACTCATGTCCGGCTAACCGCTCAAGCATCTAATCAATGAATGGGAGCGGGAAATGATCCTTCCTCGTAGCACTATTCAATCTCCTGTAATCAATACACACTCTCCAGCCAGTAACCGTTCGAGTAGGAATTAACTCGTTCGTTTCATTTGTGATGACAGTCGTTCCCCCCTTTTGTGGTACAACTTGGATGGGACTCACCCAAGAGCTATCTGAAATTGGGTATATGAGGCCGGCTTCTAGTAGCTTTACCACCTCTTTTCTGATCACTTCTTTCATTATCGGATTCAATCTCCTTTGAGGTTGTACTACAGGTTTGTGATTGTCCTCCATGAGGATTTTGTGCATACAAAAAGTCAGACTTATTCCCTTCAAGTCATCAATGGACCAACCGATAGCACCCTTGTGCTTCCGTAGAATTCTCAACAGCTTTTCTTCTTGTAACTCACTTAAGCTTGCACCGATTATGGCTGAGTTTTTTTCTTCTTCACCCAGGAATACATATTTCAAATGAAGAGGCAGCTGCTTGAGTTCAATCAGTGGTGTCTTTTTCTCCGCGGACTTGTCTTCATTCCCTTTCAACTCCTCCCACCTAGTAGGAAAACGGGGGGAGTAGGATGGTGATGCTTCTTACATAGCCAACACCTCTTTCATCTTTGGATCTTCACTTTCTTGAACGACATCTTGGGGTAGACATAGAACTCTTTCTAATGGCAGGTTGGGTGTTTGATGCTTTATTTCTTCATTGACTATCTCATCTAAAATCTTGATTCGATTGTACCCTTCTCTTTCTTTTGAGTGTTCCATGGCTTTTAGAATGTTAAAAGTGACGGTTTCCTCATTTACTTTCAAGGTTAAGGTGCCATCTGCTACATCAATCATAGCTCTCCCTGTTGCTAAGAACGGTCTCCCCAAAATCAAAGGAATGTCGTTGTCTTCCTCCATATCTAGTACCACAAAATCTACTGGAAAAATGAACTTGTCCACTTTAACCAACACATCTTCCACCACTCCATAGGGGTGTTTCATCGAGCGGTCCGCAAACTATAACATCAGCTGTGTGTCCTTGACTTTTCCAATGCCCAATTTTTTGTATATTGAAAGGGGCATAAGACTTACACTAGCCCCAAGATCACACAAAGCCTTCCCAAAAGTTCTATTTCCAATAGCGCACAGGATTGAGAAGCTTATAGGGTCCTTGAGCTTCGGTGGCAACTTCCTTTGTAGTATAGCACTACACTCGTCAGTAAGCATAACTGTTTCTCCTCCGATTTTTCTTTTTTTCGACAGAATATCCTTCATGAACTTAGCATATGTCGACATCTACTCTAGTGCTTCTGCAAAAGGAATGTTAATATGTAATTTCTTAAAAACATCAAGAAACTTACCAAATTGTTTTTCAGTTTCTTCCCTCCTTAATCTTTGAGGGAATGGAAGTCTAATTTCTGGTTTTGGCAGTGGTTCCTTTTTTTGTACCACAGGTTCTTCCTCCTTTTCAATAGCGATGTGTTCTTCAACCGATATTGGTGTGACCATTTCCTCTAGGTGGGTTGGAGTCAAGGTACTTCTACTCTGTTTGGCTTCAGGTGGTACTTGTTCACTCACCTTGCCACTCCTCGTGGTCGTTGCATTAACATTGTTTCTTGGATTCGGAACTGTGTCACTAGGCAGATTTCCAGACGTTCTTTGTGCCAGTTGTTGAGCAAGTTGACCCACTTCAGTCTCAAGATTTTTTATTGATGCAAAGTGATTTTTCTGGACGGCTCTTGACTCTTCAATGAAAGAACTTGTGCTTGTAACTAGTTTCTCTATAGCCATTTGACTCTTTTCTATAGCGCTCTCCCAAGCAGCCTTTCTAGGTGGGAATTAGTTTGTATGAGCTTCTTGTTGACCCTGAGATCCACCTTGTTGATCCCTCCAAGAAAAATTCGGATGATTTCTCCAACCAGGATTGTACGTACTAGAGTAGGGGTTATTCTGCCTGTTGTTATTACTCACAAAATTCACCCGTTCTAGTTCTTCTACCTCATTGTCATCCAGTGCTTCACAAACTCTAGTTTTATGTGCTCCTCCACAAAGGTTACAACTAGTCTGCTTTAGTAATTTGACGGGGGCCACTTGTGGTTGTATGTTTAGGGCCGCCATTCCCTTCTTTATCTCAGTGGCGATAACCTTTTCCATCTTCGATAGTAACCTGCCTGGAGCTAACCCACCACTTCTGTCATACCACTTGTTGACCCACCACTTGTTGACCCATCCATAACATTCGAATCGATTTTCAGTAATTAGGGGTAATTATATAAAATTTGGCCTAAATCAACAAAAAAGCTATGTTAAACTGGGTCAGTTAAAAGCAATAAACTGGTGCACCAATTTATAAAACAATTTGGTTTAGTTCAATTTTTTCAAACTAAACACCAGTTCGGTTCAATTTTCAAATGGTTCTAGTTTAGAACTGAATTTTGCCCACCCCTAGTTACAATAGATATTTTTATACTAGTTTGCAACAATTGCTACATCTTGTCCTCACCCTACACTTAATTTTTTAGCCTATTGCAGTTAGAGAGTTAATCCTCTAAAGTATTATTAATGCATCCTCTTAAGGATTTGATTATTCTCTTAGAATTTCTAAGCATCGTGTATTCTCAAGATTCTCCAAGAAATCGGTTTTATCATGTCTCACTCTACATTCCTAAAAAATTATGGCTTCACTCTCCTATGGAGTTCAATTTGTATAGTACCTCTACTGACTCACAAATATTATTTACTCTGCCTCTTTAGACGTTCCACTAGAGACCTTATAGTATTCTCAACAGTTATAAAAACACTCTGTTGAGGATCCGAATGGTTACTTGTATCTTCAATCACAAAGGTGGTAGTTACTATTGGGACAATTTATAACAACAATGCAGGTTTGACTTGATCCACAATTTGTCTTTAAGATTCTAACTCTCGCTGAAAAGATATTACAATTTGATTCCTATATCAATTCAAGCATCACATTTCATTAAGAACTAATTGTTACTATACTTAATTGATTTACAAAGAGTTCTAATGACTCTTAGTAGAGAGGATATTATTTTAGAACAAAGTTGAGTTGCTGAACAATGGTCCTTAGTTTTAGTTTAGATTATAATAAATTATATAAGACAACACTTTATACTTTAACGACTGTTTAAGTTTGTGGACCTTCTGATGAGCATTTAATTAAATCATCTGACCAAAGAAGCATATCATATGGTTCCTCTGATATATAATTTTGTGAACCATCTAGTCATATTTGATACAAGTCAATTCATGATAATCTAATAGAAGCACATTTAGCACAAGTCGTGGATCATCTATATCTTTTTTTTCCCTTTCAAAGATCATTATCTTCATTCGAAATGTTTATATTTAATATGAAATTATTAAAGATTCCTCTTGAACAAGAGAACATTCTGAAGAAGAAATTATGACACTGAAAGGACAAGTTTAAGGAATCAATTTGTACATTCTCTGCCCTGTGCCTGCAATGGTAAAAAAAATCGACCTATCCTCAATGTACTATATATAGTATTGCTGTGTCATTGCAAAGAGAGAGCTCATCGAACCATTGAACCATTAGAGTTCAAAAATTGTAGAGAAAATTATGATTGTGCCAAGTGAACCTACACTTTAGTTACTTTGTTTTGAAAGCTTTTCACTTGCACTCTATTATTAAATTTTTTTGTACACTGTCAAAGAGTAATCTTATCTCACAGACCTCATTTTCATTGTAACTTAGCCAAGTTAACGCTCTAATCCTTAAAGAGCATAACTATAGTTAGCAAGAAACTTTCAAAAGGCAATAATTTACTTTGGTGTGTTAGAATCAAGTTTGGTTGAAAAACAATGATCCTTAATTGTTTTGATGATCCTTAATTTATAGTAGTAATGAATTTAATTATGTCTGCAGTTCGTGTGTGATGAACCTTAAAAACCCTTATGATGCATCTTGTGATGATTAGAGAAGATAAATAAGGAAAACAAAAACAATGCTCTAGAAGATCTGTTATAGTTGTGACAAACTCTACTAAACACGCTCTCGACGCGGCTCTGATTAATAATTCGCTCTGATGATTTTGTTTCTGGTTAAAGCATAAAGTCAACACTAACAAAATCAATATTTTGATAAAAGTCAACTTTCATCTACTCAATAATCCGGATAATTCATCTGTCTTAAGAAGTGAAAGGCATCCTCTAAATATGTCATTCTATAGTTTGGCCATTTCTATCCAGATATGCTGAATACATTATGAAGACAAATTATGGACAAGATTTTAATGTTGATTCAAGTTCTCTTATGATTTGATACAAGTCATTATGTTAGATGATGATTTCATGCAATCACATCAATAGTCAGAAATCCTAATGGTCTGAAAGTTTCTCTATAAAAACACTAGTGATCCTCACTATAGACAAAATGAAAAAGAGCATATTGTTGTCATACATA
Source organism: Cicer bijugum (assembly GCA_037974875.1). Classification (NCBI taxonomy): domain Eukaryota; kingdom Viridiplantae; phylum Streptophyta; class Magnoliopsida; order Fabales; family Fabaceae; genus Cicer; species Cicer bijugum. The sequence goes on from JBBPBT010000229.1 coordinate 2,228,179, forward strand.
ACAATTCTTGAAAATCCTCATATTAGTTCTTTGAGTGATACGAAATGCAAATAGTCTGAGAGCATACCTTGTAAACATATTTTGTAATTTAGCCTAGTAATAGTTGAGAAGATTTGTAAGATAGTTAGATTGACTAGTAAGAAGTCTTTCAATTTGAATGAATTGGACATATCTATATGTTTGACGGTGAACTAGGATAATTACATGTGTCTTTCATCTTTTGCTTAACTTTTTTCTTATAAGCTAATTTTTTTAAAAAAAACCTTTTTACCTATTTGTATTATACTTTCTTTTTCTTAAAATGGTTTTAAGTTAGATGTTTTTTTTAACACAATTCAACCCCCATTTTTCTATGTTTTTCTCACGTTGCATTGTCATCAGAGCTCAGTCTCTTGGTTAAGTACTTAACAATGTTAGAGTAAAAATCCTTCGAAAAATATGGCTAGTGCATATGATGAGACATTTGGTGATTATGTCAATAGATCCCAAATGTTTGATGGGGAAAAATGTGAATTATGGAAAATAAACTACAAAGTTTTTAATTTTCTTACGATCCTTAATTAAGGAATGTAGTTGAAAATGGTTATGTAGTTGTAATTATTGACATCTAGATTATGGCCCACGCGCTGCGCGGATATTAATTAATTTTATAAGTTTTGTAAGTAATATTTTATGTATTATAAATATAGTTATTTTATAATATTACTTTATTGATTTATAATAATTGAACATGATTAGAAAAATTAAAATGAGAGAAAATTATGTTTATCACAATCATCTAATTTAATTTTTAAAATATTTTATAAAATTTGTCTGATAATTTGTTATATAGGATAATTGTTTGTCTCATTGTAATGTGATTGTTAATTTATTTTTCAACATATAATGGTACTTGCATTTATTTAATGTAATAACATGTAAATTAAAAACCCAAAAATAAGATGTAAAAATTTAAAAATATGATTGACTATTTAATATTTTTTATTTTAAAAAAATATTAATATTGAATTATATTGTACCGTAGTCTAAATTTATTTGTTTTGTTAGTATGATATTTTAATTGTGAGCATGACAAGTTGTTGGTTTGGAGAAGGAGGATTAGATAAAAAATATTTA